>OY787669.1:11041996-11587343 GCA_963678985.1 Spisula subtruncata
ACACCAGAGGTCGCTGTTTTAATCCAATCTTTATGAAATATGGTAAGAACGTTAGTTGTATTGATACCTAGACCAATATGTTACAGGTGAGCGACCTAGGGCCCTTTGGGCCCTCTTGTTTTAATGTGTATACTAACAGCGTACAGTTTAAAGTCTATATCGACCACATAGGTCGACGCGATCGAGCTGCACGTGCAAAACATGCTAAATCGAAAAGGTTCTTTGGACGGGGTATTCCGAATGAAAATAAAGTCGTTTTCTTAAATTAAGTCAAGCTTATGAACTAAACAAACCCTGTAAACTATTAATTTTAGCAATAAAAGATTTTTGACAAATGTGGTCATTTTCAATAGTGCTGCGTTTTTAAAGCGGTTGAGTGTAATGTTTATTTCAGGATTTCTCATTGATAAAGTAAATTTTAAGAAAATTGATACTGGGTAGCTGTTTTTTCTTCACTGGAAGAATTGTTTGACTGCATCTTTGGTTGCCAGTATTTATTCAATATAAACGTTCACGTATTCAGTATTATTCGTGGCTTTCATTTTCCATAAAATAATACTTTGTATTATTCATATTTTGTATATTTTAGGACCTGTCAAGACAGCCACATCCATTCCATACCAGATATGATTGATACCATCTTTAACCTGGCCGACAGCAAACAGACACAGAAGCTTCTGAAAGACATGATGGTATCCATGGAAACCGTAAGTAAATCTAAAGATACCAAACTGCAGAAACTGGCAAAAGCAAAGAAAGAAGCACTAGACCAAGTGTCAATTTTCCAGAAAGCGTTAGAAGCACTTGTAAGGAAAGCTGCCGAGTCTTCAAGACAAGAACTTGAAAGTGCATATAAAGAAATAGAAACTGAACTTAAAACCGACCAGAGCAATGTTGCTGTCGTTCATGAAGATTTGAAGAGTATCGACGACAAGCTGACGCAATCTGAAGGTAACAGAGCCCAGCGTTTTGCGTGTACGAAACTTGCTGACGAAGTGATGAAAACAGCCGAAAGTAAGAAGATGGGTCAAGACTTACATCTTTATACAGACACCCCGATAACATTCACACCAGACCAACCATTGCTAGAGTATGTCAAATCTTTACAAGGCATTGGTCAAGTACAGAAGCATAGAAACCAGAAACACAACATCTATCCTAAGCAGAAGACCGACCTCTATAAGGTGAAAGGAAGTAGAGATATATCCATAAAGCTGTCAGACGATTACAATACAACCATTGCCTTAGGATGTTGTCTGACACCAGACAATCAGCTACTTGTCACAGATTACAACAACAAGAAACTGAAACGTATTGATATACATAATATGTCAGTTGTTGACTATTGTACTGTAGATTCTGAACCATATGGTGTATGTTGTATCAGTAAAGATGAAGTTGCTGTAGCATGTCAGAGAAACAACAAGATCCAGTTTGTTTCCAGTCAAGTCAAGATGTCTCCTACAAGACATATTAAAATGTCTCATGATTGTTATGGTATTGCTTTCAATGATGGTAAACTTTTTGTGACCGATAAGGGTACATCACTCTATATTTATGATATGTCTGGTACCCTGCTGAAAACCGTCACACAAGATAATGCCGGGAACAAACTGTTCAGGAGTATCAGACATATTGCATTCAATGAGAGAGGAAACAGAATGTATGTTGGAGATGAAAGAAATGGAGTTAAATGTTTTGATGACATGGGGAATTATTTGTCAACCATTACTGATACTGATGTCGAGTTTGTTAATGGAGTGTGTGGTGATGGTAGAGAGAATGTGTTTGTGTTAGGGTACCACTCACGTAATGTGGTACAGTTCAGTGAGAATGGGAAGAAAGTTGGTGTGGTTGTGAAGAAAGGAGACGGATTACAATATCCACGGTCAGCGTGTTTCCATCAGGGTCTGAATAGAATGTTTGTTACCATGAGTGGAAATGTTGTGAAAATGTTTGAGCTAGAGTAAATAGAGACAGAATGAGTTAGACGTGCAGCTCATACAAAATGTAAGATATATCTTAGCAAGAAAGAATAGTTTCAGTTAGATGTTGTAGTTAATTCTTTCAGCATGAGAATGCGGGATAGAATGGTTTGATGTCATAAACAAGTAAACACTGTACATAATCTACACATATTGATTGACGTGAATTTCGATACATTTTTAAACTCTTACAGAAATGTTTCAATAATCAACTAGATTGTATACTGGGTGTGTGTAAGTTTGTAGTATAATCTAAATGTTATTTATGTTACATGCATGAAATTATAGATGCTCATGTTTAAAACAATGTATAAACTTTCAGGTGATAACATATTCTGCTAGTTTTGTATTTGATTTATTCAATCAGATTCTAATTTAATTTATTGTTTGTTTTGAATAGTTGATAACATACTCTGCTAGTTTCGTGTTTGTATTTCTTATTTAAGACAATGTTTAGTCAGATTTACTAGTATATCTAATTTATTGTTTGTTTTGATTTATATTTGCGTATTTACAGTAGCCTTGAATATGAGAGTGTGCTATATAGCAATTTGTGTGACCATTACTGTATTATATTTGTATCTGTGGTATAGATAAACCATTTTTTTATCCGTGACTAATTCATGCAGGGAGATTTATTTGCCCTCAAAGGGACGTATAGGTATAGGGTATGCATTAAGACTTAAGGTGATTCACCTGTGTTGGATTTTTTTGTACAAGCCTTATAAACCTGTTATATTTATAAAAAAAACATTTACAACAACCATTCTGGAAAATCCCAACAGTTTTGCTCGGCTAGTTTTTAAGGTATTCTTGGATTCTGGGGACAATCCCTAAAAAATGAAAATTGTAATTTACCGAAAAAGTTTTGATTCAATCCTCATAAAATTTGGTATACCGGTACATAAAATTAAGTATATAAGGAATCAAACAGTAAAGTATATGTTATACTGTGCAAGTTATATTATTTTTAAAATAATATTTTGAAATATGTGAACTCTCGTTTTTGAGTTTAACATGAAAAATCGTTGAACAACATACTGATTTGATGCATGCTACAAGTAGGGTGACAAATATTGAAGTTTCATGCAAAATTTCATGACGATTGATTGGCTAGTTTATTTGAATTGCCCTTTAAGTGAATTCAGAAACGCTGAAAACAGGTGAGGTGACAACATTAATCAACGTTTTGCATCCGTTGTATTCGTATTTCGCGATTATTCTATTTTCAGAAATAGTGCACAATTCAACGTGCTTACAGTTTTAATTCGGGTACTTCTGCATGTATTAGTTTAAATTATTCAGGAATAAATGCAAAAGAACCGTCTACTAAAATGTTCGGGATACTGTTGTTTAAAACTATTGAATACTTTTGATATGGGCGCATAGAACTACGTTTAACTACGTTGTAACCAATTCGCTAGATTAGGTGTGTTATATCATTTGGAAAAAATCATCTGTAGGGATTGAGTTAAGTGTGATTCTGTATTTTCATTGAAAGTATATCATCGTAGTAACTATTCAGTACAATCGCGATTTTAAGACAAGGGAAGATGCTGACAAATCAATTTTAAGAATTTTGTATTATTTGATCTCGGTTGTAACAATTTCACAACACACCTAAGTAAATTTCCACCAAACTCAAAAGCGGTGAAACACCTTAAGCATTATAATTACTTTGTGATCAATGAGAGTAACAAATCCATGGCTATGGAACGCCTTAACTGTCTTATATTAGCAAACAGTTCGATAGTATGTCAATATCGCAGAACATAAATGCATGCGACCACTATATAATGGCAAATTATATATATATATATACATTAAAAGATGAATAAATAATGACAAAACATTAATATTGTATGTTAATAAATGGGTGATTTGATATGAGCCCTGGTATTTGTTCATCGTCTGTCCCGAGGAAAAAATAACAGGGTTAAAATACAATAACCAATTTATTGACAATTTTATTAAGTAAGTATCAATTATTTTAAAATTTTCTTCGCATGTAACGTTAGTACATCAAGCTAACCGACATAAAAGACTGCAAAAAAATTCAGATTTTCGCATCCAAATAAGTCCAAATTGTAGCAAATGATCTAACTAAGAAAATGAATACCCATATGGCATTTTTTCGTTCAGTAATAAAAACGTTATATACATTTTAGTGAGTAAAATCGATTCTCCATAATTTAGCTGAAAATCTATATCACTTTGTGGCCCTGTCTATTAGCCAATCAGATTGCTTTATAGGCGGGCCAATATTAATATCACTCTTCGGCCATGTCTATTAGCCAATCAGATTTTATAGCACATTTCGGCCCGGGTCGATAACTGATATAGATTTTTTGCCCTGTTCTGTTCTGTTCTGATATAGTGGAAGTATGGCTTTTATTAGACTATGTCAATGATGTGTTAAAGGGCTAATAATTGATAGTTGTTTAATAAATAAACAACAATATATAAAGGCATAACTTCTTTATATAAAGATAAAATATCAATATATAAAGGCATAACTTCTTTATATGTAGATAAAACATTTTATATATTTATATATAGAGATTTTGCCATTATATAGTGGTCGCATGCATGTATGTTCAGCGATATTGACATTATATCGAACTGTTTGCTAATATATGAAAGTTATAAGGCGCTCCATTCATGGTGTTTAATTAGGTATATTCACATACAATGACTATAAAGTGTGATGTTCTGTCACGGCTCAAAAAACATGGTTTATCTATACAAGTTTTGTTTGTGTTATGTATTTTGTTCGTAAGTGCAAAATAATTTAGTTTAGTAGTTTAATACATGAAAACTTTCAGTTGGTAATGTAAACTGTCTTTTATATATCGCTGACTTAGAATGAGAAGGTCGTAACTACTACTTACGACCTTATAAGACTTATACATATTTGAAATCTGCTTCACAAGGAGCTTCTTATGAGCCTATTGTCATGAAAATCAGAAATTGTCATGTTGACCAAAATCAAGTTTTAAAAAACTTGTTTTCCCATAGGTAAAGTGTAAATTACAGACAGTTTTCTCTTATTTTCTCAATATATCGATTTCGTAGTTACGACCTTCTTATTCTAAGTCATCGATATGTTTTCGTAAGTCTAATTATATAGTCAATGTTTAATCAGATTTATATCTAATTTATTTATTGATTTTTTTTGTATTTACAGTAGCATTGCGTATGAGAGTGTGCTATACCAATAGCCATTTGTGTGACCATTACTGCATTATATTTGTATCTGCGGTATAGTTTTGTTTGTATTATGTATTTTGTTCGTGTGTCTGAACAAACACCATTTGTTTTGCATACAAATCGTATTTGCAATGTGTATAAACAATGAGAGAGTGATATATACATATATGTGTTGCTAATTTAGTTCATATTTATGTAGGTATGTCAGTTGTAAAATCTACCGCTATACAAAATGCAATAGGATAATGCAGTATTTTATATTGTTTTGAACATTTCTAAATCGGATGAATAAATAAAATGTGCAGGGAACCATAAACCACACTGAAAATCAAAATTAAATCCAATACACCACTCACCCACACAAACATTATTTCTTCAACATAAAACTGATGAGATCAAATTCAATGTTTATACATAGTCAACGTTATGTAAACTGAAACTGACCTGTATAAACGAATAATATTCTTTTCATTGACTATAGACATACATAATTATGTACATGTATTGTATTTAATCGGAATAAACGCTAATGCACATATTCATCTAAGTGTTCATACTCTTTTCCCTTGGGTTAAGGCAAGACCTTTTAATAAGTTCATGTTTATTCATGAAAATATTGACTGTGTTATTACCCTTTCACAACACGTTTTGGTCAATACATGGCGGTCAATTCACCTACCCAATGTTCCTGTGTCCGGATTTGAAGTTCTCCGCGTTACGTTAGTATAGCGGAGAACATATGTCTTAACATTGCGATGCACAAAATCATTGGAGCGTTTTGTGCACGGGTATTTTTCGCGGGTATTCAGAATAGGTTTGGGCGAAAATCAGTTCTACGCAAGACGCCGTACGTGTCACATCGATTTTATGCGACATACAAAATGGACGAAAGCATGGTGGACGACAGGATTAGGGAAGCGGTACAGTCAAACAACAACGAATTATTGAAGGACATAGGAGAAATGATAAATAAGATAAGTGCACCACATAACGTTACTAATTCATTTAATGCCATGGAGGCCCCGAAGTTCAAACGCAAAAGCAACGAGGAGCAATATAGGCATAATTCAAAAGTTTCCGTAAAACTCGAACAGGCCTGTTCGAATATTTCGGCACAGAGCATTGACCAAGCTAAGGAAAATGTTATTGAAGGTAAAATAAATAAACATAATATTATGTATAATTGTATAAAAATGTGCAATTTGGTAATATACAGTTGAATTTATAATAAGAGGACAGTCATAATTATTGTGTTTCGTTAAAACCTGTAACTTTTCTCTCGAAATACAGAGATTGTGCATAAGTCAGTTATGAAAATAAATGGCATCATGGCATTCATAACACGAATACAATTAATGTGTATTGATAAATCAAGTTTACAAAATAAAGCGTTAAATTTAATCTCCGATACGACGGATATAGTAAAGCGGATAGCGTTGTAGGTGTATAAACCGATCAATGAAATAAATGTAACACATGGGTATGGAACGTTATATAAACATGTGTATAAATTACAAAGATATAGTGTATATCTTAATATTACGAAGCATTATAAATTAAAGGACTAAAAAGGAAAATGTTTAGTCGGGTAAATGCAATACTTTTATTAGACATATGCTTAAGTTTAACATGACATTGTTTAACATACAGACGTAATATACGCCTGTAAGTCGTGACAGAGTAAACGCATTTAGAATTATGGAAACTGTTATATAATCGAGCTTACATAAAATGCATGTTTTAAATTAATCGAATGACAAACGTGTCTAAGTTACATTATGACAAACCATCCTGTATGGTTATATCAAATGTATTTGTATATAAAGCGCTTGTTTATGCTTAAAGACCTAGTACGTACAATATCTTGCGTACATACATGTATTAGATGCTGATGGAATGTAATATATTGCAATAGTGTATAGGTGGCCACAGTGTATCAGGCAAGGTATTTGAGTCTGCTGTGGATATTATATGCGTATGCAAGTTGAATTTAACATGAAATATGTTTCATTTTAGCATTGGATATGGTAAAAAGACGCCAAAAGCTCGTGCAGCTAGCAGACAAATCAGAACTGGGGTGGCGGTTTGTAGCTGAATACGAAAGTAACCCTATAGCAAGCGACAGCGAGGATGAGAAACGTATATACAAAGCCGAGGCGAGAGCTGTAAGAAAGGCTAAATCTGATAGGGTCAAGAGTCGGCGCGGTAGATCAACACCATACCGAAGACAGCGACAGGTGGTAGATAGTCCATCGACGTCAGGTACAACTCAACGTGCGCCAAATGGAAACAGACGTCCTGGCCTATGTTTCAATTGTGGTAGACCAGGCCATTGGAGAATGGAATGTACCCAAACCAGCACAAGCAGTAACAATAAGTTAAGTAGAACAATTACAAATATGTCTTGTAAATGTAAAGAATGTAACATATGTAAAAGTGGAAATTATGATACATGTACTGCTGAAATAGCAGTTACGGGCATGCTTGTGAGGGGTGAGATTGATACATATGATCAAAACAAAGGTAATGTTAAAGGTCAAAGTACTAATGTAGAATCATGTAGCACAGACGTAGATTCGTTGTGCAGAACGGAAACTGGGGGTATGCCTAAAATAGGCCCAAAATACGAAGTTAGTGAGAAAAGTAGTATAGAATGTAATATGTCAAATATGAGCTCGTCCCCGGTAGGCAGGTTAAAGCGACACATATCCAAATGGAATGAAGTGTCGACTAATGCGTACATATTAAATGTGATTGAGGAAGGTTATAAATTACCATTTAAAAATACACCTCCAAATGTTCAACTTAGAAATAATAGATCATCAAGGGAAAACCCAGGTTTTGTTCAAGGTGAAATCGATTCACTTTTGCAAAAGGGCGTTATTTCAGAAGTTAACGAAAAGCCTTGGGTAATAAACCCATTAACGGTAGCTTATAACAATGAAGGAAAACCCAGATTAGTATTAGATTGCAGACATATTAATCCATATCTGCATAAATTTAAAATAAAATTTGATGACATTAAAGTCGCAGAACAAATGTTCGATATGTCAAGTTATACATTTACGTTTGATTTGAAAGCGGCATATCATCATATAGAAATTTGTGACAAACATAAGGGCTATTTGGGATTCTTTTGGCAGAAAGATGGAAAAGAAACATACTATGTTTTTAATGCTTTGCCTTTTGGAATAGCTACGGCTGGTCACATCTTTACCAAAACATTACGTGTGCTTATCAAATATTGGAGAAGTTTAGGCCATAGAGTAATTATGTTTTTAGATGACGGCATAGGAGGCCACAGTCAATACATGGAAGCTTTAGAAATAAGTCATTACGTAAAGGCATCATTGTTGAAGTTTGGGTTTTTGTTAGCAGAAGCTAAATGTAACTGGTTACCTACAAAGGTGTCGTGCTGGTTAGGGCACAAGTTAGATTTCGAACTAAATGTTTTGTCTGTGACCGAAAAACGCATAAGTAAACTAGAAGCTTCGATAGATTCAGTTATTTTTCAAATTAACAGGAATAGTATGTGTGTAATTCCAGTCAAGATATTGGCTGCGGTTGTAGGACAGATTATTTCATTACACAATGTGTTGGGGAAAATGGTGAGCCTCAGAACAAGATATTTATATGGTTGTATTTTAGCAAGAGCTAGTTGGAATTCGCCCATTCAAGTAACGCAACAGGCAGTTATAGAATTGAAGTTTTGGCGCAAAAATGCCAGAAGTTTAAATTCAGTAGGGAGACCATTTAAACAAATGGAATATGTTAATGTGTACATGTTTTCAGATGCTAGTGCATATGCATACGGTGGATATATACAGAATGTAGAACATAATGTAGTCAATGAGAAATATAACGGTAGCATGGCTAGCGAGTTGCTCCCGGAAGTGAGCTGTTGTAACGAAACACAACAAGTAGTGACAGAAGAACGTAGTTTTCTTAGAGTGGAAAATTCTGGTATGATCCCGGAAGTGAGCAACAATAGTTTAGGATTGCTTGAAGTGAGAAATCACGGTGGCATGCTCCCGGAAGTGAGCAAAAGTAGTGTTATGATCCCAGAGGAGATCAAGCAGAGTAGTATGCTCCCGGAAGCGAGCAAACATATTGGTATGCTCCAGGAAGTGAGCAAGTGTAATGATATGCTCCCGGAAGTGAGCAAACGCACTGATGTGCTCTCGGAAGTGAGCATGCTTAGTGATATGCTCCCGGAAGTGAGTTATCACAGGTCTGTGTTTCAGGAAGAGAGCAATCGTAAATATATGCTCCCGGAAGCGAGCAAGCGATACCATACGCTCCCAGAAGGGAGGTTGTGTTTAGACAAGTTTTCACCGGTCAGTGGTGAATCAGCAGAAAGTAGTTAGTCACAGCCAGAAGTGAGTAGATCACTGAGAGAAATCAGACAGTCTCAAAGTATGAGTAAGTGTATTGAGGGTGCTGTATATGGTTCCTGGACGGACGAGGAAGCAGGTAAAAGTTCTACTTGGCGTGAAATTGAAACTGTCCGTAGAGTACTATTTAGTAATGTGGAGTTATTGAAAAACTCTCACATAAAAATATTTTCAGATAATATGAACGTCAGACATATATTGCAAGGAGGTAGACGAGTTGTCGAGTTGCATAGTATTGCCATGCATATAAATGACGTATGTATCAAAAATAACATAAGCTTTATTGCAGAATGGATTCCAAGAGAGGAAAACGAAACAGCAGATTATTTGAGTAGGTGTTATGACGCAGACGATTGGTTTGTAACGGACATAGTTTTTAAATATTTAGACAATAAATGGGGACCTCACTCAGTAGACAGATTTGCGACCCATTACAATAACAAATGTGTGAGGTTTAACTCTAAATGGTGGGTGCCAGGCACGGAGGCGGTCGATAGTCTTAGTCATAATTGGCGAGGTGAAAACAATTGGGTTGTACCTCCTCCAGATTTGATAACAAGTTGTTTTAGGAAAATTGAAAGCGAGAAATCGAACTCTACAATTGTTATACCGGAATGGTTTTCTGCTGCCTATTGGCCAATCATTTTAAACATGAATAAAATAACATCATTTATTAAAGATGTTTATATATTGCCATTCACAGGTGCCATTTCAAAAGGGAAAAGCAACAGTCGGATTTTTAATGAACCAATTTCTTTCAGAATGCTGGCACTGAGATGTTCGTTCGAGCAGATAGTGGAGTAAAATTGATTTAAGATATGGTTACCTAAATGACGCATATCACATATACAAACTATTTTGCAGGTTCTGGTTTAAGACAAACCTTAAAGAGAAAATTTGAAGAGGCAGACGTCAGGATAAGCGATGTCGATTCCGTGGTAACCAGCATGGCAAATAATTTACTATCAGCAAGAGCCTCGAGTACTGTAACGAAGTACTCGGGACAAATACGTTTTTTCGAGAACTTTTGCAAAATTAAAGGATTCAAATCTAGACCCGCTCAGCCAATACATGTAGCTATGTATTTGTCTGATTTGATCGACAAGAAAAAGTCTGACAATGTTATTTCTTCCGCGTTTTACGCTATCAAATGGATACATGAGATAAATGAACTTGTCGATCCAACATAATCAAACATTGTTTCGAAAATGTTGGAGTGCAGCAAACGAACAAACTCAAAACCGGTGAAAAAGAAGGATGTAATTAACACTGAACAATTAGTTCAACTTTGTGGAAAATACTCAATTTCGAAAGACGTTATTCATCTGAGAGATCTGGCCATGATACTGGTCGGGTATGCGGGGTTTTTGAGATACAATGAGCTTAGTGATCTGAAATGTAACGATGTTGAATTTAAATCAGAACATATGGTATTATATATAAGGAAGAGTAAAACAGATGTGTATAGGTCGGGCAGACAAGTTTTGATTGCAAAAGGTTTTACGATTGCATGTCCCATTAGTATGTTACAAAGATATTTGAATTACTCAGGTTTGATACTGGGAACTGATTCATATTTGTTTAAACCCGCGTGTAGGTCAGGTTCTAGATGTTTTTTACTGAAATCAAACAAAAAGTTGAGTTACACGCGTGCTAGAGAATGTATATTAGCAAAATTAAAGAGTGTTGCCCCAGAGTTGAATTTAGGGCTTCATTCATTGAGAGCAAGTGGTGCGACTGTCGCAGCCAATTCAGGGGTATCCGACAGGTGCCTTAAGAGGCATGATCGGTGGAAGACTGATACGGCCAAAGATGGTTATGTAGAAGACTCTTTAGATAAAAAGTTATCAATAACGAAAACATTGAAGTTGTAAAATATCGGGTATACATTATATGTAAATCTGTTTAAAACAAGTTATTATTATACAGTTGTATTGAAATTTGAATAGCATAATCGATTCTAACATTTGTTCAGTTCTATAGCGTACATCTTGCCAATGCAATAGGTGTTTGTTGTTTTGTAAGTAGTTGTGTTAAGACTTGAAGTTCTCCGCGTTACGTTAGTATAGCGGAGAACATATGTCTTAACATTGCGATGCACAAAATCATTGGAGCGTTTTGTGCACGGGTATTTTTCGCGGGTATTCAGAATAGGTTTGGGCGAAAATCAGTTCTACGCAAGACGCCGTACGTGTCACATCGATTTTATGCTATTCAAATTTATATATATAGTCTTATATGTCCGTGAAAAAGAAACATGCTTCTGAACTAGTACCGTGGTGCAGTATTCTGGGAATGGTCTGGAGGACAGAATTAAAACCTTTGCCCGTCACGGTTTCCACGTTTCCTCCACAAAAGTGGGGGTTTTTCGTGTACGTCCAGCATTCTGTATTCGGAATATAGCATTGTCTGCGAAGCAGCCTCTGCTTGAGCATGATATTGGGACTGGAGACAGTCGGATACAAATAACTGATTTAAAACAGAGCAATATGTAATAAAGGTAATCATAGGTATATGTGTGAAACAATGTGTTGTAAAATATCACATGGATATTAATGTTAAATGTCCACCTTCTTATCACGTCGCAAATAAATAGCGTACATCTTGCCAATGCAATAGGTGTTTGTTGTTTTGTAAGTAGTTGTGTTAAGACTGTTTGCTCTCTACCGAGCACAGCGGTGAATGGAAGAGGTCGACAATCGAACACACCCTGTCTATACATGGCGGCCAATTCACCTACCCAATGTTCCTGTGGCCGGTTTGTTTGTTCTCTACCGAGCACAGCGGTGAATGGAAGAGGTCGACATTCGAACGTATCCTGTTTTCATTTCACTTCCACTTCTTTTGCAAAATATGCATCGCTCTTCTTACCTCTTATAAGAAGGTGCATTGTGGTGTCCCATGCTATATCTGGGTCACACCGTCACAAGTCACCTGGCTGCCGAACAATGTCGATGTATTCGATGTGTGACCGATGTCTCTACCTAACATTCACGCCGGTCGATGAGGATGTATATTAGAAAACAGAAATACCCACTTGTCGCTACGTCACTGCTTGATGGTGTCCCACAATGCACCGGGTACCGGACACTGCTCGATCAGCATTCGTTCTATCTTGTGATACTGCCTAACACCTCGTTAGAGTATTATTGGCATGCCGGGGGATATAAGAAAGAAAACAGTATACGATTGTTTATAGAAGACAAGAACAAAATACATTGATAAAAAACCCTGATGTTTTCATGTATGTATTATAAAACTTATGGTTGAGTTGGGAACCTATTACACAGGATTACGGTATGAGCGAAAAATTAACACATAAAGAAGTCCGAGTTGGCATGTGACTGGGTAATGTGACCGCTAAAACATCCGTCCTGATTAGCCGAAAATTGTGATCCAGGTATAGGCAATCTACACATGCAGTCGCTAAGCAACATACTAGTATGAAAATAGATGGTATCATTACCATGTGATATGTTCTTAGTCAATAACGTCCTCAATACCATATGTTGTTAGACATAAAACGCAATATTCCCTACAAATTGCCTACTTTGGCAGATAGTAATGAATAGTTTTATACTTCCTTATATGCGTGTTATGTCACACATTGTATTAATTTTGTCCAATACTTAGACAATAATTACAACGGATATTTTTTGCATGCGATATTTTCATTCATCTACCCAGGGAAGTAGATATTGTCATTAGAGTATGGAATCTGCTTTTCACGTGCCGATAGCCCGCTCGACTGCTGATGAAGAGGTCCCTGGTTCGATCATCGACCGAGGCACTTGATCGTTTTTTCAACACTTGTCAGTGTTTCCCACCTAACTAGTGATGAACTGGCTGGTAATCCAGAGGAAGTGCTGTGCACCGACCACGTTAAGGAACCAAGGTGTCTCTTCGAACGGATCTAGGGCAGCTGGCCCGGATACGTTGTATCATCCACTGTCTCCTCACTTCTTGCTTTCCCTTCAGTGAAAACACAGGTCCCAATGGAAATAAGTGCTTGCTCTTTTATGTGTTATCATAGACCGAAAGGTTTAACTAATTACAACAACAACAACTCCATGGCATCACATACGTCTAGTGTATTTCAGTGTTTGTCCAGCTGGTGTGTTTCTTTTCCACTGAGAATGGTGCGAGCATTAGTATGTATGTGCTTATCGCATTGACAGTAATAAAGAAATCAGATAATAAAGGTGAAGCACGAGCTAGGCTGTGAAACACAGATTATTACCAGCAGTGTGTATACTTCTAAACGAATTACCTCCCTTCCATTATAAAAATAATAGTAACACTCATGAAATTGTTCTTGATATATAGGCTGACTTACATCTGGAAGTGTTGTGCAGGTGTTACTACCAAAAGGGTTTAAGGATTGCATATTCATTGGTAAATAACTTCTAATCAAAAGTTTAACATGTTATGTTCTGCACAATAATGTTTGTATACATACGAGCATTTACATGTACATAATATATGCGTACAGAGATTGACTTACAATTACAGATTACAGTATGCTAGTTCATCGTTAAAGAGGCGTTTGATCGTTAAAATCGATGCAGAAATATTATACATTAAAGTGTATAGAGCTATATCGGAGGATATTTTGGAAAAAGTTTCAAAAACTGAAAACCAATTATGCTTTTATATCAATTAGATCATTTTTCGCGTCAGTTTTAACAGAAACAATCTCTGTGATTTATTGAACATGCAAATTGTCCATTTTTATACCAAAGTGTTCTAGAACACCCAATGAAACTATAAGAATCGAATACTTTTCGACGATTGAATCAAAGTACACGGAACCCATCCAAGGTTTTAATTTGCAATTAAGGTAGTCTAGTGTCATACTAAAAACGATGCAATACTTACCTCTACAATGTGATTATACTTAGTATTTATTGACAAGTGGCGTAATATCAATTGGTGTGTTTGGACACTATGCTTTGTTTAGTTTGTGTTTGTACATGTAAATTTACATCGTCTTTAATAAAATTAAAGTTTAATGTTTTTATTTATCTTTATTTTGATATTTCCCTTGAATAGAAGTGTGGTTACCTCATTTGTGTGTTTTATCAGTTTTTCTGTATTATATGGGATGTTTATTAAGTTCATTTATTTAAGTTTGTCACTAGTATACAAACATATATTATCGTGACATAGTATTTTATTGTTTTGATAAAATATATAAAGTTTAAACACTTAAAATCGGAATGATTTAAAATCAATACCATATCCAATAAACCACATACGACATGTACCCGCATAATGATTTATTAATTTTTTAAAAAACTCGAGAGAAATTGCACTGCCGACGTTAACAATTTTATGTGACCAATTACTGACCAGAATGATCAAGTAATACTGTATTCATTGACTATGCTAGACATAGACATGCATGAATATGTAATGTACTAGTATGTTATAGGAATAAAAATGTATGAACATAACTTTCATGTAAGGTGTCATACTCTCTCCCTCAAATTAAGGCGACATAATACAAAAGTTTGATTACAACATACTGTTGACCAATTCACTTCACCAGTTTTCCTATGGTTAGTTTGTTTAGTCTGAATGAGTAAAGAAGAAGATCTTCAGAAGTGAATGGAAGAGGTCAACAATCGAACGTACCCGGTTTCTACTGGACTTGTCGGTTTGTTAGGTCATATCTGCTTTGCTCTTTCAATTTATGCCAGTTACATTGTGCATCTAGTAGAAGAGACCTAGTCTGGTTCACAGTCGTACTTTAGGTATTTTTTAACGTTGTGATCTAGGGGAGGTTATCCAGACTAAAGGTATACCTAGTCTGGTTCACGGTGTTACTATATGTAATATTTAACGTAGTGATCTAGGGGAGGTTATCAAGACTAACGGTAGACCTAGTCTGGTTCACGGTGTTACTATATGTAATATTTAACGTAGTGATCTAGGGAAGGTTATCAAGTCTAACGGTAGACCTAGTCTGGTTCACGGTGTTACTATATGTAATATTTAACGTTTTGATCTAGTGGAGGTTATCAAGACTAACGGTAGACCTAGTCTGGTTCACGGTGTTACTATATGTAATATTTAACGTAGTGATATAGGGGAGGTTATCAAGACTAACGGTAGACTTAGTCTGGTTCACGTTGTTACTATATGTAATATTTAACGTTGTGATCTAGGGGAGGTTATCCAGACTCAAACAGAAGATACCACATCAAATCGAAGGTTTATCGTGAGTATTATATAGAAGCTCTTCCGTTTTGTCCAAACGAACCGAACAATAAACTGTACGGTACTAACTTGATTTAATCAGTCAATTATCCTCATGAGAAGGAAAATTGAAATTAATTTTAAATAGTTCATGGAAGGCTACATGACATTCCACGACCTGGAATCGATCCTGACGGGATGAAAGAAAGATTTTTCAATTAGGATTTTAAAGTTTGATTTGATGTATGCCGTCTTTAGCTGTATTATATATATTCAGTATTGTCACGTTTTACTTGCTAAGTTGACAAGAAACTTTGTTAACAGCGATGTCTCTATAGCATGTATATTTTAAATATGCGAGTTAAGTATTATACTGAGTCTATGGTAAAAAAACTAGTTCTTCGGGCGAGACCAAAGATCCCTTCTTGTTATACACTCAACTGTATAGACCCATCATTCGAGACTGTTCGGCAAACACATCTGGAGCCAACTTAGACAATCACATCAAATCTTCTGTGACATTGGTCGTGTCTTCCCACATGATAGGAAGTTAACATCATAATCTACACATCGTCTGAATAGTGTAATACACAGTATATATATGTGGGAAGTTCATACCTTCATTGTGTATTACATTTTATCAATTTACGATGATATATAAAGCGTATAAAATCTACGCAAAATACGTGTAATCGGATACTCTTAATTTCACACTAACAACAACGTGAACAAGTTTCTCACATATCACTTATTTGTCAATAAAATACATCAATTACTTAACCAATGTGACAATCAACCGGTTTCTAAATTTCACCCATATACATGTAGGATACCAGGGTCCCACTTAAACTTGAGCAAAGCACATAAAATACATACATACCTTAACCCAGGGTGACCATTAGCCGGTCCATATCACTCATATAGGATACCAGGGTCCCACTTAAACTTGAGCCAAGCATACAAAATACATACATACCTTAACCCAATGTGATCATTAACCGATTTGTAAATGACACCCATTTAGGATACCAGGCTCCAACTTAAACTTGAGCCAAGCACATAAAATACATACATACCTTAACCCAAGGTGACCATTAGCCGGTCCATAGCACTCATATAGGGTACCAGGGTCCAACTTAAACTTGAGCCAAACATAGAAAATACATACACACCTTAACCCAAGGTGATCATTAACCGGTTTATAAATGTCACCCATATAGGATACCAGGGTATCACTTAAACTTGAGCCAAGCATAGAAAATACATACGAAACTTAAACCGCGGTGACCATTAACCGGTTTATAAATAAATGTCCCCTATATATGATACCAGGGCCCACTTAAATTTGGTCAAAGCATTAAACAATGTACAAAATTAATGTATATTTGTTTGTCTGCTGTTTAGAGTGATTAAAAATAACAATAAACAAAACACATTTTGAAACGTTTATAATTATCTTAAGCGCGCTGATAAAATCGCACCCCGGTGTATAGTAAAGGCCCTCATGATTATGAATGAACGAATCGATTGACTACTGTGTATTGACGACGATAACGATGTGTATGTAAATGTAGTATTAGTCGTGTTTATATTATGCTTTAGGGAATTTCCAATATCACCGAAATCGAAACTAGGAGTCAAAGTCAAACATTGAAAATGGCATTTGGAGGTCGATCGCAGCTAAAAATGTCAGAAGAAACGTTCGATTTTGTATGCACAACGTGTGCAGAGGATAACAAGTGTCTTGAAGCTGTGCGGTATTGCGTAGAGTGTAAGAGATACTGTTGTGTGTCCTGTACCGACGCCCACAAGTTTCCTGCACTACGAAGTCACAATCTTCTAGATGTCAATCAAGGACAACAAGCGAGTGGTCAGTCATCACGTCTACCTGAGTTTCCTACTGAACGATGCAGGAAGCATTCCGGGAAAGTCTTGGATATGTATTGTGAAGGCCATGATGCCGTTGGCTGCTATGTTTGCATAGCCAAAGATCACAAGTAAGCTGAGTTTGATTTTTGTATCTACTGTAGTCACTTCTGACAACCGACCGCGAACTTAAACTTTCAATTATGACATCACTTCTGTCAGTAGTGAACTTATAAATTCAGTTTTTAAGTCACTTTCGAGTTCACATCTGAGTTCACTTCTGTCAGCCGTTGTCTTGACCTTTACATTTACCTCTAAAAGTAATATAGGTGGTGGGAGTATCTAAAATATGAAAAATATTTATGGAATGTATACGTTTTCGCAAAGAACGAGTTGACACATTTTCCTAGATTGAAGTGACTTTGCGAGCGATTTTTTTTTCAGTAAGAAAGTAAAATAAAAATGTTCACGTATGTTATCTGCACTGAATTATAGTTTTACAAAAACTCGCTTTACAAAATTAATGATATTTAGCCTGTTATTGCTTTTGTGAAAAACACTTTATGAATAGAAATATTGTGCAGGTTTGCTGTCATTTCTTTCAAAATGGAGACTATTACAGCGATAATTAACCAAATAAAGATAGATCTTTAAATGCACAAGGTTTAGTATACAAATTCACCAGACAAGTAATCGATTAAAAGGAGTATAATTGTAGGCCTAAGGTACAAGATTTGTATGAACTGGTTATGCATGCTTTAGTCAAACAACAGTCTTTAACTTCATTGACATGTCACTGTGCAATTATTAAATGAAAATATTTTAAAATTTGAACACCGATGAATAACAAGATTAAATCAATTCACGTACCAGGCCTGCTTTTTAGTTATTTTGTGGTTTGAATAACAAATAGCATATTTCATGTGAAATTAAAGTAGAGCTGGATCATATTACTTAATAATAACAAATTGTTTGACATTGATATAAATACCTTTATCTAGTCAGGTATATACCGGTTATCACGTTTTTAAGTGCAGGTATTTTAAAGTTTTGCTGCACAATAACATAATTCATACAGAATAATGACTGCTGTGTTGATCCATTAGGGAGTTTGTGTATGTCTCGGTGCAAACAATACGAGACTCACTGACCATAATTCGATTCAGAGTGCATTTGGTCATTTTTCAACATACGAGGGTACACTAATTATGCCAGAAACTTGTTCAATATTTGTAGCATAGATTGATAAATACAACAGTGTTAGCCTAGATCTACTACGAATACTCTTTTCTAACCGCATTAAACTGAGACTCCGAGCTTACGCCCCGTTATCACTGCGCCGGTTCAGGTCCCGGTACATCCCGGTGAAGTAAAGCCAGTATACCGGGATAATCCGGGACGCTTTTGTTACAAAAATCATTGCATTCCCATATACCCAATGGTACCCCGGTGTACCGCCGGTGTGAAAGGATTTTCAATAAGACCGGAGTTGCTACGGTTATTCCCGGTTTCAGTACAGTGTCGTCACGGTGAAAGGCGGCAGCGCCCCGAAAAGGTCCGGTTTGATCCATGGTGATGTCGGTGATTTTATAGTGACAGCTGGAGGTGTCCCGGCGATCGTCGGAGTTGCCCCGTTATACCATGGCTGTGTCCTGGTGACACGCCGTTGTTACCTGGTTGTCACAGGAGATCATTTATAAACTAGGGAAAAGGTGCAAACTGCATCAATTCTCACTAGGTTGCCAATTACCTACGATAACGTTATGGTAATTAATTAATAAAAACTTAAAAAGCCAGCTAAGAAATGCGTGTCGGTTGAGCTTGAGAGGTCAGAATTCAACATGAACTTCGCCGTCCTTAACCGGGACGGAACCGGAAATCTGCCAGTCATAACCATGAAAGCGCCTCCATTTTTCGTGAACAGCTGGTGCTAATTCGGTCCATAACGTTGTGCAGACGGACGTAGGTTATGTACGCCGTTCATTACATGCACTCAGCTTGCATTCTAGTAGTCTATATCACGCCGATATGTCACGGTTTATCACGGTAGACATACGATTTTTCCCGGTGGTGTCCCGAAAGCCCCGGTTGTGTCCCGTTTATCCCCGGATTAAGCCGGTCCTCGATATCTGCCCCATGGTCCCGGTGACTCCCGGTTGTATTAAACATTTTAACACAACCGGTGTTGTTAGCCGGTGCATCTCGGTTTTCCCGGTTCGCCCCGGTGCTGTTACGGTTGCCTTCCGGTTTGACACGTTTCGCCCCAATGAGTCCCGGGGCTCTACCGGGATGTCAAAGCGGAACAATAAGAACGGGGATTTAAAGGGTTAGCAATACTGCACATGAAACAATGTTTGAAAACTTATGTTATTAACTTACAGGGGCGTAGCTGGGCATATTTTCAGTGCACGCACATGATAAATGCAGAATTGCTAGGGGGTCCGGGGGCATGCTCCCCGGGGATTTTTTTATTTCTATGAAGCCGTACGTGCATTCTGGTGTAGTTTCCGACCATACTATAGCGTAATATATGGCATGATAAACTCTTGATTCGATTTTTTAAATTAAAACATATGATTTCGTTTTATACTTTAGTAGGCCTAGTTTAGGATTATGTTTTGATGTATCATATTGATTAAAGCGAGCGAAGCGAGCTCGAAAATAATACAATGTAAATAATTTTCCTCTTAAGAAAAACTACATTGACTACGTTCGCATCCGACGCACCCCCTAGTTATGACAACGGTTATTGCTTGTTAAGGTTATTTGGCGAGTGAAGCGAGCCAGAAAATAAATGAGAATGATATAAAGTGAATATATATATTTCACCCCCGAAAAAGGCTACTTTGGCGTTCGCACCCAACGCACCCCCTAGTTACGGCCATGAGAAACCGTGATACTGCTTGGCATTAAATAGGACACTAATGGATTAAAGTGGCCCAATCTTAATTGTAACGTTAAAATGCAAATAAACGATACGTTATAAGGCACCAGCCAGTTGCATCCACGGCACCCACATCCCCGAGATTTTTACTTCCACGGCCTATGGGGATAGCCGATGGTAAAGTCTACGATATTTCCCGGCACCTGACAACTTAATATTGTCCCAGGGGTATTGGTTCGCAGAAAAAATCTCAACATGTCCCCGGCCCTGCGAAGGAAGCTGGAAGGTAAAAAGACGACCGCATCCCCCGACTGTCCCTGTGGATGCCCGGGGTTGGGTTCGTGGATGCAACTGACTTCAATAAAAATTAAACGTGGGTATTTTCTCATCACAGCGATATTTACAGCAACAAAACTCTAGGCACTAACATGAACATATCGTCTTTTTACGTTAGATGCGAACAATTTTGCGACCAATGTGTACATTAAGTTCATTGGTATATTTGCATTGACTGGCTGGAGCCGTCCGAACCTTGTTGTGCAATCTCGATAGTCCGGGGACATACGTCAGACCCCGGTATATCAACGAGCATGACGACAGAGGTACGATTGTTAGCAGACGTCGCACAGCGGTTACACTGAATAAACGGGTACATACTGTGTTGATCCGAGATTATCCGTGTCTCTCGTCCGAGTTATCCCGTTACTCTGAAGTGCATATCCGTGACATTCCTTGGTCATATCAAGGGGAGCCTTATAGGTTGTGTGTTGTTATCTTTTTGTGGCACGAGCTCGCTCGTGTTGCCTTGTCACCACCGCATCGATGGTCACAAAAGTGGAGGAGATGAAAGGGTTTAGTGGAGGGGACATTTAGAGCTATCCATTCTTCTAACGGATGATTTAGTGCTCACAAGAGTATGGTAAAAAGACAATAAACCTGAGGGACTTAGCACACATAAACATTAATACGCTAAGACTAAATGCAATGTCATGTAGTGAGGAACTAGACACATGTACGTATGTATGTCCATGATTTATCACATAAAAGTAATCTGATCTTGATACTATATAGCAATAAATGCATTGTGCGAGCGAAGCGAGCAAGAAAAAAATGCCTTATTCACCGAAGATGCTTTTAATAGTTTTCTATATAAATTACAGTTTATCTTAAAATTTGGAAAATGTGCCTCACCCGGGTACGGCATTGAATTTTATTGCATTTTTATATCACTTAAATTTTGTCAGTTTTTCAAACAGCGTACGCACGTGCGTATTTGCGTATAGCCAGCTACGTCCCTGACTTATTATCAAACTTCTTCTTTATTTACACCAACGGTTCCAAATATACGTTTCAGATAAACTTTCTGAAATTCTTAGAAGCAGTATTTTCATACCTCGAGTAAATTTACAAACAGTGCATTCTAAGCAGTCTAGATGTTAATTTCGTAACAAATTGTTTAATACTGATATATCAGAAATAATATGAAAAGTTTAAACTCAATGTATCTTCAATAATACAGTATGATAGAAGCACTTATACTGGAAGACTAAACAGCATAAATATAGTTACTATGACTGTTTTGCACAGAGTTGGCCGGATTGGCGTATAATATTGGTAAGATTTTTTAATCATACAATCTTGAGAGCATAGTGTATACTCTGCGGTTGCTAGGCAACGGAACTACATGGACGTGTCGAGAAATACAGAGCTATGACGAAACAGTAACAATTATTTCAATCATCATAATATTTTCGTATTTATTTACAAAAGTAAACGGACGTTTTTCGCTACAATGAAATGACGCTGTTAATATAACGTTGAGGTCGCGACGTTTTCAAGTGCAAAAAAGGACGCACTATGCATCACACATACATGGTCATAACTAGAGAAAAAGGCAATATATAACCATCAAATAAAGTTCTTAACAAAGTAACATGTTATGTGCGTTAGATTATGTAAACAATATTTTTTTTTGTCGTAAGGGACGTTTTCCTGCGCTCGACGCCAATTATATGTTATTGCTGTATTATTCAAAATTTCTAAAGATCTCTCATGTTTATTATTATGAAGAATAACATTTTCCTGCTAATGTACACTGAACGCTGATTTCTGTCATTTGACCATTACCTCAGAATAATTAGTATATTGATCACTGAAACAATGGGTATACTAGAAAGCATGCGTGCACATGTTAATGTTGAAATACAGTGTTTGTTAGCATGGTGACACTGGTGTTACATTAGAGTATAACTATACCGTGTCACGTACATTTTGATAAAGGTTTTGCTGTAAGTTTTTTCCGACCATGCAAATTTATTAATTATTTATTAACATTTCATAATTTTGTTTAAACATTACACCCACATTAAAGTTTTTACACCGGACATCGTTAATTAAATTTAATTGAAATAGCCAAAACTGTAAATTGTTTAAGATTTTAAATAGAACTTCAGAAGTTAGACCATGCGGTTGGAGTATACCAAATTAGTACATCCATCTAGATTCTCTTAGTAATATTTGCCAGTTATTTTTAATTTTATCAATTGGCATACCGGAAAAATCCTTGATTCCATGTCCGGATGAATTAAAGTGTTCAGATACATTAGTGAAAGAATCAGGAAAATGTTTGATATCAACTTCATGAATTTAAACAACATCTCCTCCAAAATGACTTGACAAAATTCGAAAACATTTCACACAAAAAATCATTAGGTGGACCTCTACCTAAGTTGCTCAAATTGTTCCGCTACATTGTACAAAATTGCCACTCTAGCCTAAAATAAAACTCTTTTAACGACACCTATTCCTAAACGACTGGACCAAACTCAAAATTATTTGGGTTGACCTATACCGAAGTTGTTCAAATGGTTCTTGTCTGTTGATTAATTAGGTAATGATGCACTAAAAGGTTTTTTTAAGAAGCATATTCCATAGGCTTTCATATTTGTTATGTAGCATCACCTAGTGGTCCTCTACAAAGTATGTTCAAATCAATGCCCCTGGGGTCAAGATTGGTCACCAATTTTACATAAACTTATAATTAAATATAGGATGTTTTTAAATCTTCTTGTCTGAAACTACAGGATCCTTGGCTGGTCCTCTACCAAGTTTGTTCAAATTATGCTCCTGGGGTCCAAATTGGTCCCACCCCGGGGATTACCACTTAAAATATACTTGGGAAACATACAAAATCTAGGTCTGTGAAGTTAGGAGTTATTTGTTAGCTGTTAACTCAGAAGTTTAGTCCATTTGAATTAACTTCTGGCAGAATTTAACTCAGAAGTCAACTCAGAAGTGAAGTGAAATCGAGTTAACTTCTGACAGAAGTGAATACTGAAGTGAACTCAGAAGTGAAGTGAAATCGAGTTAACTTCTGACAGAAGTGAACCAAGAAGTGAACTCAGAAGTGAAGTGATATCGAGTTAATTTCTGACAGAGGTGAAACCCGAAGTGAACTCAAAAGTGAAATAAAAAATGAAAAGAAGTGAACCCAGAAGTGAACTCAGAAGTGAAGTGAAATCGAGTTTACTTAATGTGAATCCAGAATTGAACTCAGAAGTGAAGGAAAAAAATGAAAAAAATCACTTCACTTCTACCAAAAGTGAACGCAGAAGTGAACGCAGAAGTGGAGTCAGAAAATGAAAAATTTTCACTTCACTTCTGCTAGAAGTGAACTCACAAGTGAAGTAAAAAAAAAATTCACATCACTCCTACCAGAAGTGAAACAAGAAGTTTACTCAGAAGTGAAGTCATAAAATGAATATTTTCGCTTCACTTATACCAGAAGTTAACTCAAAAGCTAAGTTAAAATAATGAACATTTTCAGTGAAGTGAAGTGAAAATGATCATTTTTGACCTCACTTCTGAGTTCCCTTCTGATAGAACTGAAGGGAAAATGTTCATTTTTTTACTTCACTTCTGAGTTAACTTCTGGGTTCACTTCTGGTAGAAGTGAAGTGAAAATGTACATTTTCTGACTTCACTTCTGAGTTACTTCACTTCTTGGTTCACTTCTGTCAGAAGTTCTTTACGTATGAGTTCACTTCTGGGTTCACTTCTGTCAGAAGTTAACTCGATTCAACTTCACTTCTTAGTTTCTTTCTGTAACAGATGTAACACCATCTAGTGGTCCTCCACCAAGTTTGTTCAAGAGGTCATCAGTTTTACATATACTTATACAGGGGAAACGTATAAAATCATCTTGTCTGAAACTATCTTGTCTAGATCTTTGATTGTCGGTATGTAACACCATCTAGTGGTCCTCTACAAAGATTGTTCAAATTATGTCACTGTGGCCAAAATTGGTTAAGCATAGACTTAAATGTATGGGAAAACATTTAAATACTTCTGTTCGAAAACCACAAGGTCCAAGTCCCGAGTTTACCAGTTTTACATAGACTTATATAGGAACACTTATAAGAAAATCTTCTTGTCTGAAACCACAAGGTCCAGGGCTTTCATATTTGATATGTAGCGTTATCTAGTGGACTTCTATAAAGTTTTTTCAATTTATACCCCATGGGTCAAACTTGGCTCCGCAACGGGGTCACCACTTCTAACATGATATATTTTGAAAGCATATAAAAATCTTCTTGTCTAAAACTTCATGATCACGAGCTTTGATAGTCGATGTGTAACATGATCTATTCGTTCTTTACACAGATTGTTCAAATTATGTCCCTGGTATCAATATTAGCTCCGACCCAGGGGTTATTGTAGAGCAGTAAAATGGCTAAACTGAAAAAAGTTGGAAAAAATAGTAACAGGCCGTGTCGTATACCAAAATGTTCCAGAGACCTTGAGTGTTACTGTTCTATAGGTACAAATTGCCGCCATTTGGAGGAAAGTTAAAAAAAAATTAAGGTCAAGTGGACTTTACGTTTAAGAAGCATGCCCTAGTTTACTTAAACTTTACTAATACACTTCACTTACATATATTAGTAAAACAGTTACTTGCATTTGATGCATTATGACCAAATGCCAAATAATTCCAATTTTTAGTCCAAAAATGTCAAGGTCAAGGTGATTTCAAGGTCAATTTGTCAAAAAAGTACCAACAATTGGGTGTGTACTGGGTATCAAATGTCATAAAATTACAATTGATGCTTAAACACATGAATTGGTACTTGATAAAACTCAAAAGAAATATACTGATTCAGAAGAATATTGTTGGATTTGAAGACGTTTCTTTAGCGTAATAAAAATTACCCCACCCACTTTTGAAACATTTATTGCATTTATTTTATTCCTAATCCCCTGTAGTACTTGAAATATTAGTAGCAAAGTGAAAAACTGTTCGATTGAATATAAAGTTTTAATATTGCCAATACTAAGGGTCATTTATCCAGGTCATCATGATTGAAGGTCAAGGTCATTTCAAGGTCAAATTGAAAAAAAGTACAAAAATGGGTGTTTAATTGGTATTGGGTGTCATTAAGTGTACACGTGTTGACTAAACACATGTATTTGTACATGAGAGTCCACACTTGATAAAGTTCTTTAGAAATATATCAGTTTAGAAGAATTTTTAGAGTTTGAATTAATGTTTTATTGCAGTCATCTTATCTCTAATTCCATGTAGTACTTTAAATTTAAGAACTATAGGTGCAAAACTGTTTTGTTGAATACTGTAAACCTAGAAATTATTTCGCGCGATTTAAGTTCGCGGTGTTCGCGGATTATAAAAATCCTCGAAAGTTAAAAGCCGCGAACATGTCCAGGACAAGAAAAACGCGAAAGTTTCTCGTTTTTGAAGGATCATTATTTGGTACGATGTTTACAAGACCGTATTTAGTTCATTACACATTTTTAAGAATCCAGATTCGCCTATCAAGTAGAAAATTGTTTTATTCAAGTGCATAATAGTGTAATTACGCGAAGTCCAGCGGTTGCAGTTCTCCAGTACAATCACCGGGAACGAAGACAACTTTGTATTGTAATTGTTCGAGTTTATTCAAGAAAGAATCAACACGATGAGCAGCAAAACAGTCAAATATCAGTAAAGCCGGGTGTCTCAATGGTAACTCTAGGTAATCACGTATGTCATTTTTATACGGTGAAAGTATGTTGTCGACAAAACGCAACATTATTGACTCGTTTGACCAGTGATTTTCCATATGGTGTACATCCCAATCCTTAGGAAAGCAGTACTAGGATGACATTGTTCAGTTTTGCCTTGATAGAGAATTTGGGGCGGTAAAAACGACCCACTCATTGTACATGAAAAAAACGCTGTTATCTGTCGTTTATCCTCCAGACCAATAATCGACACCTGCTTAGCTCCTGCAAAATAAAGAAATGTATAACTAAACGATTTATATATTTTTTAATTGCCCGGCGACCATGGGATTAAAGCGATTTGTGCTTAGGGTACAATAATAAAAACACACTAGCTTAAATTAGTTTGAAAAATCACTTACAATACTAGTACACGGAGTGTGTGTATAAAAACCTATGATTGTCACTTCATGTCAATAAAACTGTGAAAACATGACCAGCGTAATGTCGATTCAAAGATGTCTGTCAAAACCGCCATAATGTTTCATCTCTGAATAGCTAATTGCACCAAGTATAACCACTACGCTATTGGACCATTAGCTTTTTAATCATTCAAGTGTATTATTGATAGTATAATTTAATCCTGACATACCTTTAATAATCGACCGGGGTGATTGTTTGTTTACGCGGTTGTGACAGAGATCTTTGAATCAACTATAGTTTATAACCCTTTGTTAATAATACAATAGGTAACAATCGACACAAAGTAGAGAAACAATAGATATTTGTACTGTTTTGTACCTCGATGTTATAAGTTTATTGAAATAAATCGTAATGTACTGTTCACCATGAATGCGTAGCAATGCACTTACCGCCCGTGTACGAGCATAAATTATGTAGCCTTTATAAGCAATTGGTAAATAAAATCAATAATAGTACTTTTACCTTGTAAGAGGATTACTGTATCCTAAGGTGAGAAGTATAGGTTATAGATCATATATTAGATTTATAAACAAATTAGAGCAAGGGAGCATTGCACAAATAAATGAATAAGTGGTCCCAACAGTTTTGCTCGGCTAGTTTTTAAGATATTCTTGGATTTTGACCGGGTACTGAGTTCTGTTCTTGGCACTTTAATGCGATTTTTCGTCAACATAGGTAATATCTCACCCCTCAGATGAAAAGGCATTGAATCAATCTGGAGTTTAAATGCATTTTTGTCGAGCCCGCTGGCGGTGAGCTCGATATAGTTGTCATAATGGCTGTTCAGTGTATGTGCGTGCGTGCGTGCGTCCGTCCGTCCGATTTTGTCCGGGCTGTTTCTTCATCATTCAATGGGTGATTTTGAAATACATTGGCACAAATGTTCCTTGTGTTGAGGCGGCGTGTCGCGCCCAAGACCTGTACCCCTAGCTTGAAGGTCAAGGTCACTGTTGAAGGTTACAAACCACTTAATGTCTCCGCGAACCAAAATAGGATACACTCAAATAATCCCTAAATAAACTTGTGATTGTGTTTAAATTGTAGTATGCTTTGACAAGGTGGAACTGGAATCATCTAATTGGGTTTACAGGCTTTGTATACATGTATGTGATGTATTGAAACTGTTTTATTTTACATATTTTGAGATTTTAGCCAACATACCAAAGCGAAAGTAGGGTAGGGTAAAACCCGGATTTGGTCGGTCCGCGCGCCTGTAAAAATATGTTCACCGCGTTGGACGGACAAAATTTTTCTTATATGATACGCGACCCCCTGTTTTTTTGTATTTTCTTAAAGCTGGTAGCCCCTTCTTTTCATTGATATATGTCTGCCACCTGGCCATAGACTTTAACATGTATCAACCTGGGACTGCCTATTGTAACTTTAAATTGAGCTAAAGAACAAATTTATTTAGTTGTTTGTGACCTGAAGGTGAAAGGTCCAAAATGGGCATAATACTGCTTGTCCGGACCATATGTTCTTCATTTGTTGGGTGATTTTGAAATGCATTGGCACAAATGTTCACTGTGTTGAGGCGGCGTGTCGCGGCGTGTCGCGCCCAAGACCAGTACCCCTAGCTTGAAGGTCAATGTCACTCTTGGAGGTCAAAGGTCCAAAATGGGCATAATACTGCTTGTCCGGACCATATCTTCTTCATTTGTTGCGTGATTTTGTTTAAATAACTTGGCATAATTGTTAAACAGCATGAGGCGGTGTGCAGTGCGCAAGATGCGGGTCTCTAGCTTTAAGGTCAAGGTCACACTTAGAAGTCAAGCATCAACAATGACCATTTTAGACCTTATCCGGGCTGTATCTAACTCATACATTTACACATTTTTAAATAACGTGGCAAATTTGTTGAACACCGTGAGGCGGTGTGCAGGACGTAAGAAACAGGTCTCTAGCTCAAAGGTCAAGGTCACACTCTGAGGTCAAACTTCAAAAATTACCATTATAGGCCTTGTCCGGGCTGTATCTCACTCATGCATTGACCAATCTTTTTAGCTCACCTGTCACTGTGAGCTTTTGTGATCACTCTTCGTCCGTCGTCTGTCCGTCCGTCGTCGTCCGTCGTCGTCGTCCGTCAACAATTGGCTTGTGTACACTCTAGAGGCAACAGTTTTGATCCAATCTTCATGAAACTTGATCAGAATGTAGGTCACTAGGTCAAATCTAAGACAAATCTTGTGTACACTCTAGATGTCAACAATTTCTTCCAATTTTCATGAATCTTGGTCAGAATATTGTTCTCCATTAAATCTAGGACAAGTTTGGAACTGGGTCATGCGGGGTCAAAAATAAGGTCACTAGGTCAAATCTTATAAAAACTTTTTGTACACTCTTAAGGTCACCAATTTCATCCAATCTTCATGACTTCTTGTCAGGTCAAAAACTAGGTCACTAGGTCAAATCTTAGAAAAACCTTGTGTTCACTCCAGAGGTCACAATTTTGATCCAATCATCGTGACACTTGACCAGAATGTTGTTCTCTATGAAATCTAGGCCAAGTTTGAAACAGAGTCATGTGGGGTCAAAAGCTAAGTCACTAGGTTAAATCTTTTTTCTCTTTTTGAACTTTTTACACTCTTGAGGTCGCCAATTTCATCCAATCTTCATGAAACTTTCTCAGAATGTTGTTCTGCATTAAATTTAGGCCAAGTTCTAAACTGGGTCATGTCGGGTCAAAAACTTGGCCCTAGGTCAAATCTTAGAAAAACCTTGTGTTCACTCCAGAGGTCACAATTTTGATGCAATCATCATGAAACTTCGTCAGAATGTTGTTCTCTATAAAATCTAGGACAAGTTCAAAACTTGGTAATGTGGGGTCAAAAACTAGGTCACTAGGTCAAATCTTAGAAAAACCTAGTGTTCACACCAGAGGTAACAATTTTGATTGTCTCTTCATGAAACTTGGTCAGAATGTTGTTCTGTATGGAATCTAGGACAAGTTTCAAACTTGGTTATGTGGGGTCAAAAACTAGGTCACTAGGTCAAATCTTAGAAAAACGTTGTGTTCACTCCATAGGTCGTGATTTTGATCCAATCATCGTGACACTTGACCAGAATGTTGTTCTCTATTAAATCTCGGCCAAGTTTGAAACAGAGTCATGTGGGGTCAAAAACTAGATCACTAGGTCTAATCTTAGACAAATCTTGTGTACACTCTAGATGTCACCAATTTTGATTGTATCTTCATGAAACTTGGTCAGAATGTTGTTCTGTATGGAATCTAGGACAAGTTCAAAACTGGGTTATGTGGGGTCAAAAACTAGGTCACTAGGTCAAATCTTAGAAAAACCTTGTGTTCACTCCATAGGTCGTGGTTTTGATCCAATCATCATGACACTTGACCAGAATGTCGTTCTCTATTAAATCTAGGCCAAGTTTGAAACAGAGTCATGTGGGGTCAAAAACTAGATCACTAGGTCAAATCTTAGAAAAACCTAGTGTTCACACCAGAGGTCACAATTTTGATCGTATCTTCATGAAACTTGGTCAGAATGTTGTTCTGTATGGAATCTAGGACAAGTTTAAAACTTGGTTATGTGGGGTCAAAAACTAGGTCACTAGGTCAAATCTTAGAAAAACCTTGTGTTCACTCCAGAGGTCGTGGTGTTGATCCAATCATCATGAAACTTGATCAGAATGTTGTTTTCTATGAAATCTAGGCCAAGTTTGAAACTGCGTCATGTGGTGTCAGGTGAGCGACCTAGGGCTTTTCAGGCCCTCTTGTTTATATTTGGCATGAATGTTCACCTTCATGAGACAGAGGTTCATGACAGACTCCGAGGTTCATATCTCAAGGTCAAGGTCACAGTTGAAGGTCAAATTGAAGCTGGTCCAGACCATAACTTTGTCGTGCATTGACCAATCTGTCTTACATTTGCCATGAATATTCACCTCCATAAGCTGGAGTGTCATGCTCAATCCTCAGGTTCCTATACCAAAGGTCAATGTCACAGTTGCAGGTCAAATTTCTAAAGAAGCTTGTCTGGATCATAATTTTGACATGCATTGACCAATCTTGCTTGAAATAGCCATGGATGTCAACTTCTATTAATCGGAGTGTCATGAGCTACCCCTGGTTCTTTTCTCAAAGGGTAAGGTCACAGTTAGTGGTCAAAGGTCAAATTGAAGTTTGTAGGTATAATTTATTCTTTATGCATGCTGGCATTAGATGTAACTTTGCACATTTAAGTCAGTGCATTTTTTCAATGTGCGCCGAGGCTCGACATAATTTGCCCGATGGCACAAATTTCTAGTATATGGTTACTTTCATCAAATTACCCTCTCTGTTCTAGCACCCTCTCCGTGCTTTGATTAAAGTGAGCACAGGCAGGGCTTCCGTGCCAGTGAGCTACAACACACAGAGAGGGTGTGGGTGGCTCAACGAAACTGAAAGTAGGCTGCTTTTAATGTAATTGTATGAAAATAACCATATAAAAAGCATTTAGAGATCAGATTGGTTGAATGCCTTTCCATCTGAGGTGCGAGATATTTTCTATATTTTTTGCACACAGAAAATCCAGTGCCAGCACAGAAAAGGGTGCCGATATATTGCAATATTCGTGACCTGTAACACGCGACATCACGTCTTTTCGCCAAATTCCTTCTAGGCTAGCAAATACTTATGAACTATGCATTATTCGATGCCGCCAGGAGGCGGCATCGAGTATGAAAGGGTGCAAGCAGATGTCCCAGGAGGATACAAGATTTGATTGGTTATAACGCTGTTGGACTCGCCCGTCAGGGGTAAAATAGGATGACAAATGTTCGGTAGGTACTAAAGTCCAAGTCCCAGGAGGATACAAGATTTGATTGGTTATAACGCTGTTGGACTCGCCCGTCAGGGGTAAAATAGGATGATAAATGTTCGGTAGGTACTAAAGTCCAAATCAGTTCGGAACGGGTGTTTATATAACGGCTACATATGTTGCAATTTGCGGGTCTTAGCAGGGGCTATTAAAAAGTAAAAAAAAACTATTTGCGCGGAGCGGCGATTTTCCTTTCGAACTTTTATGGAACATGTTAAATACTTTCATGTCTGTCAGATATTTTTTAGTTATGATTTTCGATTTTTTCCAGTTCTTAGGTTTTGTCTTAATCTAAATTTGATAAATGCAAGTGTTTTTTTAATCTCTATGTTTCTTTATTTATGTATGTCAGAATAGTTTGTTTTGCCAAAATTTAAACGGGTAAATATAGCTTGCCAACATTGAACTGACACTTCTTATTTACAAAATATTCATATGCGCTCCTATACTCCTGCCAAATGGAACTAGTTCTATGCATATTTTAAACTATGTTGAACGTATTAATTCGCAATAAATTTACTTATCAAGCTCACAAACCACGAAATAACAATGTCCTTTAGTGTCAGTTTCACGTTGTCAGGCTATACCACGTTATTGGAATACACTTTGTTATTTTATGAAACATGCTAAATGCCATCTGTGAAGCATTAATCAATATTATAATGGTGCTCATATTTCTAAAACATGTTATGTTCATTTGAATAAATATTTCAATAGAAAATAGAATGTTTTCATGTTTTCTATTCTTTCCTGGTGTTTCACTGCCTTCAAGTTTTTAACCAGGTTTTCCAAAGGAAAACTCTGGTTATTAGATTGCTGAATGTCGGCGGGCCTTAACAATTTCTTCTGTGCACAACTCCTCCTACATTTCTTCATAGATTTCAACCAAACCAATTTTGACGGAGTTATGGCCCTTGAAACAGAAAAAATTGGCCGCTTTCCTTATGTCGCACGGTACTCAAAGTACACGACATAGAGTCATGAAACCTTCACAGAAATGGTCAGGATGTTTTCTCTACACCTGGGGTTTCACTCCCCTTTCAGTTTAGTACATCCAGAGTTATTAGCCATTGAAATGGTGTAAAATAGCCATTTTTGACTTGTTTCACATGCTACTCAAAAAGTATTTGACCTAGGATCATGAAACCTTTATAGAAATGTTTGACAGCATGTACTCTAGTGCACCTGGGGTTTCACTCCCCTTTCAATTTAGTACAACCAGAGTTATTGCCCTTGAATTAGTGAAAAATACCCATTTTCAGCAATCTTAAGTTTTTGCAGCGTACACTCAACACATGAGAATAACTTCCCTTGTGCATCACACATCACGCCGGAATTTTAGTTTGTTTACAAGTTTCTACCAATACCTTTTACTAAATAAAAAGATTTACTTAAAAAGAACTAGCGGCATCTTTGATGCCCAGCATCAACATTTCACTTGTGCATTCTCATGAATCAGTTTATAGTAATTGAAAAAAATACGCTGGTTGAACGAGAATGCGCATTATGCAACTAATGACTGTAAGGTTAAAATCTGCTAACGCTGATTGGCTGAACGCTTATATCAATGTAACTTATCGCTTGGTTAACCCTAATAATGATTATAACAATGATTCTACATGGTATAGTCTGAATGGTGATTTCTCGAGTGAATGAAATAACGAACAAATTAAGGAAACGATTGAAAGATATTTGGCGTTCGCAAAGTTATTGTTTGTTGAAATGAATTATCTATTGTATATTAGTTCTTCTTCCAGTATTATTCGCGTTAATGATCCTATTTACTTTGAGAATAATGATGGCTAATCATATCGCCGTTACATATTAACAGCTAAAATTAAGGGCGTGGTCTAAATCATTTAAATGTACATGTTTTAGTAAATCATTATTAACAAAAAAATTGTAATGAACAATTGCCGCGATAAATTGTTTGACTTGTATATCAATTGTTTTACGCAATTTGGCTATTATGACTTTGAAATGACCTTCATCTTTGCCCAAGCAGAAAATTTAATAATTATTGTTATCGGTATTCAAAGTTTGAACTACCTATTGGACTGCACTAGCATCAAGTTTTAAACTTTGAATACCGATAATAAAGATATTGAATGGATTTAGGATAATAAGCTGAGGTAATTTTTGGAAAGTTGATGGGGCAACGATGATTTGCAGCCAATTTAAGAAGGTATAAAAAATATTCAAATCACATTTACATGGTAATGGTTCTTATGAGTAAATATGCATGTATTTATTTAAGCATCATTTCTACAATTTATACCGTTTTGATCTTGATTATGCCAAATATTTGCATTTTTTGACAACTTGACCTTGACATGACCTTGAGGTTCAATCAAGATGACCGGTATAAATGACCCTACCATTGGCCATATTAGAATTGTATATGCAATAAAAATAGGTTTGCACCTTTAATTCTTCAAATAAATGTACTACAATGAATTAGAAATAAAACGACTGCAATTAATATTTTTTAAAGTGGGTGGGGTAATTTTTATTACTTTAAAACATTAATTTAAACTCTAAATATTCTTTTAAATTGGTATATTTTTTATGAGCTTTATCTAGTGTTGACTCTCATGTACAAATACATGCGTTAAGTCAACATTTGTATAATTTATGACATCCAATACATAGTAAACACCCAATTTTGAACTTTTTGGACAATTTGACCTTGACATGACCTTGACATTCAATCATGGTGACAGGAATAAATGACCCTAGCATTGGACGTTTTTGAATTGTATATTCAATAAAACAGTTTTGCACATTTAATACTTATAATCAAAGTACTACATGGAATTAGAAATAAAATGACTGCAATTGATATTTTTAAAAGATGGTGGGGTAATTTTTATTACACTAAATCATTAATTCAAACTCTTCTAAACTGATATATTTCTAATTAACCTTATTTAGTGTGGACACTCATGTCCAAATAAATGTGTCTAGTCAAGAATTGTACAATTTATGACATCCAACACCAAGTAAACACCCATTTTTGTACTTTTTTGTCAATTTGACCTTCAAATGACCTTGACCTTAAACCATGATGACCTGAATTAATGACCCTCAGTATTTTCAGTATTAGAACTATATTTTCAATCAGAACAGTTTTGCACTTTGATGCTAATATTTCCAGTACTACATGGGGTTAGGAATAAAATAAATGCAATACATGTTTTAAGTGGGTGGTGTAATTTTTATTACGCTAAAGAAACATCTTCAACTTCAAAAATATTCTTCTGAATCGGTATATTTCTATTGAGCTTTATCTAGTGTTAACTCACATATACAAATTTGTGTGTTTTAGCATCATTTGTACGTTTTATGACATTTGATACCTAGTATAGACCCAATAATTGGTACTTTTTTGGACAAATTGACCTTGAAATGGCCTTTACCTTGACATTTTCGGACTTAAAATTGGAATAGAAATTTGGCATTTGGTCATAATGCATCAATTTCAAGTAACCGTTTTACTATTATATGTAAGTGTAGTGTATTAATAAAGTTTAAGTAAACTAGGGAAAGCTTCTAAAACGTAAAGTCCACTTGACCTTGACCTTGATTTTTTTAATTTTCCACCAAAGGGCGGCAATATGTACCTGTAGAACCGTAATACTCAAGGTCTCTGGAACATTTTGGTTTAGCCATTTTGCTGCTCTACTATTACCTGTTTTACATAGACTTATAAAGGGAAAACCTTCTTGTCTGGAATCACGCGGTCCAGGGCTTTCATATTGGGTATGTAGCACCATCTTGTGGTGCTCTGCAATGTTCTTCAAATTATGTCCCTGGGAGCAATATTGGCTCCGACCAAGGTGTTACTTGTTTTACATAGACTTATTAAGGGAAAACAAGTGAAAATCTTCTTGTCTGGAATCACTGGGTCCAGTGCTATTGGGTATGTAGCATCATAGTGTGATGCTCTGCAAAAGTTGTTTACATTACGCCCCTTGGGTCAAACTTAGTCTGGCCCCCGGGGTCACCAGATTTACATAGACTTTTATTGGAAAAACCCATACCAAAATCTTCTTGTCTACAACCACAATGCCTTAAGCATTGATATGTGCTATGTAATATTAACTAGTGATCATTTACCAAGTTTGTTCAAATTATTCCCCTGGTGTCAAAATTGGCCCAGCCCCAGGGGATCACCTGTTTAAGATATACTTATATCTAGGGAAACATACCAACTTCTTCTTGTCCGAACGTACAATACTAGAGCTTTACCAAAGGGGTGTGTTACAACAGGTGATCAGGGCAATTTAAAATAGCATTGATAAATTGTTTGACACGTTATGCTTGAGTCCATAATGTTTATTTCATGTGAATATACCCCCGCAAACAAAGTTTGAAGGAGGTATACTGGATTCACCATGTTGGTCTGTCGGTCTGTCGGTCTGTCGTTACGTTAGCATCGTGTCCGCTCTGTAACTTTGTCATTCCTTACTGGTTTTAAAATTGCTTGGTACAAATGTTCACCACATCAAGACGGTGTGTCATGCGCAAGACCCAGGTCCCTATCTCAAAGGTCAAGGTCACACTCACAGGTCAAAAGTTATATAGTCATGCAATTCGTGTCCGCTCTGTAACTTTGTCATTTCTGACTGGATTTTAAAATTGCTTGGTACAAATGTTCACCACATCAAGGCAATGTGTCATGCGCAAGACCCAGGTCCCTATCTCAATGGTCAAGGTCACACTTACAGGTCAAATGTTATATAGTCATGCAATTCGTGTCCGCTCTGTAACTTTGTCATTTCTTACTGGATTTTAAAATTGCTTAGTACAAATGTTCACCACATCAAGACGGTGTTTCATGCGCAAGACCCAGGCCCCTATCTCAAAGGTCAAGGTCACACTTACAGGTCAAAGGTTATATAGTCATGCAAATTGTGTCCGCTCGGTAATTTTGTCATTTCTTACTGGATTTTAAAATTGCTTGGTACAAATGTTCACCACATCAAGACGATGTTTCATGCGCAAGACCCAGGTCCCTCTCTCAAAGGTCAAGGTCACACTTACAGGTCAAAGGTTATATAGTCATGCAAATTGTGTCCGCTCGGTAACTTTGTCATTTCTTACTGTATTTTAAAATTGCTTGGTACAAAGTCATGAAATTTCAATCATGGTGTTTTTCAATCTGTATAGCAGCAGATTTCCATCAAACGTGTTGTTTAGACTAAAATTATAAATAATATTCCTGTGTCAAGGCGGTGCTGCGGGGGTATGATTCATCACTCCTGTGATAGCTCTAGTTTCATTTATAATATAACTTTTAAGAAAAAAATATTCTAGGTAGGTGTTTCAACTTCACTGAAAGGCGTGTTTGAGGCATAATTGCATATTTCAGGCACGGATCCAGGCGGTGGGCACGAGGGCCCGTGCCCCCCCAGTTGGCTTAGATTTTTTTTTTAAACTTTGAATAAATAGTAAAACAGGTATTGAACAGACATCTCTAAATAATATGGGTATTTTTTCTTATGTTCTAGATGAAAAAGTATTTGTAAGATGGGCATTTTTCGTGCTCGCTTCGCTCGCAGAATATTTTTAATATACATGTATATATTTATACGTAGCTGTTGCATCACAGAAATCAATTACAAGAGAATTTATGCCCTAGCTCATTATATTACCTTTTGACTGTTAAATAATCATAACTAAACCATTAAGGTTAACTCTCAGAATGAAGAAAAAAAGGTATTTCAGGGCTCCTAGATAGGCTTAGAATGCACTAGATTCATCCATTGCTTTGAAAATTTTCCCGGGGGAGTATGCCCCGGACCCCCTACTTTTGTTATAATATTCCAATCGCCAAAAGGATGAAAGCTGGTATATACAAATACTGTATGTGAACACTTACTAATATGCACGAACATACACAATGTACATGTTCACGCTTATAACATAAAAAGTACTATGTATTCCCCCACATCTACAAATGACCCCCTTCCTGTGCACTTTCGCCCACATATTAAGCAATTGCCCCCCCCCCGAACATACCTCGTGCCCCCCCACTCAGAAATTTCTGGATCCGGGCCTGTATTTGGATGCTAGTATTTCTTCAATATACACTAAAACGAATTTCTATTTGGCCACTCAATGAAATATTATATTATGCGATATATTCAATCAATATTCCTAAAATTGTGTTTATAATCTATCGATTTCAAGAAATAAATTACGCATGTATGTATAAAATCATCCACGTTGAACAGTTAGTGCAAAATGCCTTACGTGCACGTGGTTCACGTGCTCGACATTTTTTATTTTTGAAATTAGTCAAAATGTATTCACTGTCGATTGGCTTAATGAAAAGCATTGATACTTGCGGGAATAAGTTATATTGGGGCGCGCTGAGGCCGTTAGAATAACGAGTATCAGCACCAAAATCCAGACATGTACGTCAAAACGTCATTCGAAAAAAGCAATATTTATAATAACGTGAGGTTGAGCTCGAATTACTAGGAGAAACATATTTTCTATAAATAAAATTGGACAGTATGGGTGTTTCGATTATTTGTATTCTTCTAAAAGCATTTTTAGGCTGGCGATTTCGCGCCAGACTATTACAATCCTAAAAAATGAAATCCACTAAGATGAATTTACTCCCGAAACTGACAACACAGAATCTATACACTCAACGCAAATAGTTCCTCCTCATTAATCAGTTTGGCAAGATAAGAACATTCAACTTTCCTTGTTTCATTTATTCTGTTCGATTGTAATATATTAGTTTCTTCTTGAAATGGAAGGAAATTGTATGAAATTAAAAGAAAAGGTGTTTAAAGGCGTTGATAATTATTACTACGCGTTATGAAACGCATATATCGCGGCGCATCAATGCTTTTAATATGTTAAATTATTTAGGTCAACATTCTCCAACGAGATCGTGGTCGAGTGGTTAAGCAACTCGCTTAGTAATTTTCTGATACTAAGGTCCAGCGATCGAATTACGGCGGCTCCAAATGTTTTATATTTTTTATTTTTTTTATTTTTTGTTAAGTCCAGCACTTACCTCTCTTTCGACTTAGAAAACCACTTGATATTATATTACTTGAAAAGCTATTGTTCCTTAGCAGTTCGCCAGCCTGTCAGTACTTTCAGTACTTTGATTTTAAACTAATTGGTAAAAACACGTGGCCAATCAGACATTCGTTCAATGTATGCATGTATCTGACGTCATGTGCGCGTTCCACATGGCTTATTCTCGCAAAGTTTAGTGTAAAGTCAATCAACAAGGAACAAATTCATACCAAACACGATACTATTCCAAGCTGTGCACGAGGCCGACGTGCAAAAAAGCAATGAACAAATCGCACCGCCTAAGATTTATTGATATAATATAACAGATGATATAATATATTTTTTAGAGTGGCCAATTAGAAATTCGTTTAAATGTAGACGTACATGTATTCAGTATTATTCGTGGCTTTCATTTTCCATAAAATAATACTTTGTATGATTCATATTTTGTATATTTTAGGACCTGTCAAGACAGCCACATCCATTCCATACCAGATATGATTGATACCATCTTTAACCTGGCCGACTGCAAACAGACACAGAAGCTTCTGAAAGACATGATGGTATCCATGGAAACCGTAGGTAAATCTAAAGATACCAAACTCGAGACACTGACAAAAGCAAAGAAAGAAGCACTAGACCAAGTGTCAATTTTCCAGAAAGCGTTAGAAGCACTTGTAAGGACAGCTGCCGAGTCTTCAAGACAAGAAGTTGAAACTGCATACAAAGAACTAGAAAGTGAACTTAAAACCGACCAGAGCAATATTGATGTTGTTCATGAAGATTTGAAGAGTATAGACGACAAGCTGACGCAATCTGAAGGTAACAGAGCCCAGCGTTTTGCGTGTACGAAACTTGCTGACGAAGTGATGAAAGAAGCTGAAAGTATAAAGGTGGAGCAATATTTGCACCCGAATACAGACGCTCCAATAACATTCACAGCAGATCAAACATTGCTAGAGTACGTGAAATCTTTACAAGGTATTGGTCAAGTACAGAAGCATAGAAACCAGAAACACAACATCTATCCTAAACAGAAGACCGACCTCTATAAAATCAAAGGTAAAAGTGATATAGACATACTCGTGTCAGGCGACTCCAATATCTGTCACTCCCATGGTTGCTGTGTGACACCAGATAGCCAATTACTTGTAACAGATTCGAAAAATAATAAACTGAAACGTATTGATATACAGAAGTTATCAGTTATTGACTATTGTACTTTAGATTCTATACCTTTTGGTGTATGTTGTATCAGTAAACATGAAGTTGCTGTAGCATGTATTAAAACTAACAAGATTCAGTTCGTTTCCATTCAAGGCGAGATGGCTCCTACAAGACAGATTCAAATGTCTCATGCTTCTTATGGTATTGCTTTTAATGATGGTAAACTTTTTGTGACCGATAAGGGTACATCACTCTTAATCTATGATATTTCTGGTACACTGCTGAAGACAATTTCACAGGATTATAACGGGAACAAACTGTTCAGGAGTATCAGGGGTATTACATTCAATGAGAGAGGAAACAGAATGTATGTTGGAGATGGACACGACGGAGTTAAATGTTTTGATGACATGGGGAATTATTTGTCAACCATTAATGACGCTGATGTCCAGTGTGTATATGGAGTGTGTTGTGATGGTAGAGAGAATGTGTTTGTTGTTGGGCACTTCACAAAAAATGTGGTACAGTTCAGTGAGAATGGGAAGAAAGTCGGTGTTGTGAACAAAGCATTTCGACGTGCATACTCGGTATGTTTCCATCAGGGACTGAAAAGATTGTTTGTTACCATGTATGGCTGTGAGTGGGTGAGAATGTATGAGCTAGAGTAAATAGAGACAGAATAAGTAAGACGTGCAGCTCATATAAAATGTAAGATATATCTTAACAAGAAAGAATAGTTTGAGTTAGATGTTGTAGTTAATTCTTTCAGCATGAGAAAGCGGGATGGAATAGTTTGATGTCATAACTAGTAAGCACTGTACATAATTTACACATATTGATTGACGTGTATCTCGATTCATTTTTAAACTCTTACAGAAATGTTTCAATAATGAAAGAAATAGTATGCTAGGTGTGTTTGAGTGTGTAGTTTAATCTATGTGTAATACATGTTACACACATGTAGTTATAGACGCTCATGTTTCATACAATGTATAAACTTTCCGGTGATAACATATTCTGCTAGTTTTGTTTTTGTTTTTAAATCAGATTCTAATCTATTGTTTGTTTTGAATAAGTGATAACATATTCTGCTAGTTTTATTTTTGTGTTCTTAATCAGATTCTAATCTAATTTATTGTTTGTTTTGAATAGTTGATAACATGTTCTGCTAGTTTCGTATTTGTATTTATAATTTTATAGTCAATGTTTTGTCAGATTTATATCTTGCTTATTGTTTTGAATTTTATTTTTGTATTTACAGTTGCCTTGAGTATATGAGAGTGTACTATATATAGCAATTTGTTTGACCATTACTATATTATATTTTTTTCTGCGGTACAATTTGTTCGTATGTTCAAAGGTTTAGGCTTGTCATTTCTATACAAACACCAGTTGATTTGCATTGAAATCGAATTTTCAATATCCTGGAACAATTAGAATGTGATAGATATATATTGCCATATATGACTTTATGACTATTTTATCTGTGTTACTTATTTATTTCATATTTATTTAGGTCTGTCAGTTATACTGTATACTAAATGTAATAGTGTAATATTTTATATTGTTTTGAACATTTTAATCAAATAAATAAATAAAAAGTGCGGTGGAACCATTAACCATATTTTAATGAAAATAATTATATCCAATACACCAGACACCCACGATAAGATTACTTCTTCAATGTAAAACTTAATGAGAGCGAATACAATGCTTATACGTAATCAATGTTATGTAAACTGACACCTGACTAGAATAAACGAGTTATACTCTTTTCTTTGACCAAGCTATAGTCGTACGAGTGCATGTACATTTTTGTATTGTATTTAATAGAAATAAAAGCTAATGCTTTCATAAAGTGTTTTTGTTACTTTTTTCCTTTCATTAAGGCAAGGCTTTTTAATAAGTTCATGTTTATTCATGAATATATTGTTTAATTGCAATTCTAAACAGTCTAAAGTTTCGTTCAGTACATGACGGCCAAATCACCTACTCAATGTTCCTGTGACTGGTTTGTTTGCTCTCTACCTTGCAGAGCAGTGAATGGAAGAGATCGATAGTTGAACGTATCCTGTCTATACATGGTGGCTAAATCACCTACCCAATGTTCCTGTGACTGGTTTGTTTGCTCTCTACCGTGCAGAGCAGTGAATGGAAGATGTCGACACTCGAACGTAGCCTGACTATACATGGTGGCTAAATCACCTACCCAATGTTCCTGATACTTGTTTGTTTGCTCTCTACCGAGAAGAGCAGTGAATGGAAAATGTCGACACTCGAACGTAGCCTATCTATACATGGTGGCTAAATCACCTACCCAATGTTCCTGTGACTGGTTTGTTTGATCTCTACCGCGAAGAGCAGTGAATGGAAGAGGTCGGCATTCGAACGTATCCTGTCAACATTTCACTTCCATTTATTTTGCAAAATATGCATGGCTCTTCTTACCTCTTATAAGAAGGTGTATTGTAGTGCCCACGCTATATCAAGGTCACACTGTCACAAGTCACCCGATTGCCGGACAATGTCAATGCCGTGTTGGATGTGTGACCGGTGTCTCTACCTAATGTACACGCCGGTCGATGATGATGTATATAAGAATACAGAAATATCCATTTATCGCTTCGCCACTGCTTGATGGTGCCACACAATGCACCGGGTATCGGACACTGCTCGATCAGCATCCGTTCTATCTTGTGATACTGCCTAACAATTCGTTAGAATGTTATTGGCAGGCCGGGAAAGAAAACAGTATATGATTGTTAATAACAATCACAACTGATGTATAATTATGTAATATAAAACTAAAGGGTGGAGTTTGGGCCTAGACAGTGGTGCAATATGTGAGGGTAACCTATTCCACAGGACTGTGGTATGAGGGAAAAAGGAATACTTAAAGAAGTCCGAGCTGACATGTATTTGGCGGTGACTTTAGGGGTGCTTGAGCCTTGTTAACATCACAAGTTAGAAAAAAGACGATATCATTACCAGTGTGGCCATACCACGTGACCATGACATCACAAACGGCTATAAACCCAAGTAATTTTTTGATAATAAACCGTCGACTCGGAAAGGAAAACAGGCGTAAGTATTTTATTTCTTCATCGATTTCTATGACATATAGCCCATGCTAAGCGGAGAGTATAAGCTTTCAACAAAATATAGTGACTCTATCCGTAGCTGAGCCGTTTTTGCAAACATTCGGCGAAACCTTTGCTTCAGCTTGTTTGAAAGCGGACTACTTTGCCAAGCCGTTCTGCTTTTTCTTGTATTATCTGCTTTATCGTGCCTAAAGACTGATGTTTAAACCAATCGGTAACAGTGGTTATGCCGTAAAGTCTTATTCTCATTATGTACGTTACCGTACGGGACATCTACCCGACGTCGTGATTACTTTTACTGTATTTTGAACTTCTCCGGCAACCAATTTATGCCGTTTTAATGTCATTTTCGCACGCTGTACGTTACCATACTGCGTTGGCATAGTTTATTGTTTTTTTTACTTATTTGAACATTTTTTACTTATTAATTGAAATATAATGAAAAATGTGTTATAATTATGAGGCATTAGTAGATACGCGATGCAATGTAAAGACGCTATGACAGGCTGAGCCCGAAATTACAACCAAGTTTACATGCTGCACTCAGCACTCAGAAATAGTAATGTAAATTCATGAGCTATTATTTGTTCCAGATTGCTAATTTAGGTGGGGGAATGTAGAGAATGGTTTTTTGAATGTTGCAAATAACATTTGAAACATATGTTTGCTATTTTGTACTATTCATGATGTAAAAACGTACGTATTGTATCTGAATGCACTCAGACTGGTAAATGACACTTATAGCTTACATTTAAACTAAATTTCAATTGGAAACAAGCAAATGATAATATTAAGCACCTATTCAACATAACTCGAAATTCTCGTTCTCAAAAAATGTCGCTTTGACCCTTAAAAGAATAAATTTCAATATTTGAGTGCTGAGTGCAGAGTGTAAGTATTGGTTGTAATTTCGGGCCCTGGACGTCGCATCGACGTCAATATTTTCGCCGACTTTGAATCTCAATGCCCTGTTGAAGTGACGAATTGTGCAGAAGTCGTTTGAAAACCTATGACGTGATTTCAAACCCTAATACTCATAGTGTCCAACCATATGACCCAATGGCTAACCTTATGACGCATTGGCCAACCTTATGACGCAGTGGCCAGCCCTATGACACAACACCCAACCAGATCCCTGATTCGTGGTTTTGGTAAAAAAGAAAATTTCGATGGGACTTGAATTCGTAGATGTTGCATTTAAGGTAATAAAACATGGCTGAAAATTACTTTTCGTTGGAATTAAAGTTCGTGGTTAAGGTTAACCACGAATCCACGTGATACGTCAAATAATTAGCTGATATATCATATAACACATGAACGTAGATACGTATTCCTCAGAGAGCTCATCTTCTAACACGAGCAGAAGTTATAAAATAAATATATTTTCTATTCCTGACACGTCTGCCGTTTTCAAACATTCTTCGGTAGTGGGGAGCGGAGGCCTACAGGTAGGGCGTGCGCTACGGTGTCGAGATGTCTCGGGTTCACCCCCCCCCCTCTGGACCACTGGTTAATTTCTCTGAGCAAGACCATGGCGTAAAATGGTACATGTGAGGGCAGTGTCTATTCGTGTGCGCCGCAGATCGATGTTGGCTGCCACATCCACAGGAGAGAAATTGTCTCGAGTGTAAGTTTTCATAGGTAGCCCAATGACCAGGGGAAGTTAAATGTCAAAGTGGGCTTGAGCGGCCTAACAGCTGAAAAGAGCAAAAGAGAAAATTGGTAGCTTTTTTTAGTTATTCCAGGGTTGTGCACTTAACGTACATGGGGATCTTAGTTGTTTAGGCATTCCTACATGAAAGGCATAACATTAAATAATACATCATATTCTGTACGTTATGATAGGTTATCAATTTACGATGTACGTTGTGCAAAGTTGGAAACCAACATCTTTTTTATGCCCTCCGAAGACTGGCATATTCAAATTCCACCGCCCGCCAGTCAGTTTGTTGGCTTCAGGTTAAATGACAAAATTTTGTTTACTATCAATACAATTACCCATTTGCAGCCTTTTGCATTACCATAAGACAACCGTACTACTTACTTGACTTGAGTCCTCTTCATCCCGGCTGTGACAAAGGGGTGTATTCACAACTCACCATCAGACACCATCTTGTACAGTACGTCTGTTTGGTCTCTTTAACGACATCCTGGATCTTTGGAACTCAGTTTTGAGAATTTTTCTCCATGACATGTTTGGTCTGTCTCTTCTCCAGCTGGATTGTGACCGTACATGCGTCAGCTAAACAATCCGGGTACTGTTTTATCAAAGCACTTGCGAAAATCGTAAAACGCTCAGATTAATTTGAATTAATAATAAGTCTTTTCCTGCTACAATTTCTGATAAATTGATATGCAATATTTGGTGCATGATCTCCTTCAAAACAATTATGTCCCTTATTTGTACATTTGTGCAGGTGTTAAACCATTATCAGGAATTTAAATATGATCGTAAGTTTATTTTTGGTTTAAGACGTTCGTAAGTACTTTGATAAAACAGTATCCAGAAGTCCTATCCGGATAACAATGCATTGATTGACCTTAGAGAAAAAATCTTCGATGTACTCGTTATAATTTTTAATAAATTCTATTATCAGGCCCGGTGATTATAAACATTTCTCATTCTAATACTCAAACTCCATGCTCAAATTTGAAAAACAGCGTTTTGTAGAATTTTGTATCAAAACTAACACCAACTTGTAGCAAATGATCTAATTAAGAAAATGAACCCCCATTTCGTATGTTTCCATCCAGTAATAAAGAAGTTACAGCATTTTTTGTAACCAAGCAATGCTCCAATTGGAGTACGGAGTACGAGTTGGAGCATGGAGTACGTACTCCAATGTTTATAATAACCGGGCCAGAAGAGTTGACATCGATATACCTTTGGTCGATGAAATTGTTAACTAACGCGTGATATGAGATATCCATATTGTTTAATATTAAGATAATCATGTTTAATTATGTATAATCAAGTCGATGACTGTGACTAGATCAATAGACATGTGGGAGAAATAAATACATCTAATATCCTGAAGCCGAGATTATAATGTAATACATGTAATCACATACCTGGTCTCAAATGTCAAAATGTATTTGTAAAAAAAGTTGAGATTGTGTTTAATCAAATAAGTCTGCAATACACAATATTTGTTCCCAACTAACGAAACAATGAGTTACCAGCGGGCGAACGCAAGGACCAACAACCAGGTGAACACATGCACTAAATTTAATGGATGGACCAATACTTGGGTGCATATATACTAACTGGTGTACCAACAGACGAATGCATACACAAATAAACGGACCAACAGCCGGGTACATATACTAACGGGGGAACCAACAGACGTATACATGCACAAATGGACGGACCAACAACCGGATACATATAAAAACAAATAGACCAACAGACGTATACATGCACAAATGGACGGACCAACAACCGGATACATATAAAAACGAATAGACCAACAAACGGATACATGCACAAATGGACGGACCAACAACCGGATACATATAAAAACGAATAGACCAACAGACGGATACATGCACAAATGGACGGACCAACAACCGGATACATATAAAAACAAATAGACCAACAGACGTATACATGCACAAATGGACGGACCAACAACCGGATACATATAAAAACGAATAGACCAACAGACGGATACATGCACAAATGGACGGACCAACAACCGGATACATATAAAAACGAATAGACCAACAAACGTATACATGCACAAATGGACGGACCAACACTCGGGCACATATACTAACGGCTGTACCAACAGACGGATAAATGCACAAATGGACGGACCAACACTCGGGCACATATACCAACGGCTGTACCAACAGACGGATAAATGCACAAATGGACGGACCAACACTCGGGTACATATACTAACGGGTAAACCAACAGACGGATAAATGCACAAATGGACGGACCAACACTCGGGTACATATACTAACGGCTGTACCAACAGACGGATACATGCACAAATGGACGGACCAACACTCGGGCACATATACTAACGGCTGTACCAACAGACGGATACATGCACAAATGGACGGACCAACACTCGGGTACATATACTAACGGCTGTACCAACAGACGGATACATGCACAAATGGACGGACCAACACTCGGGCACATATACTAACGGCTGTACCAACAGGCGGATACATGCACAAATGGACGGACCAACACTCGGGCACATATACTAACGGCTGTACCAACAGACGGATAAATGCACAAATGGACGGACCAACACTCGGGCACATATACTAACGGCTGTACCAACAGACGGATAAATGCACAAATGGACGGACCAACACTCGGGCACTTATACTAACGGCTGTACCAACAGACGGATAAATGCACAAATGGACGGACCAACACTCGGGTACATATAAAAACGAATAGACCAACAGACGTATACATGCACAAATGGACGGACCAACACTCGGGTACATATACTAACGGCTGTACCAACAGACGGATACATGCACAAATGGACGGACCAACAACCGGATACATATAAAAACAAATAGACCAACAGACGTATACATGCACAAATGGACGGACCAACAACCGGGTACATATAAAAACGAATAGACCAACAGACGTATACATGCACAAATGGACGGACCAACAACCGGATACATATAAAAACAAATAGACCAACAGACGTATACATGCACAAATGGACGGACCAACAACCGGGTACATATAAAAACGAATAGACCAACAGACGGATACATGCACAAATGGACGGACCAAAAACCGGATACATATAAAAACAAATAGACCAACAGACGTATACATGCACAAATGGACGGACCAACAACCGGATACATATAAAAACAAATAGACCAACAGACGGATACATGCACAAATGGACGGACCAACAACCGGATACATAAAAAAACGAATAGACCAACAGACGGATACATACACAAATGGATGTATCAACAACCGGATACATATAAAAACGAATAGACCAACAGACGTATACATGCACAAATGGACGGACCAACAACCGGGTACATATAAAAACGAATAGACCAACAAACGTATACATGCACAAATGGACGGACCAACACTCGGGTACATGTAAAAACGAATAGACCAACAGACGTATACAAGCACAAATGGACGGACCAACACTCGGGCACATATACTAATGGGTGTGCCAGCAGACGTATACAAGCACAAATGGACGGACCAACACTCGGGCACATATACTAACGGGTGTGCCAACAGACGTATACAAGCACAAATGGACGGACCAACACTCGGGCACATATACTAACGGGTGTGCCAACAGACGTATACAAGCACAAATGGACGGACCAACACTCGGGCACATATACTAACGGGTGTGCCAGCAGACGTATACAAGCACAAATGGACGGACCAACACTCGGGCACATATACTAACGGGTGTGCCAGCAGACGTATACAAGCACAAATGGACGGACCAACACTCGGGCACATATACTAACGGGTGTGCCAACAGACGTATACAAGCACAAATGGACGGACCAACACTCGGGCACATATACTAACGGGTGTGCCAGCAGACGTATACAAGCACAAATGGACGGACCAACACTCGGGCACATATACTAACGGGTGTGCCAACAGACGTATACAAGCACAAATGGACGGACCAACACTCGGGCACATATACTAACGGGTGTGCCAACAGACGTATACAAGCACAAATGGACGGACCAACACTCGGGCACATATACTAATGGGTGTGCCAACAGACGTATACAAGCACAAATGGACGGACCCACACTCGGGCACATATACTAACGGGTGGACCAACAGACGGATACATGCACAAATGGACGGACCAACACTCAGGCACATATACTAACGGGTAAACCAACAGACGGATACATGCACAAATGGACGGACCAACACTCGGGCACATATACTAACGGGTGAACCAACAGACGGATACATGCACAAATGGACGGACCAACACTCGGGCACATATATTAACAGGTTTACCAACAGGCGGATACATGCACAAATGGACGGACCCACACTCGGGCACATATACTAACGGGTAAACCAACAACCGGATACATGCACAAATGGACGGACCAACACTCGGGCACATATACTAACGGGCGGACGAACAGACGGATACATGCACAAATGGACGGACCAACATTCGGGCACATATACTAACGGGTGAACCAACAGACGGATACATGCACAAATGGACGGACCAACACTCGGGCACATATATTAACAGGTTTACCAACAGGCGGATACATGCACAAATGGACGGACCCACACTCGGGCGCATATACTAACGGGTGAACCAACAAACGGATACATGCACAAATGGACGGACCAACACTCGGGCACATATACTAACGGCTGTACCAACAGACGGATACATGCACAAATGGACGGACAAACACTCAGGCACATATACTAACGAGTGTACCAACAGACGTATACATGCACAAATGGACGGACCAACACTCGGGCACATATACTAACGGGTGTCCCAACAGGCGGATACATGCACAAATGGACGGACCAACACTCGGGCACATATACGAACGGGTGTGCCAACAGACGGATTAATGCACAAATGGACGGACCAACACTCGGGCACATATACTAACGGGTGAACCAACAGACGGATACATGCACAAATGGACGGACCAACACTCGGGCACATATATTAACAGGTTTACCAACAGGCGGATACATGCACAAATGGACGGACCCACACTCGGGCACATATACTAACGGGTAAACCAACAACCGGATACATGCACAAATGGACGGACCAACACTCGGGCACATATACTAACGGGCGGACGAACAGACGGATACATGCACAAATGGACGGACCAACATTCGGGCACATATACTAACGGGTGAACCAACAGACGGATACATGCACAAATGGACGGACCAACACTCGGGCACATATATTAACAGGTTTACCAACAGGCGGATACATGCACAAATGGACGGACCCACACTCGGGCGCATATACTAACGGGTGAACCAACAAACGGATACATGCACAAATGGACGGACCAACACTCGGGCACATATACTAACGGCTGTACCAACAGACTGATACATGCACAAATGGACGGACAAACACTCAGGCACATATACTAACGAGTGTACCAACAGACGTATACATGCACAAATGGACGGACCAACACTCGGGCACATATACTAACGGGTGTCCCAACAGGCGGATACATGCACAAATGGACGGACCAACACTCGGGCACATATACGAACGGGTGTGCCAACAGACGGATTAATGCACAAATGGACGGAACAACACTCGGGCACATATACTAACGGCTGTGCCAACAGACGGATACATGCACAAATGGACGGATCAACACTCGGGCACATATACTAACGGGTGTCCCAACAGGCGGATACATGCACAAATGGACGGACCAACACTCGGGCACATATACTAACGGGTGAACTAACAGACGGATACATGCACAAATGGACGGACCAACTGTCGGGCACATATACTAGCGGGTGTGCCAACAGACGGATAAATGCACAAATGGACGGACCAACACTCGGGCACATATACTAACGGGTGTGCCAACAGACGGATAAATGCACAAATGGACGGACCAACACTCGGGCACATATACTAACGGCTGTACCAACAGGCGGATACATGCGCAAATGGACGGACAAACACTCGGGCACATATACTAACGGGTAAACCAACAGGCGGATACGTGCACAAATGGACGGACCAACACTCGGGCACATATACTAACGGGTAAACCAACAGGCGGATACATGCACAAATGGACGGACCAACACTCGGGTACATATACTAACGGCTGTACCAACAGACGGATAAATGCACAAATGGACGGACCAACACTCGGGTACATATACTAACGGGTAAACCAACAGACGGATAAATGAACAAATAAACGGACCAACACTGGGGTACATATACTAGTGGGTAAACCAACAGACGGATAAATGCACAAATGGACGGACCAACACTCGGGTCCATATACTAACGGGTAAACCAACAGACGGATCAATGCACAAATGGACGGACCAACACTCGGGCACATATACTAACGGCTGTACCAACAGACGGATAAATGCACAAATGGACGGACCAACACTCGGGCACATATACTAACGGGTAAACCAACAGGCGGATACATGCACAAATGGACGGACCAACACTCGGGCACATATACTAACGGCTGTACCAACAACCGGATACATGCACAAATGGACGGACCAACACTCGGGCACATGTACTAACGGGTAAACCAACAGACGGATAAATGCACAAATGGACGGACCAACACTCGGGCACATATACTAACGGGTAAACCAACAGGCGGATACATGCACAAATGGACGGACCAACACTCGGGCACATACACTAACGGGTGGACCAACAGACGGATACATGCACAAATGGACGGACCCACTCTCGGGCACATGTACTAACGGCTGTACCAACAACCGGATACATGCACAAATGGACGGACCAACACTCGGGCACATATACTAACGGCTGTACCAACAACCGGATACATGCACAAATGGACGGACCAACACTCGGGCACATGTACTAACGGGTGAACTAACAACCGGATACATGCACAAATGGACGGACCAACACTCGGGCACATGTACTAACGGCTGTACCAACAACCGGATACATACACAAATGGACGAACCAACACTCGGGCACATGTACTAACGGGCGGACCAACAGACGGATAAATGCACAAATGGACGGACTAACACTCGGGCACATGTACTAACGGGTAAACCAACAGACGGATAAATGCACAAATGGACGGACCAACACTCGGGTACATATACTAACGGGTAAACCAACAGACCGATAAATGCACAAATGGACGGACCAACACTCGGGCACATATACTAACGGGTAAACCAACAGGCGGATACATGCACAAATGGACGGACCAACACTCGGGTACATATACTAACGGCTGTACCAACAGACGGATACATGCACAAATGGACGGACCAACACTCGGGCACATATACTAACGGCTGTACCAACAGGCGGATACATGCACAAATGGACGGACCAACACTAGGGCACATATACTAACGGCTGTACCAACAGACGGATAAATGCACAAATGGACGGACCAACACTCGGGCACATATACTAACGGCTGTACCAACAGACGGATAAATGCACAAATGGACGGACCAACACTCGGGCACATATACTAACGGCTGTACCAACAGACGGATAAATGCACAAATGGACGGACCAACACTCGGGTACATATAAAAACGAATAGACCAACAGACGTATACATGCACAAATGGACGGACCAACACTCGGGTACATATACTAACGGCTGTACCAACCGACGGATACATGCACAAATGGACGGACCAACAACCGGATACATATAAAAACAAATAGACCAACAGACGTATACATGCACAAATGGACGGACCAACAACCGGATACATATAAAAACGAATAGACCAACAGACGGATACATACACAAATGGATGTATCAACAACCGGATACATATAAAAACGAATATACCAACAGACGGATGCATGCACAAATGGACGGACCAACAACCGGATACATATAAAAACGAATAGACCAACAAACGTATACATGCACAAATGGACGGACCAACAACCGGATACATATAAAAACAAATAGACCAACAGACGTATACATGCACAAATGGACGGACCAACACTCGGGTACATGTAAAAACGAATAGACCAACAAACGTATACATGCACAAATGGACGGACCAACAACCGGGTACATATACTAACGGGTGTGCCAACAGACGGATAAATGCACAAATGGACGGACCAACACTCGGGTACATGTAAAAACGAATAGACCAACAGACGTATACAAGCACAAATGAACGGACCAACACTCGGGCACATATACTAATGGGTGTGCCAACAGACGTATACAAGCACAAATGGACGGACCAACACTCGGGCACATATACTAACGGGTGGACCAACAGACGGATACATGCACAAATGGGCGGACCAACACTCGGGCACATATACTAACGGGTAAACCAACAGACGGATACATGCACAAATGGACGGACCAACACTCGGGCACATATACTAACGGGTGGACCAACAGACGGATACATGCACAAATGGACGGACCAACACTCGGGCACATATACTAACGGGTGAAACAACAGACGGATACATGCACAAATGGACGGACCAACACTCGGGCACATATATTAACAGGTTTACCAACAGGCGGATACATGCACAAATGGACGGACCCACACTCGGGCACATATACTAACGGGTAAACCAACAACCGGATACATGCACAAATGGACGGACCAACACTCGGGCACATATACTAACGGGCGGACCAACAGACGGATACATGCACAAATGGACGGACCAACATTCGGGCACATATACTAACGGGTGAACCAACAGACGGATACATGCACAAATGGACGGACCAACACTCGGGCACATATATTAACAGGTTTACCAACAGGCGGATACATGCACAAATGGACGGACCCACACTCGGGCGCATATACTAACGGGTGAACCATCAAACGGATACATGCACAAATGGACGGACCAACACTCGGGCACATATACTAACGGCTGTACCAACAGACGGATACATGCACAAATGGACGGACAAACACTCAGGCACATATACTAACGAGTGTACCAACAGACGTATACATGCACAAATGGACGGACCAACACTCGGGCACATATACTAACGGGTGTCCCAACAGGCGGATACATGCACAAATGGACGGACCAACACTCGGGCACATATACGAACGGGTGTGCCAACAGACGGATTAATGCACAAATGGACGGAACAACACTCGGGCACATATACTAACGGCTGTGCCAACAGACGGATACATGCACAAATGGACGGACCAACACTCGGGCACATATACTAACGGGTGTCCCAACAGGCGGATAAATGCACAAATGGACGGACCAACACTCGGGCACATATACTAACGGGTGAACTAACAGACGGATACATGCACAAATGGACGGACCAACTGTCGGGCACATATACTAGCGGGTGTGCCAACAGACGGATAAATGCACAAATGGACGGACCAACACTCGGGCACATATACTAACGGGTGTGCAAACAGACGGATAAATGCACAAATGGACGGACCAACACTCGGGCACATATACTAACGGCTGTACCAACAGGCGGATACATGCGCAAATGGACGGACCAACACTCGGGCACATATACTAACGGGTAAACCAACAGGCGGATACGTGCACAAATGGACGGACCAACACTCGGGCACATATACTAACGGGTAAACCAACAGGCGGATACATGCACAAATGGACGGACCAACACTCGGGTACATATACTAACGGCTGTACCAACAGACGGATAAATGCACAAATGGACGGACCAACACTCGGGTACATATACTAACGGGTAAACCAACAGACGGATAAATGCACAAATGGACGGACCAACACTGGGGTACATATACTAGTGGGTAAACCAACAGACGGATAAATGCACAAATGGACGGACCAACACTCGGGTACATATACTAACGGGTAAACCAACAGACGGATAAATGCACAAATGGACGGACCAACACTCGGGCACATATACTAACGGCTGTACCAACAGACGGATAAATGCACAAATGGACGGACCAACACTCGGGCACATATACTAACGGTAAACCAACAGGCGGATACATGCACAAATGGACGGACCAACACTCGGGCACATATACTAACGGCTGCACCAACAACCGGATACATGCACAAATGGACGGACCAACACTCGGGCACATGTACTAACGGGTAAACCAACAGACGGATAAATGCACAAATGGATGGACCAACACTCGGGCACATATACTAACGGGTAAACCAACAGGCGGATACATGCACAAATGGATGGACCAACACTCGGGCACATATACTAACGGGTAAACCAACAGACGGATACATGCACAAATGGACGGACCAACACTCGGGCACATATACCAACGGCTGTACCAACAGACGGATAAATGCACAAATGGACGGACCAACACTCGGGCACATATACTAACGGCTGTACCAACAACCGGATACATGCACAAATGGACGGACCAACACTCGGGCACATGTACTAACGGGTGAACTAACAACCGGATACATGCACAAATGGACGGACCAACACTCGGGCACATATACTAACGGCTGTACCAACAACCGGATACATGCACAAATGGACGAACCAACACTCGGGCACATGTACTAACGGGCGGACCAACAGACGGATAAATGCACAAATGGACGGACCAACACTCGGGCACATGTACTAACGGGTAAACCAACAGACGGATAAATGCACAAATGGACGGACTAACACTCGGGTACATATACTAACGGGTAAACCAACAGACGGATAAATGCACAAATGGACGGACCAACACTCGGGCACATATACTAACGGGTAAACCAACAGGCGGATACATGCACAAATGGACGGACCAACACTCGGGCACATGTACTAACGGCTGTACCAACAACCGGATACATGCACAAATGGACGGACCAACACTCGGGTACATGTACTAACGGGTAAACCAACAGACGGATAAATGCACAAATGGACGGACCAACACTCGGGCACATGTACTAACGGGTAAACCAACAGACGGATAAATGTACAAATGGACGGACCAACACTCGGGTACATATACTAACGGGTAAACCAACAGTCGGATAAATGCACAAATGGACGGACCAACACTCGGGCACATATACTAACGGGTAAACCAACAGGCGGATACATGCACAAATGGACGGACCAACACTCGGGCACATGTACTAACGGGTAAACCAACAGACGGATAAATGCACAAATGGACGGACCAACACTCGGGTACATATACTTACGGGTAAACCAACAGACGGATAAATGCACAAATGGACGGACCAACACTCGGGCACATATACTAACGGGTAAACCAAGACTGATAAATGCACAAATGGACGGACCAACACTCGGGTACATATACTAACTGGTAAACCAACAGACGGATACATGCACAAATGGACGGACCAACACTCGGGTACATATACTAACGGGTGAACCAACAGACGAATACATGCACAAATGGACGGACCAACACTCGGGCACATATACTAACGGGTGTACCAACAGATGGATGCATGCACAAATGGACGGACCAACACTCGGGCACATATACTAACGGGTGTACCAACAGATGGATGCATGCACAAATGGACGGACCAACACTCGGGCACATATACTAACGGGTGTACCAACAGACGGATACATGCACAAATGGACGGACCAACACTCGGGCACATATACTTACGGGTTTACCAACTGACGGATACATGCACAAATGGACGGACCCACACTCGGGCACATATACTAACGGGTAAACCAAGACTGATAAATGCACAAATGGACGGACCAACACTCGGGTACATATACTAACTGGTAAACCAACAGACGGATACATGCACAAATGGACGGACCAACACTCGGGTACATATACTAACGGGTGAACCAACAGACGAATACATGCACAAATGGACGGACCAACACTCGGGCACATATACTAACGGGTGTACCAACAGATGGATGCATGCACAAATGGACGGACCAACACTCGGGCACATATACTAACGGGTGTACCAACAGATGGATGCATGCACAAATGGACGGACCAACACTCGGGCACATATACTAACGGGTGTACCAACAGACGGATACATGCACAAATGGACGGACCAACACTCGGGCACATATACTAACGGGTGTACCAACAGACGGATACATGCACAAATGGACGGACCAACACTCGGGCACATATACTAACGGGTGTACCAACAGACGGATACATGCACAAATGGACGGACCAACACTCGGGCACATATACTAATGGGTGTGCCAACAGACAGATACATGCACAAATGGACGGACCAACACTCGGGCACATATACTAACGGCTGTACCAACAGACGGATACATGCACAAATGGACGGACCAACACTCGGGCACATATACTAATGGGTGTGCCAACAGACTGATACATGCACAAATGGACGGACCAACACTCGGGCACATATATTTACGGGTTCACCAACTGACGGATACATGCACAAATGCATGAACGCGTGTACAGTGTAATACACACACAAGTCGTAGAACGCACGCCCATACTAACGAACGTACAAATAAAAAACGCATGTCCAAACTAACGCACGTACTAATGGAAGAATGCAAGCAAATAATTACTCATGAACCAGTGGAAGAACGCATGTATAAGCTTACGCATGTACAAATGGAAGAACACATGTACATGATAACACACGTAGAAATGAAGAAAAAAACGCATGCGCAAACCAATGCACGTACCAATGCAAGAACGCATGCACAAACTAACACATGCACAAATGGAAAAATGCACTTCTAAACTAACGCTACACAAATGAACAAAGCGCATGCACAAACTAACTTACAAGTGGAAGAATGAATGCACAAACTAACGCATGTACAAATTTTGAAAAGTAAATGAACATTTCTTTCTTTTCCATAGTACAGATAAGCAAACAGGGCAAATCAACAGTTAAAGAACATTCGTCATTTTCTTGTTGGACACACTAGTAGTCTCGAATGAATCCCGACCTACCGTTTCCATCGCAAACGATCAATCACTAAGTACACGTGTGCTCTATAATAGAATACTTGGTACATGAATATACTCTTCAGATAACCCACGAAAATGATAAATTTAGTGACTAGTCTTATAACATGTATTATGAAATTAAGATCCACATGTTATGCTAGGTTTGTTATGTATTCGGCAAATATCTAGATTTTTTTTTTGTTAAGTTGGTGCCATGATTTATTAATTTCTCTTTCGAAGCGTTCTAGCTGGCAATTTCTGAAAATCGGTTGCGATTTATTATAATGCAACATGCTGCTGTAAAATGTAGTGGTATTCAGTATTTTATATCCTATATGGACATGACTGTGATTACGTTGTTAACATGAAGGTTTCACTACTGGTTGCAACTTCTGACCGCCGGTGGTTTTCTTATTAGTACGAGAGCTAATGGACTTTTACTGCAACGAACGAGGCCAAAAGAAGTCTTCATATATTTCAAATCCTATCAGGAAACCCATTTCTTTCTTAAGTGTCAAAGCCGTGACTATCGATGTTATTATGCTGTTGTATACCATACCATTAACGGTCAATGAGAAAAGTTGGTAATTGCTGAGGGGGTAGTGTTATGTTTGTGACTACAGAACTGACAAAAAAAATTAAAAAAGAATTGTGGATGGAGCCAGAGTAAGGAGATGGAACCTATGGTCTGGGCTCCACCAGAAATATTTGGAAAGTGTGGTTTTTTATATATATATTACAGATTTGTCACAGGTAACTGTATCGTTGAAAACGGAAAAAACGAGAGAAAAAGTGTTTTTGAAAATTTATAAATCGCATATTAACCCTCACCCGGTTTAGTAGTTATAATTATCAGAGATAATGAAAATTTATAGTTTTGTTTCTTTATATAGAAAAATATAAATTTTACAAAAAGTTTTTTTTTATTTTCAAATTGTCTTTATCAATGATACAGTTACCTGTGTGATTTTCCAGGCATTTAAGGAACTGACGAGGACATCATTCAACTCCACTTAGTTTGCTTGATTTCGACGGAGAAAACATAGCTGGTCGGACCCTTCCTGAGAAAGAATAGACCCATCGGAGAATGTAATCGGTGTCTGCATATAATGGAGCGTAGTGTCGATATGTTTAAGTCGATCGTCGCCTACTGATCATCAGACCGTCTTCTTTTGGTCTAATCGGCCGGTTATTAGGAAGGGGGGGGGGGGCAGGGACGAACGGGGTAATTTAAGTCTCTTTTGGAATACCTTGCATTATTCTCCATGGCCTAGACGTCGGGTGCACACAGGCCACGATCTCCTGAATCATATCAATTTGAGCAAGATCTCATCTCAATTATTGACCTATACCTACATGTTAATTTCCATGTGACGCTGAAAGCAGAACTAGCATCACTCAATCGAAATGATATTCTGAGCTTAAAGCAGTAAAATTTCAATAACTGGGGAACTAAAATTCTGACTCAATTTTTAGCAAAATTTCAATTTGCGTTGAGATTTCTACTTGGGACGCTTCGGGAGATCGGGACAAGATGTACGACATTAAACCGGTCTCCGAGTTATTCGTGACCGTATTATCGGGATGTGGTCGTATTGGTGGATTGTATGGTTTTACTGCACGTTTTTGCAGAAATGACAGTCTTGTAGTTTTGCCCAGTAGAACATCACTTCCCCACCATATGCTGTTTAATCTGGCCGCATTTTCCTGGAATGATCATCGGAATGGGTTATGTCAGAATTGCCTGATTAATTAGATCTAACTAATTCCAATAACTAGCTATGCTTTATGCCTACAACCAATTTTCCCTTGTATTTCAACCCGTTGTGGAAATTGGCTGATTTATAAGGCAGGGTTAAAATCCGTTTCTATCCGGTCTTTGTTACGAATTGCGTGATCCGTTTCAAAAAGCGCCTCAGATAACCGTTTTCACTTCCTTACATGCCCATATTTTCACATTTAACAATTCAAAGATAAAACCATTAGCTTAATTAGGCTCAGAAATATCTTAAGAATCTTGAAATTTATCATCGTTTCTTTGATATCCTCTTGTCATAGCGTCGTATACAGTGTACATTAGCATCGATTTTACGCTAGATGTTGAATATATCATAGAATAGTGTGGCCGATTTTACTTCGATGGAACTTTCACCATATTGTGGCCGTCTGCAACCCGATGAAACGTTCACAGAACTAATTGTAACGACACTGTGATAATACTCATTTACGGGAGTCAGTTGATAAATTCGCCGGACAGTTTTTTTTGTGTAAAACATTTAGTAGCACCGCGTAACGTAACTACATCCAGAAAAGGTTATTTTTGTGAGATTGCTAAACTGTTGTATTAAAATGTTTTTTTTTGCAGCACGGACATAGTCAGCAGTGAATCTAAGGTGGAAAGATTAATCGTTGCCAAGTAACCCGATTTATTGTGACGCTAATCAAGATTTATAACGCGCTGTGATATTGACAATGTAATTAACGGTTTGAGTTACGATGCACGAGATTTGCGAAATAAACGTGCTATCCAATTTGTTCCGTGAGTTACACGATATCAAAAGAGATGTTTGAAACTTTTAACCAGATTCAAAGCAACAGTGTGCGAGATTTTATATTTTCACGTGTGAATTAACTTCTGCAACTCTGTCAAAGTTTTCTGGGAACTGTTTCAAGGAAACGACACTGTTCGCATTTTGTTCTTTTAGGACATACTGAAACAAGCCGTGTATTTAGGCACGATTGCAAATTCTACGTAAATTGGACTAACTTTATCCATGTAGTTTTAATAATAAATTATTGTGTTAATTAAGTATTTAATTCGGATTTAAAAGAAACAATAAATGAAAACAACTATTGTGGGAATTCTACAGAAATTGCAGTTTTAAACTATATAAACAGGCATACTTTAGTTGAATACATTTATTCGAATATTTGGTAAAATCACTTGAATCTGATTAGACAGAGTCGTGGTTGTGGAAAAGGTCAATGTGTGTTTCTGACAGACGGACGAAGAAAAAGAGGGTAAGTGCTAAAATCCGATCTAAAGTTTGTGCTTATACGTAAATTTTAACATAAATGTATGGGCGTGGTTTATGGTAAACCTATTAAATTGTGGGCGTGGCTTTTTTTCGATCTGTGATTATGATTCTAACATACCTGGCAATGCAGGAATCCATTTTCAATGTGAATCATAAGTGTAATTGTAGTAAACATGTGGGCTAGGTTTGTTTGAAAATCTTGAAATATACGGGCGTTGTTTGTCAATCGAAATTGCAAAAATGGGCGTGGTTTGTCTATCAAAAGTGTAATTAATGCGCGTGGTTTTGTTTGATATTATTAATTCGAATACATCTGCGGATTTGTTAGACTGGTTTTTTAAAGGAGGTAAACTTAGTTGTCATACTTAAGTTAGTTATTTTGTTCTTAAGTTTGGTTCAAATGGGTTCACTCTGCCTATTGTCAAATTGTATTGTTTTACAGTCATGGTCTACACATAATGTACCAGTCAGTTGCATCCGCAGCCCGCCCTCTGATGGGCCGGGCTTTTTTACTTTTGTGTGTTGTAAATCCCCCCCTCCATGTTCCTTCCGGGGACAGTTGGTGGTAAAATCTTCGGTATCCCCCTGGCAACTAAATATTGCCCGGGGGTATTGGTTCTGAAAAAAATTCCCCGGCAGTGCGGGGGAAGCTGGAAGGTAAAAACACGGCTTTCCCGGCTTATCTTGTAAGAGATCCAATGTTGGATCCATAACCGTGAATTACTATTATACAACCGAAGTCTTTGAATTGCTATTATAATATAAGATTCTGTCTTGCTTGACGTCCCGTGTGGTAAGTTCAAGCCGTTTGCTCGTGGAACACACTAACCGTCTTATGGTGATCATTTTCTGTTTGTTATATGGATTCTTTATTATCCAACATACCATAATAAATATCCACATAACATAATAGAGAAACTACATTATATACTAAAGAATCCACATTGAAAGGACCAGTCTATTCTGACTTATGAGTCACTTTTCTTTCATGTGTACAAAACATCCCGATTCCCTTCTCGTAATGCCGGGTGCAAGGCAGAGATGGCCCTATGGTAACCATTTATTTAACTAGCTGGTGGTTGACTAACCGGTCTCATCTATTCCAATCCGTCTTCGACAGAGATTCGAGCATTCACCTCCCGCTCCCTAGGTGGACGCCCTAACCACCGGCCACAGTCGCAGTATTGTGTCAGGGTAGTTGCCATATATAACAAAACCACTAGATACTGAAAATTTACCAGTGTGGGACTTGAAGCAAATTTATTTTAAAAACACAAATGCACATGATGCATATTAAACACTATATAGAATGACTATATTTGTCAGCCTAGATTTCATGGTGATATCACAAGTGTTTAAGATAGAACATTATACATTGATTATGTCCGTGACAAAAAAGATAACAATTGTATCTCGCCACGTTCATGGTATGTTTACATCGACATATCAGCGTTTATATTTCAAGTACATTTCAAGTACATTTCAAGTACATTTCAAGTACATTTCAAGTACAATGACCATTGATTACATTCTTGAAATGAGTCAAGTGTTTATGCAACACTAAGGTGTCTAATATTTAACAAACGGTTCACATTAAGGTACTAGTGACGTCGGAATTGACCGTAGTTAACGTGATGATACCATGCCAATCAATAGGCAGACCCCGCTGAACTGGGTGGGTAGTTTCAAGGACGTAAAACGTCAATCACGACGTCATGTAAATTACTGAAACAGGTTGTATTATGGCATCAACATAACAATGTGTATTCGTTCGAATTCAAACTCATTTTAATTAAGGTACTGTTCCAACCTCTCTCAACTAAGCTTCGAATGTATATGCAAACGAATTTACGCTCGTATTTAGTTGCATTTCAAAGTCTAATAACGTCTGAGTAACTTTTTTAAAGCTTAAAAAAAGTTCGTTTTACGGTATTTCTGAAATTCTTTTTTCTTGGAATTAATTTTCGTCATATTTCGTTTTAAATCAGATGCAACGAGACTCTCGAGACTTATTGAAAATTAATTGATGAAGCGATGCATGTTGGGAGTGACATTTCTTAAGAAGAATTTTGTATTAGGTATTAAATTTTATTTTAAGAAATTATTTTGAATATTGATTTTTCATGTTTTTTTAGAATTCCCGGAATATGGTTAAACCCAATATCGTGACGTGCACGGTTTTTGGATTATTAATTATGGAAGGGGAGTAATACCTTGGTCCCATTGAGCATGTTTTTGTCTTCGGCGATGTATAGCCGATTTTAATAAATTAGCTTTTGGAGGCACATTCACCAAAGTGATATTTTTGTTCCATAAGTTACAAATTACTAATATTTTACCTCTCCAGAGCATCACCCTCTGTAAAGGACCCAGTATTTCTTTGTCCCCGAAGGTGTCGCTCTAGCGATGTTGTGCTGTACTTATAAGATACAAATATATAATAAGTATTCAGGTAAAATGTAACTTACGAGGGATGTACAAGAAGGCAGAATGGATCACCCTCTGTAAAAGACTCCGACCCCCCCCCCCCCAAGATGTTGCTCTAGGGCGGCTGTAAGCGTACTTGTAAGATACAAATGTATGCATCTAAAATGTAATTTACGAGGGTTGTCCCAGAATTCCGAGTGGATTTTCAACAGTCGATGTGTATAATTGTGTGCACCTGATGCACCACGTGTGTTGTTTAAACATAGACACGTGCATTTGCACAATTGTTCTTATTTTTGGCAAAACATTTATGATTCTGTCTGTCAGTTTTGAAAACAATATCAAAATGACGGCCATGGACACAAAACTTACAATGTTAAAGCAGCACTTATCGTTTGAGCTAACTCGTCGTAAAATAATGTCCCGTAAATAGACACATTTATCATATTGGTTTCAAATTATGATTTGATTAATTGCCTTTATCCATCCTCGCCACCGGATTATCCATATGAGTGAGCTATAGTTGGTCCCCAGAACGGTTTAGTCACTTGAGATGGTGCAGATACAGGAGGTGAACTCGTTCCAGACACACAACTGGTTCTTTTTCATGCCGGGCGTACGACTCGAATAGCGCCCAGGCATGTGACCTGGGTTTTAAAATCGCACGTGGGGAGCGGTGGCCTAGAGGTAGGGTGCGAGCTTCGGGATCGAGAGGTCCCGGGTTCGACCCCCCTCTGGACCACTGGTTAATTTCTCTGAGCAAGACCCACAGCTCCACTCCACCATAGTGTAAAATGGTACCTGTGAGGGCAGTGTCTATTCCTGGGCGCCGCAGATCGATGTTGGCTGCCACACCACAGGAGAGAAATAGTCTCCACAGGGAGACACGAGTGTAGGTTTCCATATGTAGCCCAATGACCAGGGAAGTTGAAATGTCAAAGGGTGCTTGAGCGGCCTAACAGCTGAAAAGAGCCCTAGAAAATTGGTAACCTAACTTAATTTAACCCGAAAGACTATTAGTAAATTTTATTTGGTCAGCCCGGGATGCGAAACCACACCCTTTGAGATCAGAAGTATCGTGATTTATCGACTGACATAAGCTTTCACATTATCCGAGGCTACTCTGTATGAAGAATATTTGTTAATTCCATGTGTAATCATGAGAACCTGACATACTTAGTATGCTAAACCCATGTATGTGCATATGATGAAAGTCAGTTTAAAAGCACATAAAACTAAATAATGAAAAAAAAACACGAACAAGTTTATAGAAAAATACATATATACATTTTTGTATCGTAACGTTACATTGTATTTTCCATTTTTTAGTTTTACTTTTTAGCAGTGATACAATTGCCTGGGTTTAAAAAAGTAAGTTATACAATATTTTATCTAGTACAAATTTTATCGATTTATGGACGGAAATCACGATGAAGAAACAACCACTACTGTATGCTTTCTGTCAATCTTTACCAAAATCACAACTTTTTAGTTGCAGTTACTTCCCTTGTACTACGGGTACTTGGCTGGTTTTCATAAAGTTTTGAACTAGAAATCTTTAAAGAGGTTGACTTCAGTTTTTGTTTAGAAAATGAAAAATAACCAATGTTTTATAAGTATTTAAAATGGCTATTTGTAAAATGACTCTAAACTATGCAATTTTAAACAAAATAAGAAAACCTGTTGTTCATTTTAAGCTAATAATTTTAAGTCTAATTACAATTTTCAAACATTTTGTGCAATTCAAAAAATGCAGGTCCGTGTTGCATGTTTAATTACTGAATCAAGTGATGGAGGAATATCTATTATATAATTAGATTTCCTGGGAAAATATTGCTATGTTCAATAAGAACACATTTCATTAAGTTTATTATATTTGTATTTAGAACATTTTGACTGGATGACCGTTCATGTACCCTTGAAAGCTTTTTATGCCATTTTGCAGTTTTCTATATTTCAAACCTAAGCAATAAACGCACCTATTTTATTTGGCGCCCTTAACCATTTCTTGAAAAGAAAAATAGCGAAACTGAGTTACTCAATAAAATTACGATTTTACATTTAAATCAAGACATGTATAAAACTCAGTCTAGTCCGGACAAGATATATGACGTTAAAAGCCGTTAAACCCGTGTCTACTCTTCAATTTTACTGCTAGGAGTTCCGCCGAACATCACCTGCTTTTTGAAACGCAGCTGTTTTCTAGAGCCGTATATATTCAGTTAAAGAGTGTTTTGCTCTTAAAATATCTCATATTTTTAACCTCATCTTTAGTTTTCCAAGGGTAACCACGTAATCGAAAATCATTGAAGTACATGGGTACACTAATGCTTATTTTACGGCTGATCGTATTCGTTTCGTACATGATTCGTAAATCTGATATTCTCGAACGTAGAGTAATTATACACTTTATATAGGCCACCTCTAGTCGACTCTTTCAAAGCTCGGCTGACTAAACTCATAGCCTAAGCCACGGAGCCTGTTTTTAAACATCACTATACATATTTTCACCCATTTGTAAAATGTTTTTCTACGCGCCCCATCCACACCCTGGCAGTGACCTTTACTTTGAAGAAGATGGCCTGTACCTGGAAGACCTCAGACAGTCTGTCAAAGAAATAAGATGCATGTAGCATTCGTTGCTTTGATAAATGACACTGTTTAATAGAGGTATATTTTAAAGAGGCATTCCTTGTAATTAGCATATTTTTCTCTACTATCACATTAAATGAGCTAAATGTACAAAGCTCTATCAATTATCATAATTTGTCAGAAGAAAGTGTGCGCAAATATGTTTCTATAATGTCAAAAATATATTCAAATCATCAATACTAATTTATTATTACATGTATGTGATTAAAGGGAAACAACTCGTTACTATTTTGGCCTGTTGCGGAAATATGTTTTATTCTTTTCTCTGTAATTAGTGGGAGATTTTTGTTGAAATTTTGAGGAGTGTAAGCAATAATGTTCTCATTTAATGTATAATATTCCTGAGTCGATTTAAACGATCAAACGTATAGGAACGCCTCTTAAATAAAATACGCATATTTATATTAAAGATAGGTCGTTGCAGAATTCAAAATTGGACCAGTTTCATTCCAAAAGAAATACGAAGTGAAATATTATAAACAGGTCTATGACATATTTCCCGTAAAAATACGGATAAAATCATGATTTAATCAACAAACACTGGCATTTCCCAAGTATTGCTTGCACGAGATTCTCGAAGACAGACAAAATAGTCACGTGAAAAACGCACCACATTACTTTCAGTTTTGTTTCAAGTTTATTACCTATTAAATTGGAATTTATTGGCAATATATAACGATTTTACACTGATATAAGCGACCACAAAATATTACTGGTTTTGAAGAGCTCCTTTAAGTAGTGAAATTTTCGGTAACTTATTTTTATCGGCACCACTACGAAATAAGTCAGCATGTATAAATTATAGCACAGCATAGTTAAAAGAAGTTGAAAAACGAAAGGTAATCATCTTCGGAAAATGTTGAATATATCGCTGGCTTAGAATGAGAAGGTCGTAAGTAAAGAATCAATATTTTGAAGAAAAAAAAAACAAGAAACAACTGTCTGAAAACTACTTTCTACTTATTGAAAACCAACTTTTGGGAATTCAGTTTGGTCAACATGGCAAGAACCGATTTTCATGAAAATAGGCTCATAAGAAGCGCCTTGAAATGCCGAAATCAAATATGTGTGAGTTTTATAAGCTCGTAACTTACGACCTTCTCATTTTAAGCCAACGATAGAATATCTATCGCAGGTCTAAAATAATTGTCAGCTTCATTTGCATATCTGTGATGACGTCACTATGGCTTTTTGGTGACTGCATCTACAGCTAATCATGCCTTTCAGGACATAATCTGAGTTAAACCTTTCCAGTCAAATTAAGTAACTTTTATATTTATCTGAACAGTCGACGAAAATAAAACACGTTTTTGGCCTAGTCCCACTGGAAGGGTTCGTGCTTTCAGAAAATACCCCACCTCTGTGCTAGGGATCTGGCCCCGATCTCCCGAAGAATTTCAAGTAGAACTCTCGGCTCAAATCAGAGATAAATCTGAAGTTCAAATTCTTGAAATTTTATTATTATAAAATAAATGTCGTGTGATGCCAATTTCGAGTTCCCATTAGCATCACAGGTGGCATCAAGGTATAAAGCGTACTATATGTCTATATGCCAAAGATTGTGGAACATTGCATCTCGTTGTTTCAACATAAAATACGGGCGCTGAAGAAAAATCGCTATAAAAGTCATTCAAATAAACTATAAGATATTCATTCTAACCGAAAATCTCGTTCAATTGTATCTTATAACTGCGAAACAGCAAAACAGTGTTACTTTCGTTATTTAACTTCGCTCAAGGTCATTTTATTTATGCACTGGTTACCCGCTGCGCTCACAGTATGGGAACCAAGCCTATGCGATGTTCCACATTCTTTGGACATAGACATATACTACGCTTTATACCTTGATAGTGTACATGGAGTTAGATAGACACTCGATATATATACGGTCCATGTAGTGTATTAGCTCAGTGACGGATTTTTTCTTTTCCAAACACTGATACTGCCACCTATGATTAGCATAGGGTAACCCAAAGACATTTGAAAATTAAAAAACAACTTAAGTTTTCTCTTACGAATCTCAAACTAAGTTATCAAATGCATGTACGTGTATCTAGAATCACTAAATTCGAAAATATTGACAATTTAAAATACTAATTCTGATCATAACTGAGGTTTTTTTTTATTCACGAATAATTTCAGTTTTCCGTGGTCCATGGGGCTGCTGGGATTCAACCTAGGTCAGTTATGACGCCCTAACAAGCAAATCCCTACACCCCTTGATGATTTAACGAAACCTATTTCACTGCAACGTTAGTTGATAATATAAAAACACGACTTAAGTTATAAACCCTTTTTAATGAAAAAACTTGCCTCCACACATTATGCAATATCAAATATCAGAAATTAACATAAAAACTCATAGTCTGCTTGAAAACAAGCCTTTGTATGCAGACGACACAAACCCCCTAACAAAGAAAAATCAATACGTCCGGTCCCTTAATTTAATTTTCTCAAACATGTATTAAACTCTCCTATTGTACGTTGCTCATTCTTAGGCAATTCGTTCATTACCTAAATAAAATCGTTTGTTCGATGTAAACTAGTAGAAAAATGTTTCAATTTCATTTCGCGAGTATTTGATCAAGATACAAATATTGTTCTTTAGTTTGAAAGGTCGAATGTAGAAGATTGGGTTACAACTTTCATAGCCACGTGATCTGAGGGTATTTTGTCAAAAATTGTTATAAACCGTGTCTTACTGTTGATAACACGAGACGAACAAGGCAAGTTTTCAGACACCGTTTGTTGGACAAATCGAGATATTTAACATAAATTTGAAATAAACGTTGTATAGTATCTGGGCAGTAATTTAAATAAACAAAATTGACACAATACACGGGTATTCCAACCGTTAAAATTAAATCAGTTGTGCCCGTATATCCAATGTGTACTAATTCACGATCTCGCGGATGTTATTTTAAATATCATAATTATAGTGTAAATACCATATTCGGTCTTTGAATATTTGTAGTATTCTATTTGGATTTTGACAGATTTTTTTGTTTCTAACTATTATTTCGTTTTTGTGAACCGTTTGTGCGTACGTGTGTGTATTCTTTTTTTTTATTTCACTTTGAAAATTGGATAACTATGACAGTGACTTTCGTCCCACTTGAGGTAAGTGAAACATTCTTGAACTTTATACTGTTATAATAACTTATAAGTAAAAGGGGTCAGTACCGGCCCCATAAACCCTAAATTCCCTTCTGTTGTGTTTCTTTACAGTTGACCCCATTGGTATAAGCATCCATTTGGTTGCTTGAGTGTTTTACATAAAGCCCATTTAAAGTTAAATGATAACGGTTGTAAACATAATCTCTTACATCATGTAAACTATGTTTAAATAGGTTAAACTGGGTCATTAGTATAACATGATATTATTGAATGGACACTAGCCAGTTTTATTTTCATTCGTTTTTTCAGCTGTGTCTCAGATTCATATTTAGATTTTGTCGTATTGTGTCTTTAACTCTAAACAGTTAATCTTTTAACAGTGTCCTTCAATATTTGAACAGTGTCCTTTAATCTTTTAACAGTGTCCTTTAATTTTTGAACAGTGTCCTTTATTTTTATTTTTTTTTATTAGTGTCCATTAATTTTTTAATAGTGTCCATTTTTTTTTAACAGTGTCCTTTAATTTATGAACAATGTCCTTTAATTTTTGAACATCGTCCTTTATTTTGTGAACAGTGTCGTTAAATTCATATAATGAATTATGCCGAGCGTAGCCTTTATTTTCTTTATTTCTACTGAAACATGGCAGGCTTATATATGTACCTCCATCCGGATTTGAACCCGGGTTGCCAGATTAGACGGCAAGCGCACTAGCCACTGAGCTACGGAGGCAACTATATGAATTAAGTTTTTAAACCAAAAGTGAATGATGACGCATCATCAAACCAGCACGATGCTCGGTATAATAATGACAGTTTAATTAAACTAGACTAGAAGCCCATTTACAGACTATTGTGGTATATCATCATATCGATATGGTGAATACCATATGGTTAATTACAAATTTACATGCAAAAACAACATTATTACTTATGCTATCTAAGGATCAGCAACAACTAATAATGCAAACACCAGCTGATGTAACACAACTATTAATAACAATAACGACAACAGCAGTTTAAACAATAGCAGCGACAGAGAAATTGAATCTCGACACTTTCCGTTATGAAACCGTTTATGGACAACAACAACTACAACAACAACAACAACAACAAGAGCAGCATCAGTAACAGCAACAGCAACAACAACAACAACAACAACAATAGCAGTCGCAACTGCAACAGCAACAACAGCAACATCAAAAGTAAAAGCAAGCAGCAACAGCAATAAAAAAACATTTATGCGAACATGATATATACTGGGCGACTGCGTGTAAGATTGATTCTGATATTTATGAAAATGATATCGTATCATAATTTCCTAGAAAAATATTTCATCAAGAAGCATATAAATTATCACCGACGTTCTGCATCAAAACGTTTAACCATTAGACAATTATTCAAACGCATTTCATAAAAGATAGCTACGAATACAGCCATTTATTTCAATTAAATAATTTACCGTAATTTTCTGGAATTGCCTGTCATTAACTTCAAGACTGACTTTGTCTATGGCGGATACAACGATGAAAATTATTTCATCAACAGTTCAAATTATCTATCGATACTTCGACATTCTGTTCAACGCATTGATAGTATGGTTAAATACATAAGTGAACTATTGAAAAACGGATTTGATTGCCCTAATTATATTAATATTTATGAATCCAATACAATTAATATTTTCTTTGAACGCAAGTTTTTCTATCATACAATGTATTAGTTTTATCTCTTTGCATGTACCAAAGGTGCTCTTTGGCATGGACCAAATATTCTCTTTGCATGGACCAAATGTGCTATTTGCATGGACCAAATGTGCTCTTTGCATGGACCAAATGTGATATTTGCATGGACCAAAGGTGTGCCTTGCATGGACCAAAGGTGCTATTTGCATGGACCAAATAAACTCTTTGCATGGACCAAAGATGATCTTTGCATGGACCAAATGTGCTCTTTGCATGGACAAAATATGCTCTTGGCATGGACCAAAAGTGAAATTTGTCTGGACTAAAGGTAAAATTTGTATTGACCAAATGTGGTTTTTGTCTGGACTAAAGGTGAATTTTGCATCGACCAAAGGTGCTCTTTGCATAGACCAAATGTGCTCTTTGTTTGGATAAAAGGTGAACTTTGGGTGGACCAAATGTGCTCTTTGCATGGATCGAAGGTGCTCTTTGCATGGACCAAAGGTGCTCTTTGCATGAACCATCGGTGCTCTTTGCATGGATCAAAGGTGCTCCTTGCATGGACCAAATGTGTTCTTTGCATGTATCAAAGATGCTCTTTGCATGGACCATATGTGCTCTTTGCATGGACCAAAGGTGCTCTTTGCATGGACCAAAGGTGATCTTTGCATGGACCAAAGGTGCTCTTTGCATGGACCAAATATACTCTTTGTATGGACCAAATCTACTCTTTGCATGGACCAAAGGTGCTCTTTGCATGGACCAAATGTTAGGCTCCAATCGACAACGGTAATTAATATCTTCCTATGTTGACTCGGAACACAAAATTGCATTTTATTCCTCATATGAATGTACAGAACAACGTCTACAGAGCAACATCCTGCTGACCGTTGTTTACAGTGTGTTGCTCTACAGAAGTTTAAATTAATAGCAAAATATTAGCTCATGGAGATTTTGAAGGCGTTGTTATAGAGAGTTTGCTGTTCTACAGAGGGCCGCTATGGAGAGGTTGTACTGTACATGTTTGTATTTTGCTGTTAAGATTGTGTGCAAAATGTAATTATGTCAATTCCATCTGGCGTATTATTTATTTTCATTACGATAGAGACATTGATTTAAACCTCAATTTTGTATTGCCGTTTCAGTTTCATATGATATCTTGTCTTTATTTGTGTAACTCCGCTGAGCAGACGTCGCATGTATTAACCTGCAGTTTATTTAGGGAGTTAATTTACATAATTACACTGTGCGGCTTTCTCCCTTAATAAAACCAAGGTCCTTAACGACCGGTTATCTTATGTAAATTGTGAGGTACCCATGGCGACGAGAAACATTTGATAAAAAGATTTGTATTTTTTTATCGACATTTGGCGTATTTATTCCTTTTCATTAATGACATAAACATTGATAGTGTCAATTGGACCGTTGCCATGTTACGTAAAATTTGCGTTCACTCGCATTATGCTATGATTTCTGATGAATAGATGATTTTTGAATATTTGTGATTTCAAAATTTATGTATACGTTGAAACGCGTTCTTTCATTTACCGTATCGCTTACTTATCTACTATTTGAAATATGCGTTACTGAAACCACATGGCTACTTGATAGAAACATGTTTTAAAGTTACATTTTTTTTTTCAAAAAATATTTTTAAGGTTTTACAAATATAGGGATGAGTATGGGTTAATGATCTTGAACTGTTCTCGAAGGGACCAGAGTTGCATTATTTTATAAATACGTATGTTTTGTCAAACTCAGCATTTGTTTGCAACGGTTACAATGTATGTTGATGACATAATCACGCAACAATTCATACGACTAAGGGTAGAACATTGTTAATTTCTGGCCCCAAAATATCAAAACTTTGCGAGGACATTAACCTTGTAAATCAGCAAGAGAAATTTATTCATAAGTGTGCGTGTTTTGTTGGAGAATTGTGGAGCTTTCTTTCTAATTTAGGATTACATTCAATGACAAACGAGACTGCATCAAAGATGAAATCATCGGGCAAAACCCGAGAACTTGGAACTTTCTCCCTCGAATTTAATCACGTGTCAAAAGCACATAACACATTTTATCCGCCCGAACAGATGTCACGTCACTCGAGCACAATGTTCAATTTCAGTGAAGTGTCTTAATAAAAGATCAAAATCATCTTAGGGAAATGAAAAAAATGGTCGCCTAGAAACGCTATATAGTAGCCCGAGAGGAACTGATAATTAGACATATTTGAGTATTTTTTTTTACATTTTTGTTGCAGTCTACGGTTTAACTTTTATAGCATCGTTGCGTAACAACTGAGGAATGTGTCACTAGTGACGCATTTCCGGTCGTGCGTATGAATCATTTTGTGGACCTTATTTTTCACATTCGTTGCCATAGCAATTGATATGAGAACTGCTATATAGCACGGAAATCAGTACACTCAACCGCTTTAAAAACGCACCACTATTGAAAATAATCAAATTTTGTCAAAATACATTTTTTGCTAAAATTGATAGATTACAGGATTTGTTCAGATCATAAGCTTGACCTAATTAAAGAAAACGATTTATTATTCATTCGGAATACCCCGCCCAGAGAACTTTTTTGATTTTGCATGTTTTGCGCGTGCAGCTCGATCGCGTCGACTTGTGAGATCAATATTACTTTTAAATTGTACGCTGTTGGTTTACACATTAAAAAAACAAAACAAAAAAAATATTGGCTAAAGGTGTTTTTATGCTGCCAATATCTCGGAAATTTGTTCTCGATGATTGTGCCTTCGCTTTCAACTGAAAAGAGCCCCGGTGCCTTAGCATGGCGGTTCAACTGCCACCATACAATGCATGCGGGCTAGAACATCGATTCCCAGTGATTGGCACATTCAAAGACCGACCTGGATGAAACCAGCTAAAGGTATTGAGCCCGAGCTATGGGGAAACATGACACAGATTGTGTCACTGTAATTGGTTCCGCATGGCTGCACACAGTGTCAAAAAAATGACGGACGTCAATCAACAAGCCAAAAGTACATTATTGCATTTTCATAATTATTTCTTTCATAATTGTCAATAAAAGGGAAAATTGTTTTAGTACATTTTTTATGAGTTTTCTCCCGTTTAGAGCCTAAAGTCTCAATTTTTTTGTCTTCAAGCTCCTTCAAGGTGTTGATTTGAGGTGTCATAGAAGCACCACGGGATATGTCCTGAAAGTTTGATGCTCATAACCAAGACTTCAAGTTTAGATAAGGCTTGAATCAATCTTAGGTTCACATAATGCGCATATCTGAACCGCACTCGGTCGTATGGTATCAGCCAGACAGCCATAGCCACATAAAATTTATAATTCAAGTCAAACTTTGCTTGAATGGTGGGAAACATCACGTCGAACATTATTCTATCCTATTACGTAATTAATGTTATGCTTTATGATGAAATACCACGTGCATGCATCAATGTATCGGGCTCTTATACTTGCTTTTGAAATTGTGACTTTCACTTTCATGGGTCTCAGTGTTATCTATATCATAATTCATTTCAAACTCGTAATAATTGCATGAAAATCACACACATCGTTGAATATAGCCTGAAGATTATTAATCCGAAAATAAATAACCATAAATTGACGTTTTCATCACTAAAACCGATATTTCATATGTGGTGCGTTTTTAAAGCGGTTGAGTGTATGTGACCAGAGAGAGGGGTGTGACCATCATTTTCATAACTGCACTAGATACGATGAAGGATGTCGTCAAATGCTTCGTACAATACCTACATAGTCGCACCATAATTGTACTGAATGCAGTCGGTGGTTGTGGCCAAACAAGTATGTTTCATACGCATAAAATGGAGGGACAGCCTGCTGCCTTTTTCGATAACTACATGGAAACTAGACATTGGCGTTTATGAACTTACCTTTTCGTAACTGCACTAAATACGGCGGTTGGTTGTGGCGGTTTTTTTGTGGCCAACATATATGTTGCTGACTTTCATATTGTCGAGACGACCAGCTTTTTTCAGACGAAGTCATTAAGCTATTGTATCACATATGTCTTATGCTTTGTTCATGGAGAAAACACAATATAAATCTAGATATTTGTTTACAAAATACGCGGCAAACATCAAACCCGAGTATCCGTTTCAGCAACTTGATACGTAATTGGCGTAATATACTACCACATAGTGAAAGAAATGCTTGTTTCATGATTTTACCTGGCGATCAAGATGAAACCTGTCGTCCTGGTTGCTATGGTGACCACGTTGGGGGATTGACCAAGCGCGTGACGCGACATAATGATATACGTAAACACGGACAACCAATGTCTGATAAAACATGATTTGTCGGTGTTTCTTCATTTTTGCTTTAATCTAAATTATGCAGATTTTGTTTAAAAACCACCAACAATTGATTTTGTACAACTTGATATGACTTGTTATTTGTATAATGTTAATCCTACTCCAGGCATAAAATGGATCAATAAGAACCTTCGTCCGTCCGTCCGTCCGTCCGTCCGTCCGTCCGTCCGTCCGTCCGTCCGTCCGTCCGTCCGTCCGTCCGTCCGTCTGTCTGTCTGTCCGTCCGTTCGGACGTGGGATTGTCTATTTGAAGTCCGTAATTGTGATAATTGTGACCAATATATTTTTAGATTTTCACATGTATGTGTGTGTGTGTGCTTGTGTGCTGGCCCTTTGTTTCTGAGGTTACAAGGCATACTGTTCAGACAGGCTCGCACCTTGGACTTATAATCGTTTAAACCATTTAGAAGTTAAAGGTACATGTACCGGGATTCTACTGTAGAATGTCCATATGGAAAAAAATAAAAAAAATGTTTTAGATTTTGACAGTGATTAAACAAATATATTATCCGCTTTTTGAGATAGATATGTTCTTAAACTATGTGATACATATAACGTCGAGAAATGAAAATAGTTATTAATGATTTAGTCGAAAGTTAAACTGGTTTCTTTTCCCTCGCCGGGGCTTAGTGGTAAACCCGTGTACACTTTGATAATCTATCCGGGGTTAACTTTGAAGTACAACAATATCTTACAATTGATGGTATATTAAATATCCCAAAGTGGTGATATATACCACAAAGAGTTATAAATGACCCCAAAGTTTGATATCTACCCGGTGTGACCTCATATATTATACCGACAAGAATGTCCCCCTTTATCTTAACCCACGAATGACACCAATATTGTGGTTTCTGAGATACCAATAGTTCAATAAGATGCCACTTGAAATTGTGACAAGAATTATGTGACAGATGAACTTGAAGTGGCTTTATAAAGATGCGATATAAGTTTTCAGGGCTAAGCGTACATTTGTATGTGTGTATGGGCCTTATTGGCCCACTTTGTGAGTCTAAAACTCAGACTTGAACTTTAAACTGCCAAATGTTCTATTCGCTCTCATATTGTTATAAATGTACCGATTTCGATACAAATTGGTATACATGTTAAGTGGGTAACAACAAATAATCAAATAAAACACCACATGGTTAAATCTATTTGCTAAGAAATGGCAGTGATTATAAAATTTTAATGTTGTCAATAATTATAAGTCTTAGTTGGAGTTTCAGTCTAGTAATGTTGGTCCCTGATTTGTCACTTATTGCTTTTGTTTGTTTGCTTTTGTTTAGTTGTATTAGGGGTCGGTTTTCGACACAGTATTTTACTGATATGCCGGATGTTGGGTGTTCCTATGGACTTTTTTTAATTCTGCAATAACAATCATTTCTTAAGCTGAACGTACACTACCACATTCAGCGTACACGATCTCCACATGTGGATGGCTTGACCGTAACCAATGCCACATCATATATAATTGTAAAAAAAGAAAGTTGTGCATGTCTTTCCAAACCATTTTGTTCGAACCCAAACAGTTCGAGTGATAAGCTACGCTATCGGACTAACCTGTGCCACCACCAAGTTGACAGATAACTTTGTTAGAAATGTCAGATTCAGTATGAACGTAACTCATTAATCATAATATAGATCTAAAGTAATTAAGTCATTCGCCCAAAAGATTGAGTGTTTTCTTCCAACAATCTTTTAAAGTAAAAGCGCTGTTTTTTGTAAATACTTCTAGCAGATAAGTAGCAGTCTGGCTACCCGGGTAGATAATATATTTTATTCATCAAGTAGCGTACATTTTTTGACAATTTTAGCTAGATTTTATTCTGGGCTTGAATATCTATGTATGAGGGTGCATAGGGAAATAATTTTATGAGAAAAAGTAGATTGAGGAGTTGTCTTTTTAAAATAGGGTATGTTAGACAGACTATAAAAATAGGTACATGTAGTTTAATCTCTTTGTTAATTTAGTCGTTGAAAAGAGATTGATGTTATGTGTAACGTTTAATATAATACTCGTAATGAGCTTGATAAAAAAAATATTCTCACATCTCACAAAAATCGAAAGGTAGGAACGTAAACTTTTTTATCTCAACAGGTGTCCGTTGCCTAAGCAAAGCGCTATCGAGTGCCCTAATTCAAGTAAATATAGAAGGCATGGATGACCACCCAAGGAAAGCGCTACATAGCGCTGAAAGGCAACGGACATCTCGATGGCTTAGAATGAGAAGGTCGTAACTACCAAATCGATATTTTGAGAAAACCGGAAAAACTGTCTGATATTTACTCTTTACTTATGGTAAAACACACTTTTACAACTTCATTTTGGTCAACATAACAAGTTCAGATTGTTATGAAAATGGGTTCATAGGAAGCGCCATGTGATGCTTATTCTAAATATGTATGGATCTTAAAAGGCCGTAAGTGGCACTTACGACCTTCTAATTACAAGCCATCGATCTGTCTGAACTGAATGAGCATAAAACAGACAAGAAAATAATCTTTAAAGTCTGATACATAGACATACATAAGTACAGATGATAATAAAGAATGAGCCATTTATCTTACCATGTTAATATACTGAGTACATCTAGAAACGCAACACTGGGGTTACTGTCAACACTTTTTCAAACGGTATATGATTGACAACCAAACGGTATTTACTTGATGATATTTTATTCCATGAACAATGCAACTGCAGCATTGTTTTAATATAGTGCTTTCTATGCGTTTGAACAGTGTGTGTGTGTATAGTGCGGCTAAAAAGTAAGGAAGCACAAATTGGAAAAATCTTATTTTTTCAGAATCGCTGTTCTAAGTGAAAAGTTCAAATATTTATTAATTATTGATTGATTACATATCCATGACGTTCAACACGTTGTTTAGGAATGTATAGATCTGTTGTGAACGTTTCCTAGAGATGGTACATGTGGAATTACTGGTTCTGTCGCAGATTTGTTTCACATGGATGACCTGTGCCTGGGTGGCTGTAAACAGTGCCAAAGTGCTAGTAGAGTGTCTCCAGATGAAACATTGCCGGTTCATGATAATTTAGCCGACGTGAAACCTCCCATTTGACGTCCCTGCCATAGGCATCCGAATCCCCTGGTTTCGCCCATGTTCGGACTAGCCTGGCATTTTTATTCCGAAGCGTAGAACTTTTCTTTTGTGATTTTCGATTAATTTGCAAACATTTCAAAGGATTCGAAGCAATTTACACAAAAAATATCATGCGTAAATGGTGCACGTGGTATTCGTGCGTTTTGTGATTTTTTTGACACACGGGAGTTACGTAACCCGATCGATGAAATTTTGACAATAGCCAAGTTTCTACGCGATTATGCAATATTATAACACAAAATTAAAAAAAGTAGGAACAATGGAAGTAAAAAAAATTCAAGGTTGAAAACGTTGCGTTTCTAGATGTACTGAGCATATTATATACCACTTTCCCCCATCAATCAAGTCCAATTTTAATTTTGAGCCATTTTGGACCCTTTGCTTGTGATGACGTTAAAGGTCTCAAAGTATGTTAATCTGACCGCAGATACCTTATCTCAGCCCTGCAGTCTAACTATACATCAAGATTGAATAATTTAGCCTATTTCTAGTTATTTATGGCTTTATTTATTAACAAAGGGTTTTAAATTTCGCATTCCATGTTTCGTTTACTCTATTTCAGAAATAGGCGATTTAAGAGTTACGACCTTAAAGGCAATTCGGACGAGATTTTAATTAGGTTTCTTTTCATCCTTATCGACATAAAACCTACTACATGTAACTCAAATGTTCAAATGAAATATGTTCCGATCTGATAAAAGTACCTATGATGAACAATTTGAAGTTGGCTGTTAACTTTTCATAAATTCGTTAAGTCAAAAATGGAAAAATAATCGTTCACCCCCCAGGACCCTGTGCCCCCCCAGGACCCTGCCCCCCCCCCCAGGACCCTGCCCCCCCCCCCAGGACCCTGCCCCCCCCCAGGACCCTGCCCCCCCCCAGGACCCTGTCCCCCCCCAGGACCCTGTCCCCCCCAGGACCCTGTCCCCCCCAGGACCCTGTCCCCCCCAGGACCCTGTCCCCCCCAGGACCCTGCCCCCCCAGGACCCTGCCCCCCCCCAGGACCCTGCCCCCCCCCAGGACCCTGCCCCCCCAGGACCCTGTCCCCCCAGGACCCTGTCCCCCCAGGACCCTGTCCCCCACGGACCCTGTCCCCCAGGACCCTGTCCCCACCCAGGACACTGTCCTCCACAGGACCCCGTCCCCCAGGATCCCTTTCCCCGAGGGACCCCAACCTAGGATTCTACCCCTAAAGGGCAGAACACTACCCCTGGGGTCAGACCCTATCCTCACAGGGGAGGATTATACCCTCCCTATACCCAAAATACTATTTCAATTCTATCTTAAAGACCGATTTCTCACTATTTTTAATTGTGCTTAAGTTATTTGTAAGCCATAGTTTCATTTACTTTATATAATTCATATTATTGGGTACTTGATATATTATTTTTAAATGGAGAATTTTATAAAACTATTATCAAACAACGGTCCGTCGATTCATTAATTTACAAAATTGATATATAGGTTATGTGAAAATGAATATTTCTAGGGAATCGGACAAGGAGCGTAATACTTATCATGTTGCAGTATTATGAATGTTGTTTTAAAAATTGTTCACTCGGTCCTTATCACAGAATTGAAATAATATTTAATTTAATAAAAAAGTTATTTTTGGGAATCGGACATGGAGCAATAGTATGACCGTGCGACCACATACACGCGTCATAAAGAGTGTTCGTCTCAAACTAGAAACAAACAGTAAATGGTGCAAAGGCGAGTCCGCTAAGACAAAGACGAGCTCCTCGGCCACCCCTTCTTATGTAGCCCTCCTTATCTAGGAAGGCAGAAGGGGTGTAGGAAAACAACCGAAGTGCAAGTCAAGCAAAGCAGACATAGCCAAATGCTTGATAATTGATTCATCCAATGCCCAAAAATAACCTTATGTATGACTGTTAAGTGACTAACTTCACACTTCATTATGTGCATACATTAATGGTTAATGCATGTTAAACAATTCGAATCTTGTACTGTATGAGGTAAATTTTGTGTGAAAGTTTGTTCATATATAAATTGTTATGTTGTCAAAGTTTCGCTACAGTTGGCTTTAAATTTAAAGAGATAAATCACAATTAGAATTATTCAGGTTATAGTTTTATATTTTCATTGTTAATGTCGTACCCCGGGGGCATAATGCGTATACCAAACGAAATCAAACGGTTACATTATATTACCACAATCATTTTTCACACCATTTTACACTAACGTTACTTGCCATTATTATGTCTTATACGCAGTGATCTCCCCTGACAGAGGTATAATACATGTAAACACCCATGTTACATCACTCGCTTACAACCAAGCCAGAACTGTTATCTATTTATGGAACCAACCAGGAAGTAGAAGAGCATGTAGCCTAGAGGCACCACTCAAAATACCCAAAGTTCAAGTCAAGTACATGTATATTGATTTAACTTCCATGTCTTGAAAATGTTTTCAAAAACATGTTTTTGATAATATATAAACATGTGCAAATTGTCCCTTAAATTCATCCTCGAAAACCCAGGTGACATACCGCTCCTGCAGTTCAGGAGTGGTGTCGCCGCTGGGTTTTTCGAGGATGCTTTAAATTATTCCCTGTCATAATATGCTACTATAGAATGAGAAGGTCGTAACTACAAAATCAATAATTTGATAAAAAACAACAAGAAAATACGGTCTGAAAGTTACTCTTTACTTATTGTAAAACAAACTTTTGCAACTAAATTTTGATCAACATGACAAGTTCCGATTTTTATGAGAAGAAGCAATTTATAATGCAGCTTTCAAATATGTATTAACCAGTCATAAATCGTCGTAAGTAGTAGTTACGACCTTCTCATTATACACCAGCGAATAAACCATACTCCTAAGTATACGAAACAAACAGTTTTCATAATTTCCTGACTTTTGATAAATGGTTACAGTTAAACATTGGACTGTGAATACTACCAGATTCTTTGAATGTCCTCAAGAATGTGAATGCAAATCAGTCCATTGATTGATGGAATGACGAACAAATAATGAACATCACTGTATAATTAAATTGCTTGTTTCGAATGAGAAGGTATAAATATAATAAATATTTTGAGAAAACAAGAAAAAACTGTAAGAAATTTACTCCTTACTAGCTTTTCAACTTAATTTCGGTCAACATGACAAGTTAGTTCCGAATTTCATGAACATACGCCCATAAGAAGCAGCTTTTGACGCAGATTTTAAATATGTAACAGTCTTATAAGATCGTAAGGAACAGTTACGACCTTCTCATTATAAGCCAGCGATATGTCGAACTATGTAACAAAGTAAAACATTCATACGGAGCTCCGTTTCATACAGCAAATGTAACAAGTGTTGTATAATTTATACATACATACAGTCCCTTTAAAGTCAAATGGAACCGGTTTGTAAACATTAGCTCGTCTGTCAGGTAAAATATGTTTATCTAGTTGTAGCTGGACATACCTGAGTTAACGGCATTCACCGCTGTTCTTTCGAATGGGATAGTTCCCTCATTAGTATTACTTATTGGATCGACTATAGGCTCTTACAATTATTGATAGATGTCAAATTTGGATACAATATGTCACATGAAAAAACTCACGTTATACTCTTATCTCTAAGTTCGCACTGTGGTCTAGTGGAAAAACTGTTCTCCTTACGCACACTTTTTTCATATAGACCGTGGGTTCGATTTAACTGCCATCTTCTTTTTTAATAATTCAATTTCAATATTTCTTATCGTATACTCGTATATTTCATTTATTTATGAATGATAAATTTTCGTTTTGTAACTAATAAAATGTTTTGTTTCCTTTATAGTAAATTCAATCTGGATATTGTATTTTTTATTGGTCGTCTTACAACGTAACATCATAACATTGCTTGGATGACAATTGGATTCAATTACAAATAACCCGCGTAATTGGATTCGCTGGAATCATCAGTTTTAAGAATTCCTGTAAACACATTAGCATTTTCAGCGATTAAAATATATTAAAGAAATATATTTCAGAAATGTATTTTACAATACAACATGTAGACATTTACGCACATGTTTTATTAAAAACAATAAAAACAAATATTAGCCATCGTACGTGAAGTACGCACGTATCGGTTTCCAAAACGTTCGTCGTGCACACAACGATTAATTACTTTGCTATTGTTGAATTGTTATTACGGAGGTAACACACAAGAAACTGTTTAATAAGATATGCATGTAAACTGATGGGCAAAAGTGCTGAAACCATTCATATGAAAACCTAGTGACTGAACAGGGGGTGGCGATGATGTTGTTATGGTATCTGCATAATTATACATTTACCACAAGCTCGAATAAATAAAAATAAAATACTTGGGGAATACAATGAATTTAAAATCATTGTTATCTGCAGAAAAACGACATCTGAAAACTTACTCTTTACTCATGGTAAAAATAGTTGTTTCAACTTCAGTTTGGTCAATATGACAAGTTCGGATTTTCATGAAAATAGGCTCATAGGAAGCGCTTCGTGATGCTGATTTTAAATATTTATCAGTTTTCTCAATCTAAGCCTGTGAAATCGAATTCAAATAAATAGACTTTTGTACTCTTGGCTACACATTCGCTTATTTTGGGCCTGTTTACCATACACTATAGAAGTCTTTTCCTGGAGATATCAGACAAAGCAAAAACATTAAACACCTTTAAGTAAAAATACATTTTATACAAAATTCCACAATGGACTGATAGTCCATCTACTTAAGGTAAAGAACCACTAAATGCCTCCGCGGACCAAGTGGTCCTTAAAAAAACTTTGGTTTGCCTGAAAATGGTGATATTTCTTGACAAATGTGGAGTTGAATGATGAAATTGAGTTTAAATGGTTAGTAAATATGCATGTGGTGTAGTAAAAACTGTAATATTTGTATTATTGCGCTATTTTGTTCTTGTTACCAAAGTGAAAGTAGACTAGGGTAAACATGAGCCAGAGCTTATAAATCCGGACATGCGTTAAAACAGATAGACCATGTTTGAAGGACAAAAACTTTCTTAGAAGATACATGACCCCCCTTTTTTATTGCATTATTTTGAAGCTTAAATGCCCCTCTTTACAATGATATATGTGATCCAGGTGGCCATAGACTAAAAAAAGTTGAAAATGGGGGCCTACTATGGGCACTTTAAATTGAGCTATAGAGCACATTTATTTGGTGGTTCCTAACCTTAACACACATATTCTTTTTTCAAAATTATACAGTCTACAAATAAAAACATTATTTGCAATTCACTTGCAATGTATATCATGTTTTATATAAATTATGCTTATGTTAGGGGGAGGGGGGGTTCTTATTCATTGTTGTTTGCTAATTATGTGAGTTTGTTTCTTCTTTTCAGTGGACCATATAAATTAATAATAAATAATATTACTGGGTTGTAACGGACTGATGAAACATAGGGTTATGCACGTTTTATACCTCTGTCAGGGGAGATCACTGCGTATAAGACATAATTATGGCAAGTAACGTAAGTGTAAAATAAAATGGTGTGAAAATGATTGTGCTAATATAATGCAACCGTTAGACTACGTTTGGTATACGCATTATGCCCCGGGGAACGATATATAACAATGAAAATATGAAAATATAACCTGAATAATTCTAATTGTGATTTAACTATTTAGATTTATGCGCAATTGCAGCGAAACTTTGCCAACATAGCAATTTATATATGCACGAGCGTTCAATCAAAATTTACCTCATACAGTACAAGATTCGAATTGTTTAACATGCATTAACCCTACATGTATTCACATAATGAAGTCTGAAGTTAGTCACTTAACAGCCATACATAAAGTTATTTTTGGGCATTGGATGAATCAATTATCAAGCATTTGGCTATGTCTGCTTGGCTTGACTTGCACTTCGGTTGTTTCCCTACACCCCTTCTGCTTTCCTAGATAAGGAAGGCTACATAAGAAGGGGTGGCCGAGGAGCTCGTCTTTGTCTTAGCGGACTTGGCCTTTGCACCATTTACTGTTTGTTTCTAGTTTGAGACGAACAAACTTTATGACGCGTGTATGTGGTCGCACGGTCATACTATTGCTCCATGTCCGAGTCCCAACAAATATCCCTATCAAATCTCATTTATTCAATATCTGTGTTAAAGACCGAGTAAAAGTCGTTTATACCAACTCACAAAATATTGAAATAAGCTAAGTCTGTGGTCACGCTCCATGTCCGATTCCTTACAAATATTGTATTCATTTAAAATAACATTGGTTTTTTTTTCGTTTCTGCTTTCATAATTATATAAGTGTCGATTCTTGACTGTTTCAGTAATATAGAAGTGTAAAACATTCAAAATTCCTTTTTTTTAAATTGTAATATAGTATTGAAATATCAACCGGTCCTTAAGATAGAATTGAAATGATGTTTTAAAGGTTAGGAGGGTAGGGCTCTGGTATGGCCCATCTGGGGTTTGGGGGTCCTGTCTTGGGTAGGGTTCTGACCTTTCTTGGGTCAGGATGTATGGACCTAGGAGGTATATGTTTCCTGGGGTATAGGTTTCCTGGGGGGTATACGTTCCGAGGGGGTATAGGATCCCTGGGGGTATAGGGTTCCTGGGGATATGGGTATAGGGTCCCTGGGGGTATAGGGTCCCTGGGGGTATAGGGTCCTTGGGGAGTATAGGGTCCCTGGGGGGTATAGGGTCTCTGGGGGTATAGGGTCCCTGGGGTGTATAGGGTCCCTGGGGGTCCCTGGGGGGTATAGGGTCCCTGGGGGGTATAGGGTCCCTGGGGGGTATAGGGTCCCTGGGGGGTATAGGGTCCCTGGGGGGTATAGGGTCCCTGGGGGGTATAGGGTCCCTGGGGGGTATAGGGTCCCTGGGGGGGTATAGGGTTCCTGTGGGGGTATAGGGTTCCTGTGGGGTATAGGGTTCCTGTGGAGTATAGGGTCCCTGTGGGGTATAGGGTCCCTGGGGGTATTTTGAGGTACATTGACCTTATAAGTCGAATACCTGTATAACATAGGCCCTGTATAACATAGGCCTATTGCACTGTACAGAAGGACAATATCAGGTGAAGTCCTTCAGTATTACTCAATTGAGTTCAGCTATTTAGACTTATAATGTCATCAATGCACTTCCAACTATGTACATATACCTACGTTACTGCATACATATTATGGTATGTCCACAATGAACCAGTCAATTTATCGTACAGTCCTGTCAATATTAATTGATAACGGTTTGTAAACACTAAAATTGTTCAATTGAATATTTGAAAATCACTTTCAAGAGTAAATTGACTACGCCTCTTCGAGTTATCTCCCGTAGTACCGTAAACGCAGTGATTGAGTTCAGTCTGTGAGCGATAAGTATCAAACTTGTGCATAGTGTAATCACTTTCTTTTAGCATGCTTAAAGATAAATGTACACTTTTCAAGGCTAGTCACATATTTTGTTAGTTCTGGCCTAAAACTCAGATCTAATTTGTGAAACATAGTGGAGCATACCGTGAAGCAAACGCAGGGTCTAACTTATCGTTTGTGACAATAAATTAATTCAACAAAGGATTTTTTCTTCAGATGTCCATGAATTTAGAATTCAGCATCTTAATTTAGACATACAGCGCAACCTCTCTAGTGTACCACCGTATAGGAAACCAGGACCTGATTCTTATACGGAGGTTTTTGCTCTACAGAGGTAACTTGAATGTATAGTAAATGGTAACTTTTGGAACAAAACTATTGTGTTGCATAAGAGAGTTTGTTACGCTACCGGTGGTCGCTCTGGACAGGTTTCAATGTACTGTCAAGAGAGTTTGTTACCCTACTGGTGGTCGCTCTGGAAAGGTTTCAATGTACTATCAAGAGAGTTTGTTACACTACTGGTGGTCGCTCTGGAAAGGTTTCAATGTACTATAAAGAGAGTTTGTGCCTCTACTGGTGGTCGCTCTGGAAAGGTTTCAATGTAATGCAAGATAGTTTGTTACTCTACTGGTGGTCGCTCTGGAAAGGTTTCAATGTTCTGTCAAGATAGTTTGTTACTCTACTGGTGGTCGCTCTGGAAAGGTTTTAATGTAGTGCAAGATATATATAGTTTGTTACTCTACTGGTGGTCGCTCTGGAAAGGTTTCAATGTACTGTCAAGAGAGTTTGGTACTCTACTGGTGGTCGCTCTGGACAGGTTTCAATGTACTGTCAAGATGGTTTGTTAGTCTACTGGTGGTCGCTCTGGAAAGGTTGCACATTACTGTCAAGACAGCTTGTTACTCTATTGGTGGTCGCTCTGGAAAGGTTGCTCATTACTGTCAAGACAGTTTGTTACTCTATTGGTGGTCGCTCTGGAAAGGTTGCACTTTACTGTCAAGACAGTTTGTTACTATACTGGTGGTCGCTCTGGAAAGGTTTCAATGTACTGTCAAGAGAGTTTATTACTCTACTTGTGGTCGCTCTGGACAGGTTTCAATGTACTGTCAAGATGGTTTGTTAGTCTACTGGTGGTCGCTCTGGAAAGGTTGCACATTACTGTCAAGACAGTTTGTTACTCTATTGGTGGTCGCTCTGGAAAGGTTGCACATTACTGTCAAGACAGTTTGTTACTCTATTGGTGGTCGCTCTGGAAAGGTTGCACATTACTGTCAAGACAGTTTGTAACTCTATTGGTGGTCGCTCTGGAAATGTTTCAATGTACTGTCAACACAGTTTATTACTCTACTGGTGGTCGCTCTGGAAAGGTTTCAATGTACTGTCAAGACAGTTTGTAACTCTACTGGTGGTCGCTCTGGAAAGGTTTCAATGTACTGTCAAGACAGTTTGTAACTGTACTGGTGGTCGCTCTGGAAAGGTTTCAATGTACTGTCAAGACAGTTTGTAACTCTATTGGTGGTCGCTCTGGAAATGTTTCAATGTACTGTCAAGACAGTTTGTAACTCTATTGGTGGTCGCTCTGGAAAGGTTTCAATGTACTGTCAAGACAGTTTGTAACTCTACTGGTGGTCGCTCTGAAAATGTTTCAATGTACTGTCAAGACAGTTTGTAACTCTACTGGTGGTCGCTCTGGAAAGGTTTCAATGTACTGTCAAGACAGTTTGTTACTCTATTGGTGGTCGCTCTGGAAAGGTTTCAATGAACTGTCAAGACAGTTTGTTACTCTACTGGTGGTCGCTCTGGAAAGGTTTCAATGTACTGTCAAGACAGTTTATTACCCTACTGGTGGTCGCTCTGGAAAGGTTTCAATGTACTGTCAAGACAGTTTGTTACTCTACTGGTGGTCGCTCTGGAAAGGTTTCAATGTACTGTCAAGACAGTTTATTACTCTACTGGTGGTCGCTCTGGACAGGTTTCAATGAACTGTCAAGACAGTTTGTTACTCTACTGGTGGTCGCTCTGGACAGGTTTCAATGTACTGTCAAGACAGTTTATTACCCTTCTGGTGGTCGCTCTGGAAAGGTTTCAATGTACTGTCAAGACAGTTTATTACCCTTCTGGTGGTCGCTCTGGAAAGGTTTCAATGAACTGTCAAGACAGTTTGTTACTCTACTGGTGGTCGCTCTGGACAGGTTTCAATGTACTGTCAAGAGAGTGTGTTACTCTACTGGTGGTCGCTCTGGAAAGGTTTCAATGTACTGTCAACACAGTTTGTTACTCTACTGGTGGTCGCTCTGGAAAGGTTTCAATGTACTGTCAACACAGTTTGTTATTCTACGAATTGCCGCTCTGGGCAGGTTGAACTTTACTGTCGAGGTTTTTAAATGAAGTATTAAGAAATATGCTGCTGCACTTGATGTTGTACCGACTGTAAGAAACTATGAATGCGCGATAAATCTCAGACTTAGTTGTCGTTCCACAAAACTGTCAGGGAATATTTAATGATATAAAATATATCATCTTTTGGTGTGATAAAGCATATTTATGATGTTGTTGTCAAAGTTTTAGGTCCAGAAATGTTGTTTATAAACTTATTGCGTGAAGATTTACAAAACACTTTCTCGCTAATATTTCTCGTTAGATGTTGTTTATGTGCCTTATAGAACATTATTATTGTAAAGAATGTTGTAAAAACGGCAAAGATGTTTCTAAGAATTTGTATAAAATACGCGAGTCAGAATAAATGACCGTCATTTATTCAACTTTGGGGAGAATAAACTATGTTAACTTGGCGGTCTGGAAAGCATCACCCACCTTGTTAAAACCATCAATATGACGTTTGATGGGCGGTCATTATGGATTTCTTGTTTCCATTGTCAAAATAGGCATATCTCCTTTTGCAGATCGTTTCATTAATGAAGCTTGCCGTTATAAGATGTGAAAATGTTGAAACAAGCGAAAGAAACATATCGCTGGCTTAGAATGAGAAGGTCGTAACTCTAAAATCAATACATTGTATTTTGAGAAAACAAGAAAAACTGTCTGACAATCACTCTTTAAATATGGTTGAACAAGCTTTCGCAAATTCATTGTGGTCAACATGACAAGTTCTGATTTTCAAGAAAGTAAGCTCATAAGACGCGCCTTTTGATGCATATTTCAAATATGCATCCGTCTTCTAAGGTCGTAAGTGGCACTTACGACCTTTTTAGACTATTTCATTCTAATCATTATAATTATATAATAAAACCTCATATTATCATCGCATTAATACCAATACCAAATTAAGTTTAAGATTTCAATTTTAGGTCAATTTTCACTATTTTCGCTCTTCTATTGATGCTGTCTATTTAGACCAGCTCAATAATGAGGTCAGCTTGCTAGGGTCTCAATGAGAGGTTTAATATGTGAGGTTACGGTGTCCAATCTGTTCCTCTTTTTGAAATGGTCTTAATGTAAAGGTGGTCAAACTATGATGTTTCATTATCAATGAAGTGGTCTTACTTTTAAAGTGGTTTTATTTTGGAGATTGTGTTAATATTAATGATATAGTCTCATTGTTTAGGTGGTCGTATTATAGAGGTTGGTTTGCTTTAGAGGTGGTCTTATTATCTGGGTTGTTTTATTATTAAGGTTGATCTTATTACAATTAAGGTAGTCCTAAGTCAACGTTTTACTGTAAGTATTTATAAAGACTGTAGCACACGGAACGCGGTAGCCCAGCGTAAAATGCATACGCAGTATCTGCATGGCTTTTGAATTGGTAGAATTACTCATAAATAATGGGAACTTTTTTTGAACGAAATATTTAACAATTTCCCTGTAAATGCATAATCGATCTCGTTGATAGATTTATTTCTAGTGATTGTAATCTTAATAGAATTCTCTGTAACTCGTTTGATGTCAGGCTTTTATTTCAAATCGACGATATATTGATTTAATTTTAAGACGAAATTACTTTGATATCTCGCCACACGTCTCGTGAGAGTTTGTAGTAATATTAAATACAGGTGGCTTATTTTGGAACAATTATCACAAGGCACATTTCACTAGAGAACACGTATTATCTCTCATTTTTGAGATTTTTATTGAGATGCTTCTTGTGTAACTTACGAGCTATAACTCCCTCATTTAGCTTATTTTTACTGCTAACTTTATAAAACGCATACAAACATAATTGTCTAGTAATTATAGACCAGTATTTCATAAGGAAGTGGCTACTATACAGATATGAACTCTTTTTAGCCACAGATTCTAGATTCTCAGATACGGCTCTAACGCTGGAATAAATCGGTGTTTTTCCTACACATGTTTTGTAAAATTGATTTCTTTACTACCAGAGTATTCAAGTGTCGACCGAAACGTCGCCTGGAACTTAACTAATCTAGAGTGATTCACTAAAGATACGGATATGTCGTCAGAGACGTATCTTTAGAATATTGGGTTGAAGATATTGGGATCGTATCTTAAGCTACTTCTATTTCATTAAAATATTTACCGAAAATTTGCTATTGTTCCACATTTAAATAACTTTAATACCGACAAAAAGTTATGATGGAACAGTAACATGTAGCAGAGCTGGTGCCTGTTGCCTCAACAAAGTGCTACGCAGCGCTTTCCACGCGAGGTAATCCATGTCATCGATGTAACTGGATGAAGGTGCTACGTAGCGCTTTGCTTAGGCAACAGAAACCTGATTGGCTTGGCATCAGTATCACAACTAATCAGGCTCGAAGCTGGTGACATCATCACACTAAGTCGTTTTATGTATCTTTTTCATCGCAACATCAGTCCCAAGCCAGACCTTGTGTCGCCCACATTCTAAGTCCAAGCAATTAAATTCATTGATAAAATCACAAAGGAACGAGAAAAAAATAGAAATCAAATTAATTATTAAAATCTTTTCACAATTTAATTTGATTTGAAAGATTTTGCTCTCCGAGAGTTTGATAATCAGGAAAATATACGTGGCATCAGTGCATAGATTGCACAAACTTTATCTTCGCAATAAAAAGTCTAAATAATTGATAAATGCTTAATATAGCAAACTGATTATGACTATCTAAGGTTTTTAGAGACATGCATTGCAGTAAACCCATCTGCCATGATTATCTAGTAATGAATTTTGATAAAGCTCTCATTTTTAGCTCGGTTTATTCTGTGTGGTTTTTTTTTAAAATTCAATTATTTGAAATTCTGAGAATATAAATGTCATCAAAGAATGCGCGTATCTGATTCCTAGACTGGTCCCGCAGTTAGCTTCGAATTCCGTTTCGTCTCAAAGTGATGTTTTAATATTCAGAACCGGAACCAGTCTATCTGATTCTATCATTCGGAACTCCTCGAAGTCCAAATATGATTCTGAAAATAGAACTTTTCACGAGGAGTTCCAAATTATCTTATTCCTGCGCGTCGACGTAATCTTTATTTTGATCCCATCTATATTTATTTTGTCACTTCACCCATCGCTTTCAATATGATTTACCCAAGTATTTAATGTAGTTTAGCTTTTACTATTAAATAGTTATTTAAGAGGGCATCGTATTTTAATGTGTATCGAACCTCTTAAAGTACCATAAAGCTATTGAAAGTGATTTCTTCACTTAAGATAAAAACGTTTTACGAACCACGGTATCTTCACTAATGCAGTATGTTTACAAATCGTTGGTATGTCATTTGACCAAGCATGTTCGTTTTCGGAGACTCCAGTTAACAAAACTTTGTGAACAGCAGTATAAAGACGAACAGCATCATCGGCATCGTGCAACAATATACCAGTACGCAATAACATTGTCGCAAATACAGTCCGTTCAAAATTAAATGATAACGGTTATAAACATTGGCTCTTCCTTTGGGTGAACTATGTGTATATAGGTTTAACTGGGTGTAATGAGTCAACTGTAATCCTCGCTATTCTTTCGAATGGAATAGTAACCTCATTAGTATTACTTATTTAATTGACAGTAACAATAACATCATTAATAGTAACCAAATATTGCTAAAGACACAAATTGTATTTAGGGACCTGTCGTTTTTCTTATGAACCATTTGACAGTATCAAGGGGCCATGTTTTACTGTTAACCAGTAGCACTGAACTTTTTTTTATTAAAAACACTTGTTTTTATTCTCAGATAGGTGGTTGTTGTCTTAAACTGTTGTATATTTATACCACAATAAAGATACCATTCTGTCTTAACCAATCATATCAGCTCTTCGTTGCGGAGATAAGTAAATTCACGTGAACATTTCCCGCCAATATATCAGATAAATAAGCTCGTTAAAAAACTCAAAATAACTGATATGCACGGGTCAAGGAGGGTTATTCACGGTCAAGCACGTGCATACACGTGTCACGTGGTTGTGTTTATTGTTTATGATATAAATCAAACGTTGATTGATTCGTTGATAATTGATATAAGTGAGCTTAAACACCGTAGGTATCCGAATGTTAGGTTTAAGTAGACTGGTTCCCGGTCTGTATATTCTCAAAGCGGACCATGGCACCAGTCTAAGGTTTTAGTGAAAATTGACAGGGTGGAAATGCTTACCTGGTATTTCTTAAGGAGGGAGCTTCCTTACGAATTGGTAACAGTTTAAATAAGACCGTGCATATGCATCTTTGCACTATTGTTTTGTCACCGATGTAATCATGGGGTGCTCAGTGTCCGCATGCATGTATAAAACCAGAGTAAATGTACAACCCCTCTTGGGTAACTCGCCTTAGGATAAAATTATATATTTATTTATCGTTGTGCAGATGTTGTTGTTTTTATGCATAGGTTACAATCGTAGTAAATGATAACACCTGGAAACGCACAGTACTGTTGTTAAAAGAGGTTATTGCTCAACTGAACGTCGCTCTGGGGGGTTTGTCGCTCTTTGTAGGACCACTCTGAGAAGATACGTCTTTGCTCAAGGGCGTTCACTCCGTGGAGAGGTTGCTTCTCAAGTAATGGCCACTCTTGAGAGTTTACGCTATTACCAAAAGGTATAAACAAATACTGAAGTCGTTTCCACGCAATTGTTGTTAATATAAAGCCTACCGTCAGTTACTAAAGTTCATACTTTTCCGGACACCGTGGCTAGGGCGATTGCACTATTGCTGCTATTTCTAACGTCACCTGAAGTTAAAGTTGACGCCTAGTTTCTCTTTGGATAATGAACGTGCGATGAACCGAAATTTCTGTTGATTAAATTAACTCATGAGGACAATAAGCCTGGTCGACAAGCGAACGTTGTAAATATACCTAATTATCTTCAACATTCAATACTAACCCCATCTGGATTCATGTTGTAACGTATCCCATTTAAGAGAACATTGTAATTTTCACAGACGCCAAAAAGTGTCCCCAAGGACGTAGAGCTCTGTTTAACGTTTGTTTATGTTCGTTCTGTGAGAATGTGTAGAATTGATCTATTGTTATTATACGTTATGAGACTTTTGACTAGGGGTGACTGGTACAGTAAAACCTCGTTATCTCGAGGACTAATCGGGACAAGCCAAATGATCGGAATAAACCGGGAGCTTGACATAGCGGTGTGATATAAAATATTAGCTAATTCTTCGGGACTTTGAAATTTGCTCGAAATTAGCCCGGTGCTCGTAATAACGATGCTCGTCTTAACGAAGTTTTACTGTACTTTGGTGTCTATAACAAATGGTTATATTATTATATATATCCCATGTTGCATTTAGAAGATAATACTGCCGTTACACAGGAGACTCAATAGCAGTAGAAGTATCCATATAATGATACGTAATTCTATTAGGCAAATTTGAGGGGTGCTCAACAAGGTAAAGTTATCTTATTTCTTTATTTGTCCATGATACTAACGTACTGGACAAGTACTCGTCATTTAGGGGAACGTCCTAAAGAAATGGTAGAAGTTAAAATGAGGCGACACATATGCATCTTGGCAACCAGCCCGCTTAGCTCAGTCGGTATGGCACGATACTAGTAGTTACTATTGTTGTCGCGGTGGTGACTTCGAATACCGGGCTAGCCAACTAAAATTACTAATACTTTTTCGGATGAGACTTTCAACCGAGGGCCCATGCATGGGTGCTATACACTTGTTGTAGACACAATAGCAGTAGAATTATCCATATAATGATACGTAATTCTATTAGGCAAATATGAGGGGTGCTCAACAAATAAACTACCATATAAAAGGAAAAGTTTTCTATTTTTTTTTTATTTGTCCATGATATAGAGTGTGTATTCTCTACCATACCCGTCAAGTGATGGATATCACCAGAAATAAGTGCCTAAGGAGATTAACACAAGATTGGAAAATAACTTGTTTTACAATCGACCTAAAATAGATTAGTCAGTGTTTACTTATAGCATTTCAACAATGTAGTGACTTCGGCCTATTCCTGTAGGGCTTGAGTTAGGTTGCGTGCTGCCTTCCTTGTCCGATTTCTTCATACTTTTTGCATTTTCATATTAAATTAAAACCTCTATAATGAGGACAGAATTGTGACCTGAACAACGTTGTTTTGTCTTATTGGATTGGTCTTAGTATCAAGGTTGAAAAAACAAGAGCATAAACAGGTCTTGCAAATAATATGTGTTTTGTACGTTTTCCATTTTGAATTGGTCTCAATTAAAAGATGAATTAAGGTATTCTTGCAAGTTGGTCTCTTACAATCATGGTTGACTGTAACATTTAAGTCATGCATTCCGCGTATTAAAGTTAGTATAGCTTGGAGAATTTGACCTAATCGTGACCTTTATGCATGCATATATTAAAAGGTTCTTGCTTTGAATAAATCAATTTCCGCAAGCAAATGGTGCAATATCGGTATCTCAAATGAGTGTTTGTTTTACATCCGGAGCGTCATGGTGATATTCCCCAATTATGAAAACATATAACCGGGATTAGACAATATATCGACTTTTAGATTATGCTAATTAAACGGCCCGGATCGCCAAGATGTATTACTTTGTTTAACTGCACTAAACCTATTATAATTTAACGCTAACGCGGTATTGGAACCTGTGCCACCTAAAGTAAACAGGTAAATCAGGTATAACAACATAAGGATATTGGAAAAGGGATTATCTTTCCAATGTGTACCGTAATTTTGATTTACTTGGTGAATAGAATAAACGTGAGCAGGTAAAATAAACTTCTGCTCTCCATAAACCGATGTAATGATCAGTAATTTATATTTTTATTGACATTGCAGAATATCGCGTTATACATACTCTCATTTTCTTGTTGTTGTTTTTTGTGAGCATAAACACAGAAATGAAGCATCTTGCATTTTAGCGCGGGATTAATAAAGTCTTAGTTCACTAATTAACTTCGTCTTCTCTTAATTAGTTGTTAATTAGCACGGAAATTAGTGTAACTGGTACAGATCGCTCGAGAATTCGTGTAATAAATTGAGATCCTTGGTTAAAGTAAAGTGCATAGCAGTACTTCAAGGTACGATGTTAGAAAATTAAATTAAAACAATTTCTAAGCAAAGTGATTCTGACAAAAAATCATTGACGTTATGCATAGACGTTCTCTTCCAATTTTCTCAGTCGGTAATTTTTTAATTATTTACTTTCACATGTAAACTCAAGATAGTGTTGATAGTTTTGTTTTAATGAAACTGGAAGTTTATCCAAGGAGAGGAATTGGATAAGATACAAATTTCAAATTTAAGAACATTATAAGCCCAACATGCAATTCAATACAATACGATGCAATACTATATGATACGATACGATAGCACAGCACAGCACAGCACAGCACAGCACAGCACAGCACAGCACAGCACAGCACAGCACAGCACAGCACAGCACAGCACAGCACAGCACAGCACAGCACAGCACAGCACAGCACAGCACAGCACAGCACAGCACAGCACAGCACAGCACAGCACAGCACAGCACAGCACAGCACAGCACAGCACAGCACAGCACAGCACAGCACAGCACAGCACAGCACAGAGGTCATTCCATTCTAATTTTCCATAAAATTTTGTAACTGTATTTTTAATTAAATATATCAGGGAATAAATATTTTAAACGAAACTGAAAATGACGTCATGTAAAAGCGGATCAATTAATATTTCCTTTTTTTATAAACATGCTCAATCGAAACTCATTTTCTAACGTTATAAACTATTTGAATAAAAAACCTGGGACGCTCTGACATTCTTCGGAAGAATCACAACAATGTCTGAAAAGATTTTAATTAAAAAATATTTACCGATTAAATGGACGAAATAATTAGATGCATTCTAAATTTTTCTATACATTTATGTTGATAAATACAATTACTTTGAATAGAACATGTATATGTGAATTTGACCAAGATATAATGTCATAATTAAGTGTCGGTTGATAAACTTAAAGTGCCGTTTAAATTTGCCAGATGTCACGAGCGGATCGTGAGTGAATTGATAAAAGTGCGTACACACATTAAGTTTTGATGTACACATCTTGACCTATAAGTCAAGATGCACTGCGTAGTTATGTGAAGCAAACCTCTAACATACATTTTCCCGAGATGCACATCTTCATTGTTACAAAGTCATATGAGGGTAATGCATGGACATGTATGATGTACACGTGTGCATCTCGACTTATACACCAAAACTTACTGTGTGTACGCACCTTTACGGTTTGCCAGTGGGGTAGCTAAAGCCCCCACCACATATTCTGTATGCAAATAATCTTCTTTATTTCAAACACACATTTGTACAATCCTGACAAAGTTAATTGATAACGGTTATAAACATCGGCTTGTCCGTCAGGTAAACTTTGTTTATCTATGTATAACTGGGTGTAACTGATTTATTTGTAGTAACGTTACTCGCTATTCTTTCGAATGAGATAGTTCCCTCATCAATATTACTTAGTAAAACAAATTGGCTCACCAGACACCAGTCCTGTCAAGTTTGCTAATAATCTAAAAATGCACACTTATTAACAAAACTGTCTTTTCCTATTTACCTTTCACAAGACAACCATTTTAGCAAATACGTTTGACACAAGGTACGCCCCTGCCAAAATGAATTGTATGTTCACCGTTATTTGTATACAGGCCCGTTGCAATACGTTTCGCAGACGCCTACCCGGGGTGGTGGAATACGGATGCCAACATCTGCAATTTTAACTTCCAAGTTTGAGTTAATTAGCTAAATAAGTTGTCTTTCAACACTAGTTGATTTAGTATTTATATTATATTCTCTTAGCGGGTAGGAAAAAACGTCTTGCGCGTGCTTTAAGCCAGTTTCTGTAACCGGAACTAATTTCCCGCCAAATATTTCATTACAGATTCGGATTACTTTGGATATTTTCGTTGAAAGACAGTTTCACGATTATCGTGTTTTCTAGCAATTTACTGTGAAATTTACTGAACATTAATCACAAATAATGTTGCGTGGAAAGTAGACACAAATATTGTTGTTTCTTTAGTGGAAATGTCTACTCAAAGTGATTGAAATCTATGTAAGATTGAAAGATAACAAAGACAAGTTAAATATTTAATTTCGATCAATGTAGACTCGAGTAGTCAGCAGGTGAATTTCTCGTAGTTCGTTCTTGACTTGATTGATTGGTGCTTGACAACAGCAACAACACGAAACAACAATATTGAAATCTTGAGAAACAACTTTTTCAACTATATCTACAGAACATTGTATTTCATTAACAACAATATTGGATTTTATATTTAAACTTGTACCATTGAATACTTGTAAGAGGTATGTGGAATTTCATTACTTTCGTTTTGCTCTTCATTTGAATGCAATTAGAATATAATATTTACCTATGGAAAACTATGGCCTGTACTTATTCAAGATGTTTCACCAAACATTTCATTCATAATTTTGCCAGAATACTTAGGGGACGACAATAAAATCTTCGATTTTTAAATGGAAAATGCACTGGGTGGTTAAATCATTCAACATGAATCATCAAAATATTTTTATATTAATTGGCAGACCATTTATCTTACTACCCGGCGTTGTCAGTAGCATACAGACGGACGGACATGCAGTAAACATGTCATTGCTTCTAGTTTGAAGTCCTTTTTTGTCTCGGGAGTATTTTACTATTCTGCTGATTACATCTCGTCATTTGACCCATAACTCATAATTATGTATATTTGCAATTTTAAACAACAAAATTCTTTAATTTGTACAGCAATAATGTGTTGATGTTTTGTCATTTAAAAGATCAAGATTACGTACGTCTGTTCTTATTAGCGTAACTTTAGCGCATTTACAAAGAAGCTAAATACAGATGTGCTAATTATTTTATGTTTGGTTTTAGTGAAGGCTTAACTTTATACTAATTTATTTAAGCTTGGTTGTGAAACAAGCCTTTTCAACTTATGTTAATCACTCTTGACACCTCATTCCTGATGAGGGTATGAGAGAAGGGAAGCCAGTTTCCCTTATATGCTGAGCGTCTAGCAGGCGAATTTCTGGTACCATTTTTATTTTGTCTTTGGTATGACGCGGCCTGTGATCGAACCCGGGACCTACCGCACTCGAAGCGTACGCTCAACCACTAGGCTATCGAGGAGGCTTAACTTATTTGCACCTTGCTCTCAAATATGCTTCATGTGTATGCTTTATAAATACCACAAGCATTCTCCACTGACATGTAACATGTATGGAATTCTAAACGATGTCAATTTGGATTTATCTTCAAATTCAGATTTATAACTACATGTACCAAGATGGGATTATATTTGTTTCCCCTCCAATCTTCTTCCGTTATCGAAGTTCATCTTACGTACCCACAGGAAACTGTAGATAAATTTTCCCTTTTTTCGCGGTTTAATAAAATTTATGCTACAGGTACATAGCTCACGGGAAACTATATGAATGACAAAGATTAAAACGAAAAAAAAAATCTGTTATCGTTTTTTTTCGTTATTAATGATACAGGTACCTGTGTATACCACAGGTAAATGTCGCATCGATAAAAACCCGAAAAATCGCATTTCTATTTTTCTATTAGAAAAAGTAATAATTTTACAAACAAAATTATTCTCTCTTTTTTGTTATCAATGATACAGTTACCTGTGAATATCTCAAGTTTCTGTCACATTGATAAAAAATATTTTTCTGTAAGTAAAATGTAAATGTTACAAAAATAGTTTCGGGTTGTTTTTTCATTATCAATGAAACAGTTACCTATGAACACCAAAGGTAAATGAAGCATTGATAAAAATCTATTTTTCTATAAGAAAAAGTTATAATTTTACAACCAAAATTGTTTTCGTTTTTTTTTCGTTATCAATGATACAGTTACATGTGGCATTGATAAAAATCGAGAGAAAAAATACAAACAAAAAATATTTTGTTTTCGTTATTTATGATACTGTTACCTGTGGCGGTACTGCCTTTAGACATAACATGTTTACTTCTCTCCCACATAGATCATATCATATAAATATTTCTCTCTTAAAACCTCCTGTCCCATTATCTTATAATAAATAGAAACAATTTGGCTTATCAGCACCCAGTAATAATGATACGTGATAAAATATGGTGAGAATCGACCGTATACTAGTACTATAAAATTATGAATATCCGCGATTGTTTAATTTCCGCGAATTTCGCTAATAAAAAGTTAACAAATTCGCGAAATTTGATACTCTCGAATTCACCGTTAAATTATTAATATCCGCGGCAGTTGAATTTTCGCACAATTCACGAATTCGCGAAATTTGATTCCTGATACCTCGAATATTTGACCTCAAAATAAAAATGATTGTTTCGATATTTCGAATCCACGAATTTAAGAACCCACCAACATACCAAGTGTTGCGGGCAATACTGTCGTAAATATTTCCTTTTTTAATGAGAAACTGTTAATACAGACTTGCAGGCAATCCGCGAAAATTAAACCTTCGCGCATGTTTGTGATTTTACAGCATTCAAGCCAAAGCGTGAAATTAGTTTTTTCTTGCCTCCGTTATGATCTATACATGTAATCTATTTCATTATAAGCCTCTGTCCCAACATGTAGAATTTGAACAGAAACTGGGAAAGAACTTAGTATCTTTCTGACAATGACGAATGATGTGTTTGATTGTCTTGGAGAATTAGAATAAATCTTGGTTATGTTTTGGTTCCGAGTGGCTGTCTTGTACATGGCAAACTTTTTAGTATTTATCACTTTTGCATCAGTATGATTAGCGTGTCAGAAATTAGCAATTCTCCGATGTTTCTTACACGGTCAATTGTTGTTCAAAATAGTACACAATCGAGTCTTTGATGAATCATGATGAGTCGAAGTATTCGGATGAAATGCCTAAAATAGTCCACGTATGCTTAAATTTGGCAACGCTGTTTATACCATTTACCAAAATCAAACCACAAATAACTGTATCATTGATAAAGACTAAAACGAAAAAAAAATTTGTAAAAGTTATATTTTACAAAGAAAACAATTGTTTTCGTTATCAATGTTACAGTTACTTGTGAGTCAAACAAGGTGAACATTGTTTAAGACGATACAATGCAAAATATGACAGGGGAGGCATCACTCAACCGTAACAGCATAGCGGCTCGAAGGACAAAAAGGAGTACTTGCATATCTTGAAATCCATGACAAAATAGGTTTTGAAAAATTATAATTACTAGTATTACAAGCTGTTATATACATAGTTGAACGTATTTTGTAGCAGTGTGTAATAAGGGTATGGTTTTGATGAGATTGTCCAGGGTGGTATTCAAAATTGATCTTACTTGACTTAAGGACAAGGACCACCCATCAGATCAAAACACATTTAGCTCCTGGTCAATAATAGGCTTCTTGATTGGCTATAGTTATTCTTCAATTAAATAAGATCAATATTGAACTACACTCCAGATTTTCACTTTTCTCGAATTCACATCCCTGAATCATAAAAGTTCCACCTAAGTCGTGTCAGATCGTGCAGAAAACTCTACAAGGATTGGAATAGAAACGTTTCGCCTTCAAGATTCTATCATAGATAGAAAGATTCGATGTTGGATCTATCTATTGTTTGGCAGGTCGTGGAAATAGCTTGTCTTATATCGTGTTTGAGAAGATTGCAAGTTAATGTTTGAAACGATAAACTCATAGAGTCTAGAACAGTAATCATGAAATTTGAGAAAATGGTGGTTTATTTCTCTAGATAGTGAAAGATATTCGTTGATACGGGTAACCTTTTTTTCTCTCTTCGACATGGGAATTGAATATTATAATAGTGAAAAACTCGCTTAAAGCTCATGTCAAATTATAAATAATACCGTTATTTTTTAGGTAAATTTTGGTGCAATATCAACTTTAGTTCCTTATGCCTCGGTCCCACAGAGCCTTTTTGGCCTCTTTGATTACATGTACTCCTGATTTAAATAAATAAATACAAATACATGTCATTTGTATAGCGCAAAAATTATGAAATCATATTCTATTGTGCTTTACACTAATATACATTCATTTAAAACATTCAATTTAAAACCTGGATTCTAGAAACTAGATTTAGTCATATGATAAAGAGCACACTCATTGCCGATAAAACTTCCTATACAAATAAGTTTTCAAATATGCTCTGAACCTGGTTTCACTTTTGATGTCTTTGAGATAGTTTGGTAGATCGTTCCACCATTTTGGACCAGTGACGGCTATAGATCTGTCTGCTAATTTTGTTCGCCGTCTAGGGATGTGACAGTTTCATTTTGTGATCGTAGTCTGTACCCTTGCCGAATAGGATCAAATATTGTCTTTAGATACGATAGAGCTGTACCCATGATGACACGGAATAAGATTACCAGAACTTTGAACTTTACCCTGGCCCTAACTGGAAGCCAGTGTAATTCTGTCAGTAGATCTGCACTGGATTTGTCATAAGAAACATTCATGACAACTCTTGCGGCATGATTTTGGACTCGCTGTAATGTTTTCATATAATAGGCTGGAATTTCAGTGAATAAGGCATTGCAGAAGTCAATATGGGAATGAACCAGTCCATGCACTAATGTTTCAGTAGACTTTTGTGTGAGATGTTTACGTATAGCTTGAAGATTCCGTAGCTGCACATGAGCTATCTGGCATTTTTTCTGAATGTGGCAGTCAAAGTTAAGTGTATTGGTCATGATTACACCAAGATCTCTAACCTGATTCACACATTTTACGAATAAACTTCGGGAGTCATTGGGAACAGAGATACATGTATCACACATATTCTAATGACTACCTAAAGACGCAACCTAGACATCGATGAACCTTTTGTCGATGCTTGCCGATGATTGTCGATGCTTGCCGATGCTTGCCGATGTCAATTTATTAAACCGAGAGTACATCACCTATGCTAAAATGTATCAGTGTGACCAAGGCGTTAGTATTACTGTTTAATATCAATAATAAAATCAACCTCTGCTCCTTTGATTTGGTCAATATCATTTTTATCATGAATTCGTTTTATCATGTACGCCATAGTTAAAGTACAGTGCACTCTCTTTAGAGCAACAACAGTGGGGAAACACGAAGTTTGGTTGCTGCACAGGGGTTGTTGCTCTGGGAAAAAGGTAGTTTGTCTAACATACCCTATGTTTAGAAAGACAACTCCTCACTCTACTTTTTTCATGAAACTATTTCCCTTTGCTCCCTAAAACATATAATAGGTAAACATAGATAATCAATAATCAAGCCCAGAATAAAATCTAGCAAAAATTAAGAAAAAGTTATGCTATTTGATTGATAAAATATGTTATCTAGTCGGGTGGTCTGACTAGGAAAAAAGGCAACTGAAGTTACTTCTGGAACAAAATCATAGTAATGTTGCTTAACAGAAATAATTATTGTTACGTTATAGATGACCGCTCTTGTGAGATTGCACCCTGCTTTGATTTATAATAATTCTGGAACAAAATGGTGATGTTGATTTAATACATAACCGCTCTTGTGTTATTGCACCGTGTTTTGGTTTTAAAAAAAGTGCTGGCTTCAATTCCAGAATAAGTTGTATAGCTCGGAGGCGAGTCTAAGTACTAGTATCTACTTCATTTCTACACCTTGTGTTGAACTATAGTCTGTCTAACACTAGTTGAACTATTGTGACAGGGTAAAGCTAATTTGGAAGGCACTAATAGAATGCCTCTCTCAAACTATCCTTATCACTAATTAGCTGCCAGTACAGTAATGTAGAGTCAGTCAATAATAATAATAATTTAGTGTTTTTCTTGTTTAAGCAAAACTCACAACTTTGGTATAGCTTGGCTATTGTGACCTGAACCTGACCTTAATACAAGAATATATTACAAAGTTCTTGCTTTGAATTTATCAATTTCCGCAAGCAAATCGTGCGATATCGGTATTTCATGTTTGTGTCTGTATAACATCTCGAGTGTCTTCGTGATACTCTCCGATTATAAAAAAAAATAAACACGGTGTTGTATCGTAGGTAATATATCGAGTATCGACTGTTAAATTATGCTAATGAAAAGGTCAGGCTCGTGTCAAAGTAGCCGCGCTATAGATTCTACCTGGTGAAAGATGAACGGCTGTGGTTTATTATCGAAAACTCTGCTCCGAAGGTTATCACTTAAAAACGATAGTACTCCGAGATTTTTGCAGTTAAAGACAATCTTCAAAGAAACATTTATTTGACTCAGAAATGTTTGCTGTATAATAACTATTTTCATCAGATTTTGTATGTTTGTTTGTGAACTTTACCCGGAATAAAATCGAGTAGTTAACCTAAAACAATGCTTTGCAGTGAAAATATTTCCCATTGATATTTCATGGAAAACTTATGAGATATATTTGGACTACACAATGAACTATTTTACATAACTCCACTAACAATTATGCCCACAAAAATGAGTCATGTAGCCTCACTATCGAATCTGTCTCTATAGACCATCTAAACTGGGTACAGAAAACATCAACAATGACCTGTTTTGACAGGTGGTCACTATTGAAAGTTAGATATACAGTTTGTAATTGAAATGGTATGTTCAGAGTGATTTAAACTCGGTGGTTGTTGCAGACTGGCCCCCATGTTCCGAAGCAACTCAATCTGAGCAAGAGCTCATCTCAAATAGTGACATGTATAGTTATGATAAATTCAATGCAAGGCTTGTTTGGACATTAACATCACTATACGGAAATAACATTCTGAGTTTATTACAGCATCATTTCAATAACTGACATGCACTTTAGATATATCAATAATTCTGACTCTAATTTTAGCAAAATCTCAATTTAAGTTTGAGATACTTGTGGAGATCGGGGCCTGGTTTCAAAAACGGTGCCCTTGTTCTCAGGTGGACTTGGACACATATTTGATTGTATTTATTGCGAAAGTTAACTGTGGAAAACTAGTAACCACTTCAAGTTTACCTGTTGAACAGTTGCTCTTAATTGAATAAGTATTTCATAAATGCGTTTTATTCCCAATTACATAATGTAATTAACATTTTGAGTAATTAAAAGTCTCGGGATATGGATATAATTTTAACTTGAAACCTTTTATCAAAACCTAAAGGTATAATTAACGGCAATTATGCTAAATATGTGACATAAGTGATGACGTCATGAAATGTCTTCACTGCTTAAAGGAAGTTTTTCAGTAATTATTTTAGTTCACTTTTACTTCCCCTAGTGGCTGCGAATTATATGTTTGCTTTATATGCATCTCACTCAACGGCGCAGATATTTTATATACATTTAGCTTGATTTTGGATGTTTGGATGTGTTGGATGTTTGGTTTTTTTATTAAAATAGTACCAGATAGTTTATCTTCCTTCATTCTTCGTGCCGATAATTAAGGAAAACTAAAACCGCTAATGGACTGAATTTGCGTGCGAAAACGTTTTTTCTGTTCATGATAAAATGCATGTATTGAGCTCATAAACCTCAAAACAGAACCGTTAACTAAAAGGTTTCTCGGGGCTAAAGAAAGAATTTGAAAAGAACCAAATTTTCTATTGTTTTATGAACTAATTCCGGAAATTGCCGAACGTTTCCGAATCTAGTTTTTTCAATTCGACAAGACGTCCGGAAACTGTCGAGTTGCTCTGAATTGACTTGAAAGTGCCCGGAAATTGCAGAACTGCTTCGAAATGTTTGGAATGTTTTTTGTAACTTGTCGAGATGCTCTGCGCTGATTGGAATCTTCCGGAAATTGTCGAGATGTTCCGAATCGATTAGAAATCTTCCGGAAATCTTCGAGATACTCTGAACTGATTGGAACTCTTCCGGAAATTGCCGAGATGCTCCGAATCGATTGGAATTCATCCGGAATTTGGTGAGATGTTTCGAAAGTGTTTGTTAGATGAACGTTTAAATTATTCAGTAAGACAGAATGTATGTCTTTGATTTAGACTTTCTTGTATCTTGGATTTATATATTGGATCGATCTAAATTGTAGTAATCATTGCTTCAAAAAGGCATAGTGCGAACCATCTTTGTATAATAGCATACTTTGACAAATCCCTGGCTTAGAATTAAAAGGTCGGAATTACAAAATCGATATTTTGAGAAAACAAGAAACTGTCCAAAATTACTCTTTACTTATGGTAATACAAGCTGTTTCAACTTCAGTTTTGTCAACATTGCCAGTTCCGATTTTCATGAAAATAGGCTCATAAGAAGCTCCTCTTAGTGCTGTTTTAAGTATGCACCAGTCTTCTATGCCTGCGATGTATTCAGCTGACCACCAGTACGATCATGAGGTCTCATTGTATAACAATTTTATTTTATAAACAGTTAATCATAACAAGCGATGGTTTTAAAATGTCGCATTTTCTCAAAACATATACCGTGTCTGCGAGAATGATCATTGAAACGAAATGTTATTTATCAACGGGTATGGTTTTCGTTATTTAACCCCAATGAACACAAACAGTCATTCCTTTGTATTTTAACGAATACGGTAAATACTCAATTACGCTGAATCACGACTTAATGTCGAGCATGTCAAGCGGTTCTAAAATGTCTGACACTGGGTAATTTCTGTCTGAACAAATGGAAATTGTGTTGTCATTAATTCCCTATTACTTTCCAATCGCGTGCGTTTGTCTTATTGTCGACGCGGTTAGACTTTCACACGCAACATCGATATACTTGCTAATTAATTAGATACATAATCAGATTTAAACACTTACTTATGTCAAAGATGTATTACGTTGAAATAGGATGCGGTTTTTTGTAGACAATCCATTGATTTTAGTTTTTGTACGGTCATAAATTGAACAAGTTGTACGTTTCCTGAGCAAAGCGCCTTAATTTAGTGTCACCATGTTTAATTAAATAAAGAAGACACGGGTTACATCCCTTTGGAAGTGCTACGTAGCGATTTGCTATATTGAAGGTCTTCTGATTGTGATAGATAGTTCAAAGACATGAAAACACGTGGATATGTTTTTACACGATCTTATACTTTTTAAAGGTTTAAAGGTTTTTTCGCTCTCCAAAAATGGCTCACAGGCGAGCCAATTTCGGTACGAGCCATATCCGGTTCAACAACGCCTAGAGATGTCCAATGTATTAGTTAATTTGTCAGGCAATTGCTACCTCAATAACTAGATAATCTAACGAATTATTAAAAATAGATTTAAAACAATGTTCTGTGACTGCCATTGGCATTGGAACACGGTATAGCTTTGGGGAATTTAACAACTGAAATATTGTCCCAGTCGTATATTTTCAAAACCGGAAGTGATATCACGAAGACGTTCGATGTGCAACACCGTACACAAATCTAAAGGACCGATATTGCACGATTTTCTCGCGGAAATTTATATATTCAAAGTAAGAGCCTTGTAATATAAAAAATTATGCATGCATAAAGGTCAGGATCGTGTCAAAGTCTCCGAACTATTAGAATCCGTGCGAACTGTGCCTGGTCCGGTAAGGCATATTACTTCCTCCACCTTTCGTCTCTGACGTTCTAGAGAGAAATCTGGTAGATCTACGAAGGTTTCCGATTGATCAGTTGATATGGTTTACGACCAGCATTGATAACTTTGAGCATCATTGATTCTTCCTAGTGATTGTTTTACCAATCCTGTTTTTATTGAGAGAGTATATGTGTTTTCAGTTCCCCTCGCGGCATGAATTTACACCGACGGTGTAAATTAAACCATGATGAAAGCATACCACAACTTTAGGAGATGAAAAATCCAGCCTAGATTAAATTGAATCAGTTCATCAGGGTTAATTAATTGAGCTGACACGTCAAATTTTGCTGTGTTAGTTTGAAGGGTAAAGCGCTAGTGGTTTGCCTTTATTTTTCTGCTCTAAAATGGAATTCGTCATCAATTATTTGACATAGTGTACAAGTTGGTGTTATCATTGTTTGATATGATGAGTATTTGTGAATGATCTCTTTTATTCAGGCACTGATTGAACATTCCTCATTCAAACCATTTTTTCTTTAATCAGTACAGACTTAACAACTGTTTTAAGCAGCCGTTCAATAATAGAGGTGGTCTTTTTTTTCTTTCATCAGTTGAATCTGTTTTAAGCAGCCGGTTATGTTAGGTGGTCTTTTTAAACAAATGACCCTTTAATGCCAAATATCAGCATGTTACCGTATTCGACGAAAACTTTGTTCACCGAGATATCTTGATATTAAATATTACTTTTAGAGTTCACCTTGGTCAATACCAAATGACTTAGCAAACAAGTGGGTTGTTAAACTTAATATCGACGGTCTCCAACTATTTTTAAGCGGTCATATTTAGGTGACTGTGAGATTGGTCTTCGCAGTGCAATGTTTATTGAGCAACCCTCTTACTTGAACACAAATTTATTTGACAAGAGCCACACTCCTACATGTATACATACTCAGTACTTAACTTCATACTGATCACATAAATTGGTCAATTTGATACAGGCCATTAGTATACTTGGAGGTTTAGTGTTTCTAACAACACACAAATTACATCCTGGACTCTAGGCACCTACTTGTAAGACCACTTGTCTCGTGTCGTATTTATTGTGATACAAGAGTCTTTGCACTTGTGTTCCCTCTCAATGAATGAAAAGCATACACCATTTATACTACCTCTATTATTTTCAGCCTGATACAAGTTAGGCTAGGTGAGAGTTTTTAAAAACACATTGTGATAAAAATTACATCTGAGACAGTACTCAAGTCTGAGACATTTACACTCATAAATCAAATCTGAAATTCGTATCCAAACAAAAGATTCACGCTCAAAACTCAGACTCAACTCAACTTAACTCATTTTTATTGTAATACATGCACAAGGCCACCGACCCAAAATACACACATTCTACATTTAATACATGACATTTGTCACCCACACTCAGGTCTAAGACTCAAACTCAAAAAGTAGAAGTTCACTCAACTGAAATTCGTTTACTTTTTCAATTTGGTGAGAATCTGGGTGAAATATGTATCAAAGATACTAAAACAGTCAAAGAGTGTGCTAAATTTAACTTTTTTCATAAATAATAGAAAATGAATAAGTCTTCAACTTATTATAAAAGACGGTAAATGTAACAAGAGGAATAATTACATCAAATTACAACATGCTAATGCTGCTGGAAACTAATTCAAAATTATAATAACAAAACTAAAGAGATTCGGGTGCTCTTGAAACATCTAAGCTCATTAATTATAAGTTTATAACAAACATTAATTTGTTTCATGATTAAAATTGCACCGACTTTTAATGAACATTTATTATTGCGAATTCTAGAAACTAGTAATCTATTTATTTATACATCCGTCTTTCGCGGCTATATCATTATTCAAGGCACCCTCTACAATTTCAAGAAAATGTTCTACAATACCAAATAAAATTAATCTGTTCTAATCGAACCTTTTTCAAAGTCATTGTTTTGCACAACTGATAAAACATGTAATTTCTTCCCCGGCCGGGAGTTAAAAATGAAAATAATAAATTGACAAGTAGTTTGCCCTGTTCAAGTCGTATTATTCTACGAATTGATTTTCTCGCATCGTGCTGAGGGGTAATAAATTGAAATTTGTTGCTGATCTAAGATTTGTATTGGACGCAAATTTCACCAGAACGTTTCCTCGAATCGTTGATAATAGTGATCAATTGCGTGTAATTCGGCGGAAAACCATTCACTTAGAGATTTAAGAACTCGTCGTCAACGAGGCGAACAAGATCAGAGAAATTGTGAGAACTAAAGACGATCATGGGGGAAATCTAAGACGCCTGTTTAGGGTTTATAGTTTTGAACTTTTGACTGTGACACTCTTTGGGTTTGAACTATTGATATAGAATCACGAATCTACGTACAATTTGTATTTATATTTCGTTATTTACGGTTATTTATATTTGGTGTTTGGTAGCTAATGATGGCTGGCATACGTTTGTGGCTATAACACACTTTGCTCTTGGTGTAGAAACTACGTAAAAGTTATTTACTATTATATATTTTTGGTGTTGGTAACTAATTATGGCTGGCATACGTTTGTGGCTCAAATTCTCACAATAATTGTCAGAATATGTTAAAGACATCAATAAAGCATTCGTGTGATAATAAATTTAGTGTGACTATCGACTTGCGACTCGGTCGGAGGTATATATACGGACGTATGTCAGAAAATACTGAATTTTATGAGCTGTCTATTTTGCTTTCCTGTTTTGCGTAATCAGTGTTTGAAACTTTAGAACGTTTTCCACAAAGATAATTATACTGGTACATACACTACAGCCTATTGTGTCAGGGTTTTTTTTCGAGAAATACAATGAACAGTGTAACTAATACTAGTAAACCATATAAGTTCGAATACATAACTTATTCTTATAGATGAAACATATTTGGACTTATGTGAGATTTAAGTCCGAAGGGACTCGGTGTTGGATTTGAAGTAATGACCCTTGTTTCATTGCTGCTACATGACGACAACCTTGACACCTGGCTAGGCCTGGTATCTGTAGAGAGTAATTCCTTGTCGTAAAATCTCGGCCATTTCCGTTTGTCTCAAGTAAATAAACCGGTATTTTCCATTGGATAAAACCGGAGGTGGTCTGATTGCGGAATGCCTTGTCGTACGGCTCAGTGATTAGCGCGCTTGCCGCCTAATTCAGCGACCTGCTATGGGTTCAAATCCGGATTGAGGCACACATATGCCTGCCATATTCAGCAGAGTGCTGACTGGCAAACTATGTTATGCTCAGTAAACAAACATTGCTCGGCTTCATGACACGTTTCCATTCCACGACAATCTCGTTGTTGCTTCTTGGTTTGCATGGTACAACCACAACTAACTTTGGCCAAGTGCCAGTTTGTTATGATTCCCATGACTTAAATTTGTCTAACGTAACGGAACAAGTTCGAACAAGTTCAATGACCATATCGATGGCTTAGAATGAGAAAATTGTCTGAAAATTGTTCTCTACTTATGGTAAAACAAGCCGTTTCAACTTAAGTTTGATCAACATGACAAGTTCGGATTTTCATGAAAATAGGCTCATAAGATGCGCCTTGTGATGCTGATTTTAAATATACACCAGTCTTATAATGTCGTAAGAAGTACTTATGACCTTTTCATTCTAAGTAAGCGATATATAAATTCCATGGCCTGGTAATCACGATCATCTTTCGTCGGCTGGACCTTATTCACCAATGTCGTAAGTCTCAAACTCAGACTTAAAATTGACAACATTCAAAATCAATGTCATTTCTTTGTTATTAGATTTAACCATGTGAAATTTTATCTGATTATTTGCTGTTACTCACTGAACATGTTTACTCATTTATATCAAAATCGGTACATTTGTAACATCATGAGAGTGAATAGAAAATTTGCCAATTTAAAGTCTAAGTCTGAATTTTAGACTTACAACCTTGGTGAATATAAGGGTTATGAACGTCATAACCTTCAGTATGCCAAGCTATCACACACGAGCTCGGTTTCATCATGTAGTATTTAATGTATTACATTTGTACACGGATTATGTTGACAGAATATTCTATGTTTAGGTTTCAGAACTCTGCATGCAATTTACGCTCTTGGTGCACTTTGCCCTAGGCTGTTAAAAGGATGAAATTGCGTCGATTTTTTTGTCAATAATTTCCAGGGAACACATAACTGTGGCTTTTTTTCTTCCGCTTTGAGCATTCCGCCTGGGACTTTTGACAAGATTGGGAATTTTATAGGACTGTCATAACTCGACAGAAATTTGTTTCATCCACCATGATTTGCTGTTCTTTGTAATGTGTCCTGTATTCGAATTTGTATATACGGATGTCGCAAGACTTATTAAGAACTACACAAGGTAACGGCACTTTGGCACATTGCCATCGGTGTCATTCTACGCTTTGAAAGTCAACTCTTTTGTATGCTCTTATGGTAGATTGGTTTAGTAAATTGTCAAATAAGTTTCCTCGTTAAATAAAGTATTTTTATTATTATTACTACTACTTAATGACGTTTGCTCTACACGATCACGCCAGTATGCTTATCTGTGATGAAGGATGTGTATCCGCCTTAGTTCATCGATCGAGATCGCCCTAAAGTTTCTGGTGGAGTGTTGTCTCTTGATGCCCTTTCACCTTTCGCTCCAGGTCGTGGCATTTGAATTTCTGGAGGATGTGTTCAATTGTCTGGTCTCCTGTGCCATATACGGACATGTCAGTGACGGCCCCAGTCTGTATTTCCCCTGTGCGTGTGTGCATTGAGCCGGTTATGTCCGGATCGAAGTCTAATCATTAGTCTACCACTTTTCCTGCCAACATGTAACGGTATCATTGGTAAAGACAATTTGAAAACGAAAACATTTTTTTTTGTAAAATATATATTTTTTTAAAAAGAGAAAATTTCCGTTTTCAACGATACGTTAACATGTGGTCCTGTCCTGTTGTATGATAAACTGACAAGACAATGGTAAATATTTACTTGGCAAAGTACAATGTATTATTATTTTTAATTTAGAAGCCTCGGTCGTTTTTCTCATGGATGGCATTACATTCTCATCATTTTGCTCAATTTCATTTGGAACGATGGACCGGCCTTTAACGCCGAACAAGTTGTCATTCCTAATTTAACAATCCTTCGTCATGTAATGGTGTTTAGGCCTATCGTGAGATCCCGCGTGAGTGTGTCCCCGCCTATGGACTCTAATATCATGTACAAGACATATTACCCCCCCAACCTTCTATCATTTCATGCCAAAGCATGACTTGAAAGGTCCTAGGCGTCGCACAGTACCACATGCATTATTTCCGTACTCAATAGTTTACGCATGTATTTAATCGAATTGAATAACGACCTTAATGGAATAAGTTGCGGAAATGAATCAAAGGCCGCATATAGATCCGTTTGATATTCATACAATTATGCATCCAGTAGCGTTTTCCTCACATCAATAATAAAATCAAGCCGTCATATTTTGTATTCATATTTTGATATTTTCCCTACAACAATGTTATACTCGTTGTACCAAATACGTTGAATTATCTGCCACAATTATTGTCCAGATAATTCGTATTACGCCCATTATTTCTCCATCAATTTGAAGCTAAACACAGCAAAGTTTCCGGAAACTCAACACGGCGCTGACTAGAAGCCATTTACAGGCTAGCAATCGCCTGGAAAACAAAGTATATATCCACGCTGAGTACGATCGATATTGGGTACGTTTGTAGTTTTGTATGATTCAGCGTGTGTTCTATATGGAGCAAAATGTCGTCGCTGGAATTTTGGATTTTGTTTGAAAATAGGGAAGAAAAACATGGTGCTTGAAATATTGTTGTGAATGCGCGATTGGAAATATTGGACGAACTTGAGTTCTGACTTGAATGGTAAAAGGTTTTTTTGCTCGTGCGTTTGTGAGTGTTTTTAAGTTGAATGTCTGTTTTTAGTTTAATAATCATGTTACCAGGCAACGTTCGATAATATTTTCTGAGTTTTTCGTGTTTTCCTAACTGAATAACGACCGTGGTATGCTACAACAAGATAATCGTGTGCATGTTTTTTAAACAGTGAACTTATCATTGCGCATGCGCGAAGTGTGGGGGAATTTAAACGAAGATTCGAAGAAATTATAGAAATTGGCACATTGAGTGAGCGATTCGGTAGATGTATACTTAAGTATGTGTTAAAATGACATAAATTTAAGGACGTTTTGGATCCCCACTTGGCGCCATGCGGAGAACCCCATCTTTCATACCCCCCCCCCCCCCCCCCGCTTTACGTTATTGTACGGAATCTATTTGAAATCTATCTAGTATGTATATATATCGGAGAAAACGTTCGAGGGAAAGAAAGCTATGATTTATTCATTGAATGTTTTTAGTGAAGATGCTTTAGTATTGAACTTGGTTATATGATATAGGGTATATATATCTCTGACGTGAAACCATCGTCTCGCCATGAAGTCGTTGTTTGTTACAACTTTCTAAAGCGTTTGAATTAATGGCTTATAGTTTATGCAAGATATATGTCTGTTATAGCTTGTGAAATATGTCGGTATATTATTTTGCTATATAATATTTTGCTGTCTGTCTTGATTTTGGTCTTACTGCTCTCTCAATTTGAAGTGGTGGAAATGTAAATGTAATACAATGTACCAGTCAAGTGCATCCACGGCCCACACCCCCTGGTATTGGCGATGGATAGCCAGGGAAACGTTATTATTTTTACCTTTAATACTAAGGGGCCATGAGAGGTAGGGGGTTTTGACAAACAAAAAGTAAAAATCCCGGCCAATTCCCGGGGTGCTATTAACGACCTTATATAAGGAATGGAAGTCAGAACTTGTCATGCTGACCAAACTGAAGTTGAAATATCTTGTTTGCCGATAAGTAAAGAGTACATTTCAGATTTTTTTTCTTGTTTCCTCAAAATATCGATTTTATACTTACGACTTTCTCATTATAACCCAGCGACATTTACATGGCTGCATTGTTTTATTTGCGATTACATGATAGATTACTAGGATTATTTTTCCGTATAATTATTTGTCTCGCGAATTATATAGAGCTGTACTATTTTAGCTTTTGTCAAATAAATGAGACTTTGATGAGGCGCTGTTTCCAGGATTATTGCGTTACTATAGCAACGGTAACCTAATATATTGGATAATACAAATACTAGAATTACATCTAAATACAGTATAACTACCATAAAAGGTCACCTCAATATGAAGATCACATCAGAAAAAATGAAATACCAGGTTTTAGTGTAACGTTATGCTCTTTATAAAAGCTCAATACGTGGTAAAAAACCCAACTCAATAATAGTTAATAATACTCAAAATATCTACGACTTGAGAAAATGTTTATAAACTGCAAAACCTCAATATTTAGACCAACCATATGCTCTAGTCTTCTCGAAAAGAGCTGGTCTTAATCTGGAGGTTTAATAAAGTACAAAGCAGTGTAAATAAGTGTTTATGTTATGTATTCTTGTCTGGGGTGGTTTTGTTATTGAGGTGGTTGAAATTTAAGCGGATGTGTTTACGATCAAATCTTACTTCCGTCTTACCGAAATCTCGAACCGTATTTATTTTACACATTTAAGCATTGTCAAGTTTATATCATTAAACTAATTTAGAGTTTTACATTTAATGACGGTTGTCTAGTTTATTAATGAGTCACTCCGTACATAGTGTATGATAATAACTTCCCTAAATTAATGAGTAACACATAATACACACGGGAGAACCAAAAAACCAGAAGGATTGGACAATCCCAAAAATGTTTAGAGCCCCTCATTAAATTCTTGTGTAGCATTCTTAACCCAAAAATCCGCAGATTAGGGGTTAACAAGTCAGAATAAATTAACAGATTTAGTTTATAAATTTTAAACCAAAACTTTGGGCATTGAATACTAGTGTTAGATAAATATCTATATAAAAAAATCGTCAAATCGCTGGCTTATAATGAGAAGGTCGTAACTGCTACTTACGACCTTATTAGACTGACTAATCAATACATATACGTGTATTTAAAATCTGCTATTTATGAGCCTAATTTCATGACAATTGGAACTTGTCATGTTGACCAAAATTAAGTTGTAAAAGCATGCATTGTAAAAGCTTATAAAATTTCAGACAGATTTTTTTCTCAAAATATTGATTTTGTACTTACGACTTTCTCATTCTAAACCAGCGAAATACTAACTTGATAACATACCAACGTATGTTTCATCTGAAATCTGGAGACTTGATTAATCATTGATTTATAAGGATGATACATGTGTGTCCATTAAAATGATATTTGTCAGATTCCAAACGTCATAACTGCCAAAGCCTGTGTCTCCTGTCCCTATCGTGAGGTTGCACCGTACATGCGTTAAACACACGCGCTTTTATTCTGCAAGGTGATTTAGACATGACCTGGGGGGAAAGTGTCACTTGCAAATCCGATTTTATCATTCTGATTTCAGCATTTTATTACTTCGATCGTTCGATACTGAAACTATTGATAAAATGTCTCGCTCTGCTCCTAATGAAATATTTATCCTAAACATATAATTAAGTTGTCCTGACGAATCACGTGGTTCTGAAGTTTTAAGACCACATTAAATCAGGGATTCAATCGTACAAATTACCTAATGACATGAACCTTGGCTTAGCTAAATCTCATTTAGTCGCTTCCGCTAGTTGTGTGTTTTAAGTCTTTATGTGTCTTTGTATTTTTAGTTTTGTGTAGGCCTACAGATTTTAATCTGAAAAGTTGAAAACCCCTAGACGGGGCAACTCGTTCAAAGATTACATTTATTTCAGTCAAGTTGAAGTAGGGAACGCGAAAGAGACGTTGTGTTGATATAACGACTATATTGACCGCACTAATTCATGAATAATTGAAAAACATTTAGGGCGGTTTGACCTGAATAAACGCGATCACGTGACTAAGGTTAATGAAGCTAAATATACAAAACGCGATGACTGATTATTACCAGCTAGCAATTAGAAGGTTGTAGGTCATCATAACACTCCGTACGTTTACTATCCTAGTGATACAGTGTATGTATACATATGACACACGGGCTGTTTTATTTATTCATTGTTTCAAACCAGAGTCAGAACAGCTAATATGTTAACCATGTGAACTTCAACTGGACTACATACATAGCGTACGTACTGTGGCTTGGATTTATTTTCTGTGTTTTAATCCTTGGAATACATTTACGTTTTAAGCATCTGAAACATCATGAACAAGGCTTATTTACCACCGGTGAGTATACTTCCTCGTATTTTCTTTCATACAAAGATCAGTGAATTAATTATAACATGTTTATGAGGGTCAATAAAAGCCTTACATCTCATATGTATGCAATAATCAAGCATGGTAATGTAGGAAAACGTCGGATACTTAAATACTTTAGTGTGTAGAGGTTTTTATCTTCATCATTTGAAATTATCGAGTTATAAACAAAGGATTATACGAGTCAGGTCATATAAATGTTGATGGTCGTACAGTTATCGGCTTAACACAGGAAACTTGACATATAACTCACATTGAATATGTGGTTTTCTAGTTTTCTTGTTTTCTTTTCGTAAAATTGCATGAATGTATCAACTTTGCCGTATATATGTACACAAAGCTCACTTATTCACTTAACTTGTTAATTTATACTAATTTATTTAAGGTCTATTCTCTTTCATAGTGAAAAACGAGTTTTGCAACTTTGATGTTATTCACTCCCGACACCTCATTTCTGATGATATCCATCGTCAAAAGGATAAAAGTATACTAGTACAGTACATGTATATGAATTTTAAACATGTTATTTTTTCTCAGCAAATTTGCGTTTACACAAATTGCCCCAGCCACATGGGGCATATCAGCAGATTATCTCTAAACAATTTACATGTCTGCAAGTTTCAAAATTCTCAAAACATCCTGATATTTCTCCATGAGGTTTTAAGGTCGAGTTTCGGTTTCACGAATTTACATGCATATAGCATACACGTAAACACACACAACATGTGAAACCTTTATCTTTATACTTGGTGACCTTTAATTTATACATGTGTATGCCTCCACATATTTCATTTTGGGGATCTATAAAAAACCAGATTACCGAAATTACTTGAAGTATACACGTATGTATTGTATGGAGAATTGTATGTGATCCTTACTATTATGCATCAATATATTAAAAGGTTATTGCTTTGTATGCTAATATCCGCGAGTAAATCATGCAAAATCCGTCCTTTAGATGTGTGTCTTTGTAAAACTCCCTGCTCATGATTAAAAACCAACAACCAGGATCAAAATTACAAAATGTTTAGTTTAAACATATTTATTTCCCACACATATAGCAGTATACATGCGATTTACCGTACAAAAGAAACACAATCATTAGGAAAAAAGGATCAGAATGAATTACACTAAGTCTAGGTCTTATTAAATTCTTCTTCCTGGACAAAATGTATAGCTAACTTTAAAGCCGGGGATAATGTTAAAGTCTCCGTACAGTTGCATGTCCATTATTGTATTGACAAAATGCTCATATAATCAAGGCCGGTGATAATGTTAAAGTCTCCGTACTATTGCATGTCCATTATTGTATTGACAAAATGCTCATATAATCTTGTCAATTGGGGTCATAATTACAAAATGTATAGCTAACTCGAAAGTCAAGGATCGTGTAAAAGTCTCCGTACTGTTGAATGTCCATTATTTTATTGACAAACTGCTCATATAATCTTGTAACAGATGTACAGGAATATTATATGAGTTGTATATCGATCTAACCAGGATTTTCCTTTGTGTGAAGACAATGAAGTATATGGCATGTGTACAATCAATACACGAGAATACAGTAAAACCTGCCTCAGACTGACTGCATGTAACACTAACATCCAAGTTACCGAAAACTATAGGAAAGTTTCATATCAAATTAATATCAAGGAATATTAATTTAAGGAAGTTGCTGAGTAATGTCGACCGTTGGTTGTAACACTTATAAATATGTACTGTAGAAATCCTCCATAATGTATTTGAAATAAGATTGCTAACCCTTTTTTAAAAAAAAAAATTGATGGTTGATTCGTCATATTTTATTTGTTCCTTAATTATACGTATTCCAAGTGACCAATAACACATGTTAGGTTATGTTAGCATTTGTTGTGAGTGTTCTCAAATTCTGCTCATGAATTCAATGAAAAATCTCAAGTGAGATGTGTATCTTTAAACAAAATGATGTCACGCATAGTCTATGTCTGTCGGTCAGCTTTTTGTTGAAACATTGGGGGCATATGAGTGCATCCGCCCGGATTTGAACCCGGCTTCTCTTGTTAGACAGCGAGTATGATAGAAACTATAAACGGACAAGAGTTTCAAATATGAAATGTAGGGGTATAGCACGGTATAGGGTTTGTAACAAAACATACAATGACTGAGTGACTCATTATGTAAGGCCAGACCAAATACAATCCATGGTTAACATCCTTTCCTGTCCCCTATTACTAGTATACCCGACCAAAGCCCCTTCATTAACATGTTTAAACTATTCATGAGCTGTATTGTGGAGTTTCATATAATCTACATGTACATATCGAGGGCTTAGTGCAAAACCATGGTGTGTGCCTATATAAATTGATGTAGTTTACCATAGTCAAAGAATTCCAAAGTCTTCTTTGCCATAGTTTTGCACTGAGTCCTCGATTTGTGATTAAACATGTAAAGCCGAATAGAAAAAAGACGCACAAAACATGTCAAATGTATCAAGTTTTTAAATATATAATACCCCCCCCCCCTCTTCATAGCAATTACCTTGATGACAATCTTGTAATTAGCCTATAAAGGCATTAATTTTATTGTCAATTTCCCAATGAGGGACTGTCAATGGGACTGTCAATTGATTGAAAGACCTCGTATCTGTATAAACTATAATTTTGAATGTGATCTTCTATCTTTACACTTTAAACGGACACAAAAAGAATTCACGCCTTATGTTTCTTTGTCGCTGGTTTAGAATGAGAAGGTCGTATTGACTACCTACGACCTTATAAGACGGATGCATATTTGACATATGCATCATAAGGCGCTTTTTATGAGCCTATTTTCATGAAAATTGGAACTTGTCATGTTGACCAAATTGAAGTTGTAGGATGTTATTTGACCATAAGTAAAGAGTAAACATCAGACATCTTTTTCTTGTTTTCGCAAAATATTGATTCTGTAGTTACGACCTTCTCATTCTAAGTCAGCGACATTACAATGATGTAACAAATTAGTACAATAAAAACATACTATGATTTTAAAAGGAGATTTGTATTCGTCTTTTGACTTCCCCAAGTAACCATACACTGGTGAATATACTTATTTTAAAAAACAATATCGCCAAGATGTATAAAGTACTTTGTACATAATCGTACATTAAGAGCAATCCTGATAAATTTAGTTACGTAAACTTTTCTATGACGATTCAATTTATCAAAACATTCCTTATATCCTGGAAGAGAGCCCTATTCAGAACCCTTTGTGAGTTTCTACGCGTACGAGTATGGCCGAGTGCAAATAAAGCTGGGTACGAATAGAGTTGAGTACGAATAGTTGTACGCACTAAAATGATCATAAATGATCATAAAATGTAGTATAAAATAATTACTCAATCATTATTCCTGCTTATAAGTTCATAATGTGGGGATTGATACCAAATAAACCTTGTTTAGGGACGCTTGACCCTCGGGGTTGGATGCACGGAGTCTATATATCCCTGTGTGCAAAGTTACATCATTGACACCAAGGTCATGAGGTCGTGGATTATTGTCATTTCGTTACATTACAATAATGTTAAATAAACATTTTAGTGCCAGGCTATTGGAAGCAGAAAATGACGATAAGGGCTTACGTCACAGTTTACGACATAAAGACATATTATCTGTCTGTAAAATCGTGATTTCAAAAATCGTCGATGACAAATCTTTCAAACGATTTTGTAATACACACGATTTGAGCATTTCTTATTGACAATTTGACTCAATCAGAATAATATTATTGTTAAAGTAGTTTAACTCTGATAAGTGGTAAGCAGACGCTTTTGGGTCATCTTAAAGTGTATAGAGCTTTATCACATGACTTCCCTTGTATTCAGGTTAGTATAGCCAGTACGTATAAAGTTATACGTACCACGTGTAGTATAAGGTATTGAGTTTTTCCAATAAATCAATGCGTATTTTGCGTTTTTAGTGTCATGTGATGAAAAGAATCTGACACTCGTTGTCAATTGATATATTTATTTAAACTCGTTCAGGAAATATTAGTAAGCTCGCCAGATCTCGCTTAATAAAGTTTCCAAAACTCGTTTAATATAAATTTATATCTATTGACAACTCGTGATAGATCATCTATATACTGGACGATATTTTTTTTTAAAAGTTTCAAAAACAATTATGCTTTCATATCCATTAGATCATTTTTTCACTTCAGTTTAGCAGATACTCTCTCTGTGATTTATTGGACATGCATACTGTCCATTTTCATACGAAAGTGTTCTGGAACATCTTATGAAATTATAAGAATCGCCTATTTTTTGACGATTGGATAAAAGTACACGAAACCCATCCAAAGTTTTAATTTGCAATTAAGGTAGTCTAGTATCATACTAAAAATGATGCAAGTAATTATCTTGACATAAATGACTGAAGGTATTCGAGGCAATGCATACGAATAAATATTTAATTTGCATAGTAAGTCAGGCAAACCATTATGTTGATTAAAAAAAGATAAATTTTAGAATATAGGAGCAATTTAGATTCAGTCACTTTTTCGGCAAACCATTGTAGCTCCGTGTCGTTTATGGAATGGTCTTCTTAACAGTACAACAATATACATCTGTGACAGATGGTGGGTGCATCGGCGATTGTTTAATTCTGGAGAACGTATTTGAAGGAGACACCTATCAACCTATCTATAGCGGCAACTTAGTTACAACAGCCAACATTCATTATATGTTAATCAACTTCCAAAGTGTATTGCAGTGTAGAGGATGTTCTGTATTATAACTATCGAATATTTTGTATAGACAACATGACTTTAACATTATAAACACACACGGTAAAAACTTAAGGCATTTTGGACAAGTTTTGCCCTGTACATAACAACCGCAGTATTGTGTTGATAAAATCGAGCCGTTAGCAAGTATAAACACCACACGATATGAAATATTTCATCCGTTGATCTAGGCAACCTATGGATAAACTACCGTGCTGACAATAGGCAAATAATTTACTAAATAATGTCGCTTATCGTAATGTCATATATTTTCGCGATGACCTTATTTCGCGATTTTTATGTTGGCGAAGTAAATTTTTTATGTGTATCATCTTACTTAACTAGCTCGTGTTTTGCAGTTTTAGTGTGGTTCTTCACATATAGTTGTATTCAGACAGATATACTTATTTCGACACAAAATCAACATTTATAAAAAATCAACATATCATTAACAGTCTTATCCAGGGAGCAGTTGTGGTGAAGTTTTTACGAAAATTAACTTCTCCCTCTACAGTGTTTATACATTCCACCTACATAAATAAATACCATTCGTAATGAAGTATGTTACATTAGCATTCTCTGTGTAATAAAATAGAATATCGTGTGGTGCTGTAGTCTATTATATGATATACTATAACATCAACAACAACCCGGATGTTTTGTTAGGACGAGTGTAGTGCGCTGTTTGTTTTTGCTTGTCGTTATAGAATTTTTCCATTCTATAAATAGAACATAATTGAGGCCATGCTTCTAACGTACTCTAGATCAGTATCTAAAAAGATCGCTCTCAAATTCAATAACGTATTCTCAATTAACACAACGAGTCCCGATCTCAATGAACATCTGAATGTGAGTTAAAACTCATCTCATGTGTCATTTAGATAATCTCATTAAGATTATAGACTCAAAATTAGCATTTCAAAACAGAAAACACTATTCTTTTTAGCTTATTGCAGTAAAATGTTAAGAGCTTGAACTTAATATTTATCTCAAATTTAGACTAAGATTTGAGCAAAATCTCAATTTGAGATGAAATTTCTACTTGAGGTGTTTCTGGAGATCGGAACCAGTCCTTATTCCTCTTCAACAGCAGCCCTTATAAACAGGTCACTAAAGAAAGTGTAGGTTATAAACCACACCAATGATAACTACTTAAATAGACACGTTAAATGGTTCAGGTTATATAATTATATAATAATAAATGACGTGTCAGCCTCCGGAATCTACAAGTCACGTCCTTAACCATTGACAACATCATAAACCATACGTTGTCTGACATACATGACACGCTTGCGTACACATAACAACATTCCGTGAAGTACCGTCGTTTGTAGACACATACTTTCCCTGATGTTGAGAGGTGTTTGTTCTACAGGGGATAATTTGACTGTCAATAGTCTACAATATTTATACTGCGTTATTTCTACTGCTAAAGACGGGTCGTTGATCTATAGAGGTTTCATAGTTCAAAATGTTTGAAATATTGATGGAGGTACCGTTGTAGACATGGAATGAATACTATCGGTGGATTGAAGGGTCTTTTTAATTACAGGGGGGTCGTTCAAGACATGTTTTGCTATATTCTAGCTTGTATTCTGCATGTATGTTGCGATAGCTTATAGGTTGGTCGTCCCATTTGAGTGAGTATGCCACGATAGCTTATAGGTTGGGCGACTCATTTGAGTGAGTATGCCACGATAGCTTATAGGTTGGTCGTCCCATTTGAGTGAGTATGCCACGATAGCTTATAGGTTGGTCGTCCCATTTGAGTGAGTATGCCACGATAGCTTATAGGTTGGGCGACTCATTTGAGTGAGTATGCCACGATAGCTTATAGGTTGGGCGACTCATTTGAGTGAGTATGCCACGATGGCTTATTGGTTGGGCGTCTCATTTGAGTGAGTATGCCACGATAGCTTATAGGTTGGGCGTCTCATTTGAGTGAGTATGCCACGATGGCTTATTGGTTGGGCGTCTCATTTGAGTGAGTATGACACGACGGCTTATTGGTTGGGCATCTCATTTGAGTGAGTATGCCACTATAGCTTATTGGTTGGGCATCTCATTTGAGTGAGTATACCATGGTAGTTTAGTGAAAGAATGTCTCATTTGAGTGAGTAAGCCACGGTAGTTTAGTGAAAGAATGTCTCATTTGAGTGAGTATGCCACGGTAGTTTAGTGAAAGAATGTCTCATTTGAGTGAGTATGCCACGGTAGTTTAGTGAAAGAATGTCTCATTTGAGTGAGTATGCCACGGTAGTTTAGTGAAAGAATGTCTCATTTGAGTGAGTATGCCACGATAGTTATGTGAAAGAATGTCTCATTTGAGTGAGTATGCCACGGTAGTTTAGTGAAAGAATGTCTCATTTGAGTGAGTATGCCACGGTAGTTTAGTGAAAGAATGTCTCATTTGAGTGAGTGAGATCCATAAACACAGGATGCATATTTCTCTTCTTTCATTCCATCCTGTTGATACCAGGATGAAATCGAAAAAGATAATTATATAAAAATTAAAACTATTTTTGATATTGACGCAAGTTCAGTGTTTTATGGAATTTAGACTGTTGATGGACTCAGGTCATTGACATAAAAAGCTGACGTTTATTATTGGATGATCGTCTGTATCGGTGGTTTTTGTTTTAAGGCCAAACATTGAGTGAGATGTTTGTAGAAGCGTGAAAGGTGAACTCCGTGTTTTGGCAGAGATCGGCCTGCTTGCCATTTCCAAATCGTAAACAATGAATATAATGAACTTTGCAGTACAAAATGTATACATTTGTTGGTACATACAAGCCACCTGGTTACAACGCTGCTTTCATACTCAACTCAATTTCGTGCTCAAACTTGGAATTAATTATCCACCGGTATCCTGTTGAGCATGGCCTACATGACAAGCTAGTTAAATCCAAAATAGGAGTGGTATAGCAACACATGTCTTAAGATGCACTTAGATGTGGTTTAAAGGGGACTAAGATGCATAAACAAGCCGGAATGTATAAATGTTAGTAGTTATAGATATGGGACAGAAAGTCATAAAATGAATCAAATTCAAATGTACCTTTGTTCAAAGTTGTGTGAATTTTGAACAACAGAAATTAACAACAAAAATAGGAGTGACTCCACTTTTATATGAGTACTTGGAAGGTATGAGCATACGTAAATTCTCGAACATGCTGATCTAGTTTTTATATAGATTAGCATAGGTCTCAAATCATGGGTCAATGATTAAAGGAAAGATGATTGTGAATCGCCTTTGGGTTAACACTAGTCTGTCTAACATACCCTATGTTTAGAAAGACAACTCCTCAATCTACTCTTTTCTCATAAAATTATTTCCCTTTGCACCCTCAAACATAATCAAGCCCAAAATAAAATCTAGCGAAAATTGAAAAAAGTTATGCTATTTGATTGATAAAATATATTATCTAGTCGGGTGGCCAGACTATGTTAACACATTTAGTAGAGGGTTGGACTACCGCCCTGTTAATCAGGGTACTTTTTTGTTGTAGGTTGGTTATTCTATCTTATGACTACATTTACATCTTCCACATGTGGAGCAGTTTGCGGATTTTGGGTGGAAGAGCCATGATTGTCAAGGACAAACTATATGTACCAAACATGCGCTTTCCTTGGCCTAAACTTGTAATAGTCCTAACGTCAAAGCTAGTTTAACATTACATGCAAATTAGAACGAACTCTCGTGAGATTTACCGCAATTTAGATGGAGGAAATTGAATGTAATTCAATATAGGATATTCCAATTAGGAGCAATTCCCAATGTAACGACTTGAACTTTGTGTCGCGACAGAAAATTCTCGTATTGTCACATGTTTTCGCGATGTCATAATTTCGCGAACTAATATTCTCAAGTTATTTCATATGGTTTAATATTCGTGTTTTCTATCTTAAGATTATTGAAAAACCTTACACAAAATATTCTGTTATCATTTATTTTGGTTGATAGTGAAAAATATTGCTAAAACAGCGAAAGTTATTCACCGCGAAGATCTACACCCTCGCTGCTTAATAAACATACATGTACACATAATGTAAATGCTTTAGAAGTATACGAGTAATTGGAATTCCCCGTTGAAATACAGATGCTTAAAGGAATGCTCAAAGTTGAAAAGATGTACTTCGCAATGTTTCTTTATGAACAGAGTTTGTTCCACAAAATGAACAGCATTTTGAAAATAAAATAGCTTTCCATATAATCAGCATTAAATAAGCATGTCCGTAAATGAATGCGTGGTTCGTTTTCTAATGCAAGTGCGTATAACTAAATGAAAATCACTTTTAAATTACCGTTTGGTCCATCCATGCTCTTCGATGGATTGACTATAATCATTATTGAGTGATGAAGAGATCAAGCGAGTGATCGAAAGTGTGAGTAAGTGAGTGATCGATTGAGTGAGTGAATGGGCGATAGAACGTGCCATCGAGAGTTCGAACGAGTGAGTGAGTACTAGGTAATATAATGAGTGGCGCACTTCTCCAAAGGAGACATAGTTATGTAAAACACAGATGTTGATACTAGTACTAAATATTTATCCACAATTACCTTCAGTTGATTTCTAACACCAGGACTTCGATTGTTTCTTAGTTTCTGTATTCTTCTCTTGGAGTATATCATCGTTAGAGCTTAAAGCTACTGCACACCATGACTCTCTCGTATGTCCGTTTGATCAGGGCGTTATGTTCAGTTCTTGCAAAAATACAAATACTTTCCCTAAGTGGTTCAGCGAGGAATTTTTAATTAAGCCAAAGGTATGGTTACGTTGCGGAGGCGTTTTTGGTTTTTCCTAAAAACACGGAAATAAAACCGTACACCAGATGTGCTCCGATGCTCAGACTTCACAGATGCCGACGAAAGCACGTGATTTATGACATACTGTCTTGGAAAGTGTACTTGTAATTATTTCTGCGAATGTTGAAAGTGTCGGCTGATAATTAGCTTAAGTATTCCCCGTATGTTTGAAAAGATACACAAAATACACCGTAAACAATTTATCGTACTGTTCGAATTCTTTGCAACATTTGTAAAAGTAATCAAATATATTAAGGCTATTAGAAAAAATTAAACAATTATCTAAATCATTACAGACGACATGTTGGCTATGTTATTATGATAAAAACTACTGGGACACCCTCCCCCTCTTCTCAAGGTCAGTGCCAAGGTTATATGAAATAGAAAATTGTGATCATATCTTTACCTTGGAAGGACTACTTAATTCTGTTCGGAGTAATCCATGCTCTTACGTTTTACTGTAGACTCTATCAAAACCGGAATCCCCATAAAACCGGACGATTTCTTAGGTCCCGTATTTTCTTCTTATAAAGTCAACTTAAAAAAACTTCCGCAATACCGGACTCCCAGAATCCGGATTCCGGACGGCATTTACCGTCCGCTGAAAAAATATAAAACGATAACTAAGTAAGGAATACCGTCTTTGCCGATGTGTCACCTTGTATACTGTTTATTAAAGGTCGTGTTATAACAAAACGTGTCATCAACAAATCGTCTACTAGTATTTCGGGCGGGTAGTTCGGAGAAATTATTATTCTACGTTTGAAATCCACCGTGCACAGACTTGACTAGATCTACCTAACATAACAATAAACAGTAGTCAGTTTGACGACTATAAACATTTAAAAAGGTCAGGTGCAAGATACTAAAATTCGTCTCTGCAACATCTAAGGTCTTTTTTCACAGATGGCCTTTTACAAACAGGTTTGTCTTTAATTTCAGACTCAGAGATTCTGTTTGTTTGTTTAATTATCATTGGGTTCATGGTCAGTTTACTTCTAGATTCCTTTATAGGGCCACATAATCTTCTTCCTCGTATAATAAATAAGTCAGCTATAATAAAATGATTATCATAAAGATTTTTATTACAAAATTAGATTTATTTTATTGCAAAAGGACAATCCTTACAAATATTTGTTTAACATAGTTTTACCCCTGACCGTCTTACCTTCCCATAGTATGGTGTGCACTCTTGAATATTTTTTCGCAAAACAAATGCTGTCTGAAGGCTGTCTGAAGGCTATATAGTTCTTCATTTTGAGGTTGTATTGCGGTTGGAACTGCGATGGGATTGCGAAGTATTAAGAATTCTTCTGATCTGAGAATAAAAAAGAAGAAAAAGGTGTAAAGCATCAGAAAAAACCATAATAGTTCTAATGATTTAACCACCTTACGTTGTCTGACTTAGAGTGTTGTTAAACGAACAAAGTGTTAAAGATGTCCTTATCAAAGGTAATAGTTCTGCGTACATAGAGAAGACAGTTCACGTTAATTTGCATACATGTGTATATTGGTATATAACTTGTTCCATTTGTCGAAAGTAATAGCAGAGAAATAACTATGTTGTTTACGTTATTGTTGTTTCTGTTTTCTCGAAGTTGTTGTGTTAAGTGGTATCACGTGACGTCTCTTAATGCCTCTTGTTATCCACTTCCGGTCGAGAATTAATGACGTTAATGATGTTGATATTTATCTGTGTCGGGTATTGACTTTGCAAAGTTATCTCCCTTTTTGTACTAAAAAAATAAATAAAGCACTGTTAATCGGTCTATCTATAGCGGGTCATTACGGTTTCGGTTGGGTTTTTCTCGTATCTTTGATCGGTTGGTATGTTTTAGAGAAGAAAAGATTAATGCCAGGAGCGAATGGAAGTACGGTAACTGTCTTCAACGTACTTTGCCATTTTTGCCATGCCTGTTTCGGCACCCAACCTCTTCCACAAACTTTGGAGCGGAAGAGAAGAAGTCGAACGATTTGGAAGGCCTCTATTGAGTATGGAAGCTTTTTATATTGCCCCAACGAACCGGTTAATAGAGACACGAGTTGTCTGTCTTATGTTTGGCATTGTGAGATGAGTATAATCTATACAGCGGAAATAGAGGCATCTGATTGGTCATATTATCGGTGGGAGTGGTCTTAGATGGAAATTATCAACACAAGAGGTCGCAAACTGCGTCCCATACTTCACAAATGCGCTTGCTTATGTTTGTATATTTATACAGCGATAATCTCGCACGATATGGCATCTGTGTTTACAAACATATATTTAGGAAGTAATTATCGCGATGAGCATATTTTAGATACTTCCCCGCGAGCAGGTTTGATCGCTGAGATGCTGTCGCTTCCAGACTTTCTTGTTTTCACATTCCTGATTTTGGCTTGCTAACATGCCAAGTAAACTACTAGTAATGTTTAGCTTGTTTGAATATGCGTATACTAAATGACGATCTGAGATCTTGGTTGTTTGTGGTTGGTTTTTTTTCCACTTAAAAACTAAAAACTTTGATGTATTGCTTATGTATCATATCGCCTTCGTATCGCGTCCAAAATATGTTTATTTTGGAAACGTTTCGTTAAAAACAACGATCTGCTTTCCAGAGATAACTGCTGTTGACTGTCAGTGTCATAGTATGTTTGGTTATTGTAAAATCATTAATTTTCGTTGGGTTAAATTTCGAAGATTTCGTGGTACACCTTTAACAACGAAATTTGAAATCTAATCCCATCGAACAATAATTTTCGCCCTTGTATTTATAACCTGGTTTGCAATTAACGTCCCATCCCCATCCACAAGTGGCTTCTCCCACCCCTCACGACTTCCCTTATCCCCTCGTTACTTCCCTCGTCCCTCTCGTAGCTTTCCCTTCCCCTCGTGAAATTCCCCCAATCCCTTCGAGGCGTATATTTTCCCAGTATCTCTTAAAGCGTCTCCATTTAAAACTGCGAGAAAGCCAATAAAATTTAACCAAATTAAATAGCATGGCTTAATCTGTTAAATTTATTTCGCAAGTGTTAATTAGTTAAATTAACTCCTTCAAGCAGAAATTTACGATTCTGTTTCACTTGAGGTAATAGAACACGTCCTTGTTTATCGAACTGAAACTTGTCTTTAAGGAAAACTACTAAATCTCCAATCTACGAAAATCGAGGAAAATTTGGTTAGCATCACAAAGTAGTAGAAAGAATACTTAGTTTGTAAAAAACTTTCGTAATTTCCAGAATTGTTGATTCGGTGCTTGTTGACTTCACTGGTTACATAGTAATTAATTAACCAACTGTACTAACCGGCTCTTCCGCAAGCATCTAACAACCTTTCCACATGTGGAGGAGATTGGCCGTAACCAAGGTAACGGGAAAATATACTTTAATTCCAGTCCACCCAGGGATCGAACCCAGATTGCCCCAGTCACATTTTATGAATATATTTGCCGACTGTAAGTGTGTATAAAATACTTTACTATGTCATACTAATTTATTTACGGTCGATTGTGAGACGAGTTTTGCGAGTAATTCAACGACAAGGTATTGCTTTCAAATTTGTCGGGCGGGGACTTGGACTTTTAATTGTTTCTTTGGCTTGTGTGTGGGCATTTCTCAGTGTAGTTGTGTTGTGGTGCTTCTGATTTCTGTGCTCGGCTGGTGTGAGAGTAGAGAAGCTAGTCTCCCTGATTAACTTTACACACACGAGTGTGCGAAAGCAAACTTTCCGTTTAGTGCTATAAAAAATCTTAAATGTTAATACGTTGTTCATAACTTTAATAATAACACTTAATAATTATTAATTAATATTCATTATCTTAATTTAGAAGTATGTATTTATAGACCTTATTCAGTCATGACTATGAGGTGTTAATTGAAATTAATAAGACAGGTTCAATAGATAGTACATCAGTCCTTATTAGGTAGGTTTTTGTAGTTAATGCATTTTAGGGAAGAAATTCGAAGACTGTCTAATATACCCATAATTTTATATTCTGGCAAAAACAAGAGTGCCATATTTACCCCCCCCCCCCCATCATAGTACTAAGTATCTTAATCTTTCATTTTCTACTTTGAGCAAGTGCGTTTTCATTTGCTTAAAATAATTGTCTTTTGTCGAAATTGAAATATTCCAAGACCTAAAATACATATTTTAGATCTTTGAAATATTCAACTACATGTATTCATGCAGTGCGTGGACTAAAATTATGCGAATGCACCGCGGAATGTCACGGAACGATAATAAATTTTGAAAGTCGTACTTTGATACATGAGCAAAAAACGTCAAGACCTTAAAATCATGGGATATAATATGCGGTTATGGGAAGGTCTTGGGACGCATTCAGCGTACATCAAAACGAAATAACTGTATAAATACTGAACTTTAAGACTCTTTGTGATTTTCTCTTTTCTTGGAATTTTCTGTAATTATGGGTTTTCAATCCAATGTATGGTTATTAAAATTTTGCTTCGGAGGAAATCTAGAAACTAGTTTCATGAAAATGTTCTAGTCTGAGAAAAGGGAAAATGTTAAAAGAGCATTATCTAATAAATTAAGTACTGTACATGCACCGTAAATTCGAAGGCGCACAAAGACCGTGGCAGCGCCTAGAAACCCACGCTCGAGACATTTACGGAATGTACGATCAGTAGAGTTGAGTTCGGAAAGGGATATTTCGCTGGCTTAGAATGAGAAGGTCGTAAGTACAAAATCGATACGTGGTATTTTGAGAAAAAACAGCAAGAAAAATCTGTCTGAAATTTTCCCTTTGCTTATGGAAAAAAAGCTTTTTAAACAACATCATGTTGGTCAAAATGACAGGTTCCGATTTTCATGAAACTATGCTCACAAGAAGCGCCCTGTGAAGCAGATTTCAAATATGTTTCAGACTTATGAGGTCGTAAGTAGTAACTACGACCTTCTCATTCTAAGCCTGCGATTTTAAGTAGACTCATATAATTCCCCTCACAATCAATGTTCGTGGTTGTTTGTTGCTTGCCACCGAATAGTCCATATGACCGAGTCCCCAGAAGAGTCTTATTATTCTTAGTTTTTGGTGGAGAGTACATGATAAAGAAGATGTCCCAGTTCCAGAAACATCCCTGGTTTTTTTACATGCCAGGTGTAAGCACCCAAACATGGGGTCTAGATTGAACCAAAACTACATTAAGAATATTAATGACTTGAATGATATTATAATTTAATTTAGCGGAATATTTATCAACATAATTCGCTGCTTCCGGGCACGTGAGTCTTTAAACTTTGGTTGTTTATCTGTGAACAAATTTATCATTCATTTATATTTCTTCATCACTCATAAATTGAAATAATTCATCTTTAAACGAGAATTATCATCAAAGTAGACTTCATTAAAATTCATGGAATTATTAATTTATGTGTGTCGTATATTTTTTGTATATTTAATGCTGATAGATCGGTCGTTATGATACGGCTGTCGTAAAGTATTTTTTGTTCTAAGTTTACCGTGACTCTTCAATTATACTCTCGAGTAATCAATGTAATGTTCATTTTTGTTCGTTTTTAATTTTAAACCGTGTTTTACGGAACACCGTCAGGGACCTTTGGTTGTATTCAAAAAATATTTTTCAAAAATTTCTAAATCGGCCAAACAATTTATATTCACGACTGTGCTATCTTCTAAGCTATAAAGCCGCATGACGAAGTTTAGTCAGGCTATACCCGACTAGATAATATATTACTTAAGTATTTTATCAATCAAGTCGCATAACTTTTTTCAATTTTAGCTAGCTTTTATTCTGGGCTTGACTATCTGTGTTTGAGGGTGCAAAAGGAAATAATTTCGTGAGAAAAGAGTAGATTGCGGAGTTGTCTTTATAAATACACGAAGTAATGAAGCGAATAAACACTTTTTTTATGTATGACGAATACGAATGTCGTGAATTTGCGGAATATGAAACTAGTTACATCCGAGATGTCGCTTTCAGTACACTGTACATTTCTAACATTATGATGAATTATATTGTTTCACATTGACGTACCGTAAAGGAAGTCGTTTTGACTTTAGTGAACATTTGTATATAATTATGCACTTTAATTAAATCACTATGTGTCTCATTTATGTAAAAATATGGCGTTATTATTTTTTTTTAAAAAACACACACACAAAGCTACTTCCGTGGTATTTGTAACATGTCAATGTGATAAGGGTAACTAACACAGAAGAGCGTCATATCAGTATAATATGCGAAAACTATAAAGCATGCGGCCACGAACGTATTGTTATAGGTAGTCGTATTCATGAGGCAACAGTTCCGATGATAGTTGGTTCTTACAGCGGATGTTACTTGCTTGATTCTATAATGAATGTCGGAGACGCAAAACGTCCCGCCTATCTGCACTTGGTAATCGACCCCGTAACGACTCACAATGTCATTTAAATATGCTTAGACTTTTCTGGTAGCTTTACATAGAGGTATGAGACAAGATTTAATATAACAATATACGTTCGTGTTCGTAAATAGGCAATCGTAACTAGTAATGGACAGCAAGCAATCGACGAATGCCATTACGGGTATCGCTATACATAAATGGGACAAAGAAAGACAACTCTGTCAGACTACACGTACAAATACCCGATAAATTCAGGGGAGGTAATTTAATTAGATAATAATGTTTATCATTAAAATACAATCACAGTATTGCCTCGGTGTATAGATCTGTCCGTCAATAGGTGAGGGAGGTGTTTCATTTAATCTAAATACGTTACCATGGATACGGGGTATAGATAAGTTATACTAGTAGTGTGGTCAATTAGTCGGCGATGGATCTGTGTTGATGTGTAAATAGATAAAAAGTAGTACTTCTCAAAATTCGCGATAGAAAACTAAGATATAGATAAAATCTAATATCTAAGCTGTCAGTGTAACTACTTAACGTTTATCTATATACCCTGAACTAGCCTAATTCATATACCTACCCGGAGTTGTTGGATATACACGAAGGTGATAAATTGTCTTGTTGTGATATCTCGAGTGATTTTTATCAAATTTTGTCGAAGTGCTACTGGACTGGAATTTAGTGTCTTCAGTCTACAAGGTATGATTATTACCATTGCTAATTTTTAGTTTTAATATTTTAAAAAGTGCGACGGGTTTTAGATAGATGACTGGTCGGCGAAAGTAAATGATATTATAACTATTTTAACTTATAATAAGCACGATTAATGGTATATATTTTATTGCTTTGTGGGAGCGGTGGCCTAGAGGTAGGACGCGCGCTTCGGGGTCGAGAGGTCCTTGGTTCGACCCCCTCTGGACCACTGGTTAATTTCTCTGAGCAAGACCCACATGCTCCACTCCATCATGGTGTAAAATGGTATCTGTGAGGGCAGTGTCTATTCCTGGGCGCCTGAGATCGATGTTGGCTGCCACACCCACAGGAGAGAAAAAGTCTCCCCAGGGAGACACGAGTGTATGTTTCCATAGGTAGCCCAATGACCAGGGGAAGTTGAAATGTCAAAGGGTGCTTGAGCGGCCTAACAGCTGAAAAGATTCCTAGAAAATTGGTATCTTAACTTTTTTTGTTGAGACATAATTGGACCCGACCACAAACATTTTCTGGCCCGTTCATACGGTTAAATGGTGGTTTATTGTAGGGGTCTGAAAGGGTCTTCCTGTTAGTCTTTTATATTAAATTGGTGAAAAAATGGGGCAATCAAAACTGTAGTTTGTGATATAATTTCGTTGTCCTTGTGTATTTATTTAGTAATAACATTGCTACTGGGATAAACTGACAAAGGTTCCATGCAACATGCATGTAATAAATTTTAGATTTGTCTAATATGTTATGTAATGTTTTCACACCTGTGTTGTAATGCATGTTTCATGTTATAAAACTATTTTATCTTGTATTGATAGCAATGATAATGTTAACATTTATTTGAGTGCATGATAAAACGAACATTATTTCATGATTTGTTGATCAAACGATATTATTGCAAGGTGTTGGAAATAACTTTCTTTCGTTTTATTTCCGTATATTTCAAATACATTTTATATTGTGATAATATTATTGCATTTATGAGTGTGTGTTTGGTTTGAAGACAAGAAAATCCCATTTTCTGCTGGAGATATGTTTTCATATATCACAGTCTACCCCATTTCGTGGAAAAATATCCCCTACAATTACATGAATTCCAGTTTCTCTGTTTCTGCGGCCCCATCCCCCCCCCCCCCCTCAAAGACGATCCATTTTGTTGGGTTTTCGAGTTGGTTTTTTTGCTGGTTGTTTGCTAAAATTAAATTTACACGACTCGACAGTGGTCCAGTGGTTCATACACTGAATCTGTAAATAGGCGAGTTGGGTTCGATTCCAGATCGCAGCAGTTGACAATGCTGTATTTTAGTATCTCAAAATTGCTGACTCCTTGTGGACAGATATAAGTTAGTAATTATTAGGATAAAGTCCATTAAAACGGGTTAGGTTTATCATGTTTCTTTATTTATAGAATAAAAATAAGCGGGTTAATCAGCCGCTATATTTTAACCGAAAAAAAAATATATTAAGAAACGGCGTTAAACTCGAATAAACATTGTATACCAAAACAATGAAAATTTAGTTTATTTACGTTGTGGTGTTGATTAAATTTCGTTGACGATAGCCATACTATAACACATAACTTAATGTAAGGTAGGTAACATGATGTAGTGTTTTGTTTGATTCAGTTTCTATTGACAAGATTGTCATGTCTTACATCATCAATAACAATATCAATACAACAGATCGATAAATGATGACGTCATAATGTTATTACATCATACCCTAGGGCTGTCCACATGGGGTCAGTGTGTCAAATATACAGCGGCGCAGCATGTGATCATCCCTTTATTGGCCCCTTTTGTGACTAATTGGTACGCAGATTGTGTGTGAAGTGAGAGCGCCCCCTAGGGGTCTAACCCGTCCTGTGTATTATCATAACCGAAACATAATAAATATTTTCCTCCATTTCAATGCATTGGTAGATCTCTATTTTGCATCAACAATTCAACATATTGAGGCGGCCTTGGATGAAATTTTAAACCCGTTTCCGGGTCATTAATTCATTTCATAACCTAGCCTCGTCTTCTAATTTTTTATCGTCAAATACATCTTTAAAAGTCTGCATACCTCTGGTGTGTGATCTTTTGTTATATCTTATAAATCCGTTTCTATGATACCGGTTGAATCGTTTCAAATTACCCAAGTTCATTTTGACATTTATATCATTTTAAGTAGGTCGTTTATAAACGATGTTAATAATTTCAATCCTTTCGCTGAGAGAAATTGAATGGCTAGGGTAAAACCATAAATTTACGTTCGTTTTAATTAAATAACCTATACTGACCGATAGCCACACCGTTCTACGTATTGAATGTACGTATATTTGTAGATGGTCGTTCGTATCACCGCTTAATGTGGTAAGGTCACCAATTATGGGGAAAATTATTGACCGGGCAAGTAAAGAATCGTATTGATATACAGTACATTGTTAGGAATAGCAAGGAACAAATGGTTCATTGGAAATATTGAAAGATCGACTGTAGAATAAAACTGTCACTTGCTGTTTGTCTTGTCGACATAACCTGTGAAATCGGTCGGCGGTGGGTTAGTGCTGGATAAATAGATAAATAAAATAAACTGTTGGTGATTGGAATTTAGCTCTGCGGATACCGTCTAAAAATGGTGTTGGGGAAAGGCTGTTTTCTGGTCTGCGTGTGGATGTTATGTTGCGTCACAGTTTCTGAGGTTTGTATTAATTTCATAAGTAAATTAGTCATAGTTTATTTACAGATTTTTCTGGATACATCGTCTTTTCATTTTGTTATTAATGTATTGAACTATTCCTGCAGTCATCGGACAAATGCACCCTCGTCTTTGACTTCATGTAGTTGTGGTGTTACTGTTTTCTGTGCTCGGCTGGTTAACTTAAGTTGCATGCTGTCTTCCCTGTCCGATTTCATCATATCTTTTTTTCAAAACCGTTACCGCGAAGTCACTTCAGTTATATCAGGAGCAATATAAGTATACTGTGTCTGGTTATATAACAGGAGAGGTTGGTAATAATAATTATTTAAAAAATAAAATATAACAATAAGCGATATTTTTTGTAAATCTTAAAGCTGCTTTTTAATGTATGTGAGTATCCGATGCCACATGACTCGTAGCCGTGTTACCTGTGAGTTCAAATCTTCAAACCGAAACCCCTCGGCCAAAATAGATTTAATGAAATCTTGAGGGACACATTTAGAGAAGTTAGGGACTTTTAAGGGGTCAAAGGTTCAATTTAAGAATCGCACGACATACCTTAAAGATACTTATAATACAACACAATGATCGAAAAATTTACTCTCAAAATTTGATAAACAATTTTATTACATTTTTATGTGATTTTTCTGTTTACAGGCTCTTATCGAAATGTTTAATTTACCATTTGAAAGTGATATATTGATTTTATCTTAATAATTTGACCAAGTCGTTCAAACACCAGAGATTGGGTTTAGTTGGCGATATACAAGTATCAGTACCTTAAAATTTAGGGCCGATGTAAAAGACTGAGATTTTCACTCAACTTCTCAACTAGCTCATTACTCAGGCAGTGGTTAGTCAATTAAGTCCCCATGCTATAATAGATAAAAAACTACGCTGGTTGAACGAGAATGACGAATTGATGCAAACTTTGGAATGAAATTGGCGAAAATTGGTATATAATTATCTAAAACCCGATGCTGATTTCGGATGTAACCTAATATTCGGATAGAAATTTTCGAATTAACTACCAATTAGAATCTGAATATACATCACGTACATGCATATTTTATTTGTTTCTGATATTGCCTTTGTTAGAGGCTGTAAATGGAAATACTTTCAGTGTAAAATTTTGTTTTCGATAGACCATATAAAGCCCGCTGCATAGGATTTGTCACACTGTGTACGGCCCAGTACAGTATGAATCATTTGTGACATAATACCTCGGTTAGGTAGTTGGTACTGTATGTAATTTCACAAACCAAGTGATACATTTGTTTATATCTGTATGGTGCGTTTAACAAAAGTATTTGAATTCATTCCTGCGTCTCTATGGTCCATCTGTTATACATGGGAGATAGGTAAGATATCACAAGTTTTGATGATGAATAGAAATGCGGAACAAAACAAAACTCCCCGCTGTTGGGGTCAATCGTAACTACTCGGGCATTTCCGTAAATGATAAATTCGTTAGATAAACGCCGAGGAGTTCCGATTGTGTTGGTGTATGCGACATCGAACAATCCATTCATCCAAAGTTTTAAACTAAAGCCCACTATTGTATCGTATTCAATCCGTATTTACATATTATAATAAAGAGTTTGGGATTTTAGGAGAATTGTTGTTACTTTAGTTCAGTAAATGGATGTGAAAATAATTTGAACATCGAAAACATCCGTGAAATAATGTTAAACTAATTAAAGTATTACAGCGATTTCCCGTCAAGACCATAACAAGTCTAGAGTTCTCAAAATTCTTAATCGTACTAAGTACAGAATAAATGAAATTTTAACGATTAATACATGCCAATCAATGAAGCTTCGCACGCCTAGTAAAATTATTGTTCTGCAAATATTGCTATCATTATAATTTGTATAAAAAAATAATTAAAACAAGTATTTTCTAGCAATCTGTCCACTATTGGGTTTTTGTATTTGATTTTGTAGTTTTCAAGGCACTTAAATTTGTAGATAAGCTTATTAAAACCAAGTGAAATTGTTATTTTTTTCGGACGTAATGTTTACTTTATGGACCTTGTGTTTATTTTTACTCCGGATTACATGCCCTTGTCTGCAGGCTTAAGCCGAACACGAGGCAATATCCGGTTGTTGTTGTTTTATATTTGTTTAATGTGCGGATTAAAGTGTATCTACTGTATATTATGCGTCACCCTTTATTCATCGACGAACCGTTCATTGTTCACATATAGGCCCCATTGACAAGTACATTTTTTGTATTGTTACTTGGTCATTGATGTTACGGCGGTATTGTCAAAGGTGTAACAAATGATTGTAGATTTCATTGTACATTCATACAAAAAATTGCCAGGGCTGTCTGTGTGTTGAAATATGGAGTTTGACAAATAGTTCGGATGTATGGAAATTATCAATAAATGACTCAGAAACTTCTCCTCCTAATACTAAGGTTAGTACAAGTATTAGTAAATAGTATCATTTGGGGAATCGGTTCTTTCGATCGGCTTACCCCGGGGTGTGGGGTGACAATTGGCCGGACCACACGGGTGACTTTTGTTATGTTTTTATCTGGTACTTTCAAATGAGCAACATTATTGCCATGATAGTTTACACAACCGTCTGTATACCAAAGCAGCACCACAAAAGAAGTATGTTTGAACTTCTTTGGCACCACCAAAATATATATTCTCGAATATTACATGCTAACATGCATGTCATTGAAATAATTTGATATTTATATTAATACAAAACAGACATGTACGTGTATCATTCGACTTGCATTAATATTAACGTTCTTAAGTTGAATGTGAATGGCAGTACTATACCATATTTTTAATTGAACGGGAATGACAGTACCATATTTTTCTAGTTCCTAGTGAAGTGGCATTTAATTATTCCTATATTGCATGTCAAAATAAGTGTTTTTTCATAATGAAATTGTCGAGAACACGAATGTAGGGTACCGTAAAATAATATGTATATGCGATGGAATTAATTTACGTGAATTTCACGGTTGAGCTAAGATCGCGAAATTTAGCCCCTGGAATATTTGACCACTAAATTTAAGTAGTACATGCTAACCAAGTATTTTGCATTCACTAGACAGTTAAAAACAACCGCATCACGACTCATTTACCAAATTCCTCGAACTTTTATCATCGCGAAATTTGATACCCACGAAATTTGAAAACCGCGAAATTTGATAATCGAGAAAGGAAACGATTGTACAGTACCGGTTGAAGTGGATATTGAAATGGGCACATCAATCATTGCGTCTGATGTTGCATCTGCTTGAACCGACATCATCTCATACATTGTTGTTGATATTCTCCTGTCTGGCTTACTTATCTTCTTTTCACAACCAACTAACATATTACAAAACATAACTATAAAACATATTACTGGTACGTGCATTTTCTGTACTTTTGTTGCATTTTGCTTCTTTGCACACTTCCCTAAAAAAATTATTTATTCAATTACATGCATGGTTTAGGAATATCGTTACATAGTAGGTCATTTTGGTGGATAAGCGTCTGGCTACTCATTCACTCGAAGATCGTTGTCCTGAGGTCTCACCCCACCTTAAGCAACACGATGCTTGAATAGGAAGAATATCACAGTTTTGTTAGAACTTCTTTTCTCCTGTTCTTCTGTTCTTCTGTTCTTCTGTTCTTCTGTTCTTCTGTTCTTCTGTTCTTCAGTTCTTCAGTTCTTCTGTTCTTCTGTTCTTCTGTTCTTCAGTTCTTCTGTTCTTCAGTTCGTCTGTTCTTCTGTTCGTCTGTTCGTCTGTTCTTCTGTTCTTCTGTTCTTCTGTTCTTCTATTCTTCTGTTCTTCTGTTCTTCTGTTCTTCTGTTCTTCTGTTCTTCAGTTCGTCTGTTCGTCTGTTCTTCTGTTCGTCTGTTCTTCTGTTCGTCTGTTCTTCTGTTCTTCTGTTCTTCTGTTCTTCTGTTCTTCTGTTCTTCTGTTCTTCTGTTCTTCAGTTCGTCTGTTCTTCTGTTCTTCTGTTCTTCTGTTCGTCTGTTCGTCTGTTCGTCTGTTCGTCTGTTCGTCTGTTCGTCTGTTCTTCTGTTCTTCTGTTCTTCTGTTCTTCTGTTCTTCAGTTCTTCTGTTCTTCTGTTCTTCTGTTCTTCTGTTCGTCTGTTCTTCTGTTCTTCTGTTCTTCTGTTCTTCTGTTCGTCTGTTCTTCTTGGATAGGCAGGGTGACTTGGTAGTAAACCAGGAAGCGACCATCGAGTTTAATTTATATAAGAACAGACCAAATCTAGTTTAAGAATGTATCATTGCTTGTCATGCATTAATGTTATCATTACATGAGGAAGAATTCAGAAAGAATATTATTTTATAATAAATAACAATACGTCAAGGAAAATGTTAACCCCGTATGTTGCAAGACCTATGACTTAGTTACAGAACTCCCCCCCTATATTGATCTGAATATTCCTGATTACTTTAGATGTAATAACATGTTCCAATCATGTGCAGTAAATCACATTTGCGTATACTGTGCTGAATAATTATAATTGACAACTCATGTAAAATAATGATATGCGCCATAATCTCTGACTTTGGGAACTACTTTTTTGAACTGTCAATTTTGCAGCGGGAAATCGCCACGCAACCGATGCAACCGTTCCCAAAATAGACTTGTAATAAAAATGAGTAAAATGCTGAAATTCTAAAATAAAATTCGATTCTTTGTTTTGTTCGCACTATTTATAAAGGCATGGAACTGTTAAACAGTTGTATTCTTTTTCGTCAAACATCTTTCGGGTTTGCACAGACATTGGCAGACAGTGGAATTTAATCAACTTTTTCACAGGTCAAATTTGCTGTCTGGCTCTAATCGGCTTGCTTTTATATTAGTTCAATGCATAATTTATATTTTCTTACCGAAACTTGTCAGAATGAAATGATGTTTTTGGAATTTACGTTTGTTAGAGCAGATGCAAATTCTGAAATTAGTTTTTTAGGTTCTCACACATTTTATGTTTCAGTTCAACGGCTTAATTTTAAATTGAATTCTAAACTAAGAAAAATGAGTCGGTGAAATTACAGACAGGTCAAGGTCTTCGGAACACTTTCACCAAATAGTTCGGGTTGATTGTTTTATTCCCAGACTCAACGAACATTCAGTATTGTCATATGTTTTCGCGACCATTATTTTGAATTACTCCTTTAATTTTAATGGATTTCCTACCTGAAATAGCTAGCATTTCAATGTAAATTACAGACAGGTCAAGGCTTTTTGAACACATACTCGGTACTTTCACTAAATAGTTCGAGTTGACTGTTTTATTCCCAGACTCAACGTACTTTTAGTATTGCCATATGTTTTCGCGACCATTATTTTGAAATTCTCCTCAATTTTTTATGGATTTCCTACCTGAAATATCTAGGATTTCAATGTATATATTTAGTGTGTATAATGTTATGCGTGAGTACTACTGATGTATCACGGGAACGTATTTATTCATCTCGAAGTGTCAGATTCAATAACAATGGACAAATATATTATCCAGAAGTAGCTCGGATAACATCTTCAACATACTCTATTCCCCCTCTCGCCTTCAGGGACCCTATATGTATCGACTTGTTGGCATCAACTCACTGAAATATTAATGAGCTAAGATCGACACTGTTTACAAGCGCCACAAAAATCCATTTCCTTATACTAGTAGTACTACCAAGTCTTTTTATATATAATTCATTATGTTTACTCTTAGAATATTCTATTGTCCAAGCGCCATTCATCGATATTGTTAAAGTCTTTAGCAATATTCAATTTCAGAATAGGCCTACGCTAGGCGCCGCAAAACGGAGGCAAATAGAACTGGATAATTCATATAAGTTTGTATAGGCTTGTTAGTCAACGTTTGTTTATTTTTCATACCACGGTTGTCCAATTAAATTGAAGTGCATATTTGTATTGCAGTGTTTAGACTCTTGTGGGAATTTACTCAAGGTTCTGGTACTTTACTTTTGGCTTCTGTTTAGTAAGTTATAGCGGTGTGATAATTCAATATTCGCCTTTCTGAAGCGGCCAAGAAACAATATGCAATGAATGGTGTGAAACTTAAATTATTACCAAGAATGTCCCTGTAGGAATTAGGGGATTTCCATTTCACTTGGGAGAAGGGTGTTTTAGGTTTTACCCTTGAAATGTATAATAATAATAAGCCACATTTTGGCCCTCGCTATTTATCGCTTGAATGGTAATTATTCTTAAAATTATAAAAGGGTAAAATTAAGGCAAAATTAAAATTATGAAATGACCAGTCAGATACAGGTCTACGCTTGTGAGGTACCTGCTATTGCCATCAGCATCATATACATCTTGTGTAATTCCAACAGTACAATTGTCCCGTTTAAGTCCTTGATATTTAAGGTGTATGCTTAGATTAAAATCAGCGGTCCTACAACAGTCGTTTATAGACCACACCGATTTACCGCTTCGCCATGATCATGGTGGCATGAGAGTCAAAATATGACATCCATTTTCTGGACCACTGGATGACAGTCAAAGCGTTTGTCTAAAAGCTGAATTACATGCCCTTATAGACCGGGGTCTACAACAGTTTGTGAACACCCTTAAGTACATTTTGTATATTTCTTGTCCTTCGTCAGGTAAACTTAAATGACAATATATATAGCGAGAAATATCCCCGGGGTCTATAACATTCTTAAGTAGGCCTATATTTCTCGTCCTTCGTCAGGTAGAATTAAATGGAAGAGGCATAGTAAGAAATAGCCTAGAAGATTTAAGCATTTCTAGTACGTGAATGTTGACACTGTTTGGGCTTAAGAAGTTATAAGAAAGCAAATACAGTAGACTGTGTGTTTAAATCATTATAGTTAACCCGCCGTATTTACCTTAAGGTTTAACTGGACATTTTGTACGATTTCCCCCTCAGTAAAGTGAAAATAAGTCGATAGTTTAATTACCAACCAATTGTTAAAACCTCTTTTATTCTATGTTTACTCGAACATGTCCAAAACCTCCCCGACCATGTCATCCATTAAATGGGTACTCATTAAATGACTATAAGGCCAGGTGCCCGTTGTCTAAGCAAAGCGCTACAGAGCGCTTTCCACGGAAGGTTATCCGTGCCTTCAATATTCAATTGAACGGGAGATACTAGTAACTGAATGAAAGCGCTCCATAGCGCTTTGCTTAGGCTACGGACATCTTTATTTGATCTATATGAGCTGAAATTTAATACGTTTGTTTATAAATAGTCATCCCGCCAAACAGAGACGTCCGCACATTCATACCTTCTCGTTGAAACTCTTCAGCTGGGAGGCAAAATGTCAGTACTTTTGTGGTGTAATTGTGAAACTTCACCGCACATGTACATGTATATATAGACTTCACAAAAATACTGAATATAAGGCTGTGGTTACGTCATTGTTAGTATACCAGGTCCTTATTAAGTGAATACGTGTGCTTTTAAAATTAAAATGACCACTTCTCAAAATGAGACGCCTGGGTATGGACAGAAACTATAATTATATAGTCTCTATGTTTGTCAATATGCATGAGTATGGTCGTTCGAAACATGGTTAACAAAGTTACACAGCAAAACTTTTATATCTATTAACCACCTGTTTAAATTGTTCGACCGAATACACAATTGCATCGGACCGGCCTTAAATTTATTTCCGATTTTAACTAAAAAACGAAACGTGATCGCAGTCAGCTATGTTTGTGACAGATGCCTTCTTACACATGTTCGTGTATTTAAAGTATTATGCAAACATAATATTGGTTTTAAATTCCTTTAAAAGTTCATATTAAATCATTCGGGTTTTAAATCCAGTTTCGATTTCATTAACACAATTCGTTTCACTGTACAAATGTACAGTCCGACCCATTTTTTTCGACCAAAGGGATGTAACCCGTGTGTAAAACCGAAACTCATGCACGTTTGCATCGTTCAATTCAAAATTTCTATTTTGTGGATTCGAATTCCTGTGAAAATTAAAATTATACAAACATTTCGTTTCCGTAGAATGAGGTTGCCAATTGAGATGAAATATAATCATCTTAATAATGTGTTTGAAATGTGTCCAAATTACTTGTAGTCTGCTTTTCTATATAATGTCTGAACTTTTAAGATAGAAATAACTCATGCAGGCAAATTGAATCATATCATTAACACTAGCATTTGTTTGGAACAATACTTGCATGTTTATTGATATATGCTTTCAATGATTGATGCTTTGGTATATTTATATGCATGCCATTATGAAAACTTGTGATACATCATAATTAGGCGCACGACCACGAAGCTCTTAAATTGCTTACTTTTTAAATCATATGACGTCACGTGGTTTGAGGTAGAAAGTTCATTTTAAAAAGACACACTTTGTTTTCATATAGCATCATGTATATTTGACGTCACGTGGTTTGACGTTGAAAATTTATTTGAAAAAAAAACCACACCACTTTGTTATCATATAGCATCATGTATATTTAAAATGTGCACTAAAATCTTACATTTTGAGTGCACTAAAAACTTAAATTAAAGTGTACTCAACCCTACATTCAGTTTTACATTAACATTAAACTGTTCAATTCTTACAGTATTACTGAGTTAGAAAATGTAGCAGCTTATAGCTCTAATTTTCTAACTCAGATTCATACTTAAATCGTAAAGTCACACTTAAGTCTGATACATTTACCCTTAAATCTGACACTCGCACTTAAATCATACATTCAAAATCAGATTCATACTCAAATTTACATTCAAACTTAAATCTGACACTCACACTTAAATAATACATTTAAACTCAGATTCATACTCAAATCTTACGTTTAAACTTAAATCTGACACTCACACTTAAATCATGCAACCGAATGCACATCTTAGATTCATACTCAAATCTTATATTGACACTTAAATGACAAAGCACTGAGACCATTCTGTATACCCAACACTCAGTTTTCACTAAGCATTGAGCGCATACTCAAAGTCATGTCCTTGATATAAGCCTAAGTTTAAGTGTCAATGGTGTAATATTTGTTTAACCTAAACTTCGGCCAAGGACTGACCTCACAATGAAAGCTATATTGAACGCCTACGTGTACCCATATCTGGTTTCTATGCAATTTGTAACTAATCCCTTAGTCACATTTTTGGGGTCACGGTTAAGGGTCCTATTATGTTTGATTTTCTGTAATCCTTCTCAATTGATTATTATCTTCAACTAACGAGACGCGCCTCGGTAAATCATTTTCTTTGTTGAACATTGTAAATGCTTCTTTGGTTATTCAATGATTTCCACAGTCATGGCAACAGTTTTACAGCGGTTGTCGAAATTCATAACTCACTTACACACACAGTCGGTAAAAGCATAGCACGGAATTTACGTGAAACGCTGAAATTGTGAAAATCTCTTGAGTTTTGGCTTCGGTCTTTATTTATAAGAGTAAAATGCCCGGATATAAAACCGATTTTACAGTCGAAAATAGGAAATTATATACAACTGTTGGTTTTTTATTGTGAAATAGACAAAGTGAAATTGGTTTTTGCTTGGTGAAGGTTAAGTGTTTATCATTTGCCTTTTCTATTCGATTTGAAAATGGAGATATCAGCGTGATAAATTATACCACTGGATTGTGTTTTATTTTAATTAAAATAAATTAATTGCATTGTTAGAGAAGACGGGCAACAGAAACAATCATTGTTTTTTGTAGTAGTGTAACCAATACAATGTTGTCAGCTTGAAAACCGTCTATTTATAAAATACAACAAAAGCCTCGACACGTGTTTTATTAGTTATAATAGTCTTCGGATGACCAATTCGGATGTATGGACGCTGTGGAGGGCTTAAATGGATAGTTAAATCGCGTTATTCGCTGGGGGAATTTGGACCACTTGTGACATCTATAGAAAAATGTGATTACTAAACCATTGAACGTCGCCTACTGGTTACGATTTATATTTGTATTGATGGACAAATCGTTTAGATAATGCACAAGAATAAATTTGCTATCGCGACATTAAAATCACTAAATTATGAGAATTCATGCGGAGTTTGTACCGTAACATAGAAACATATTGGTCGTAAGAAACTGGAAACACATTGCGTTTTTATGATATCATATCTTATGGCGAATTTCTGCTGCAATTAATTCTGCGAAAAGACAATAAAATTCTATATAAATTTTGTGCTTTCTTTAAGAACATGCATTTTACTGCACTGGCATAGTTCAAACACTTTTCATAAAAAATATGGGAAGAATTTTATAGTCAATAACTTCCCCTAACAGTTTTTCCGTTTATTTATTTCGCAGTCTGATAAATTTTTTGATGAACGTATCGCGAATCCATCGCAAATTCGCAGTGTATCACACATTATTGTCATTTTCGTAATAGTGATGGCTAGAGGCTATACATCTTTTGCGTCCTCGTTAAAACGATGTATTGAAAGCCCAGGGTTGGATAGCATTTTGATGATGTACATCGTTAAAAGCATTGTCAGCAATTTCTATAAAGTGTGGAAAAATATATGACCGTGTCTTTGTAAAGAGAAAGTTAGTTTTATCACGAAATTCGAAACTTCCCTATGTTACCAGGTTACCGTTCGATAAACATGTAAATTAGCAACTAGTCGTATATTTCGCTCAGCATGAAACTTGCCTACAAGTTGAAGAATGTACATAGTTTGATATTTTCTTTTCTCGACCATCGGTGACATCTTTGTTAAAGTGTCAGATGAGAATAGGTTTCTGAATACATTTAGTGTGAACTTTTAAGCGTTTAGTATAAGAAATTGTGATAGATAATCGCTTAATTTACAATGTAATGTAACAAGGTCTTGATTTAATTTGGGAGTTCAGCTAATCAGTTTTGGATAATTAACTAATTCGACTGAGTGACTGAGAAGATCTATAGTACTGATTTAGAGTTGTGCATCTTTTGTTATAAGCTACGTAGATTGTACTATCCGACAGCATGCTCCAATGCATCAAGTTTGATGTTTTGAAATAAATATAAAAAAAAATTATTTTTTCGTCAGACACTTAAATTTAAAGTTGTTGCTTGGAGCGTGTAAATTTCAGTATGCTTATTTGTGTGTGGGGTATATATACGTGTATTTTGTTCTGTTCTGTCTGAAGTTTAGATTTCAACAACTGATAGTTCCGCTTTGTGAATGTTAGATATAAACGTAAAACAACTCATCGATGTAGAGATCTTATCTTGAACACTGAAGAAAGGTTGGGCTTCGACGTTTTACTTTAAATGGGTTTGTTGTACAAAAAATGTGTCCGTACAAATTGAAGTCTAGATGTTATAAGATACGACTACGACTCTAGCTATCTGAATCATCGGTTAGCAAAAGGAAAATTACGTATCTTACTATTCTTTAATGGATGGTTTGTTTAGGATGTAAAATTTCTCGTTTTTTTCCCAACTGATTCAGAAGTAGAGATTGCGTGACAACGTCAGTTTGGGACACTTAGTTGTGTAACGATTTCTTCTGAGTTGACTTTTATCGAGAAAGGGTACGTTTATTTTGATCGGAACTAATTTGTAAGCACTCTGTTACGTGGAATTATAAAAGTGTGCCTGAAACTGTAAAAGTTCCGCTCTAGCTGGTGTTTAACTGTTTAACGCTTTCTGGATGATAAATTATTTAGCTAACAGCACGCGTGCTTGGAAATTGGTTCAGTTTTAATGCGGAGTGTGGCATCAATCCACCATAAAGTGATAGTTTATTGTCTATATATCGACTTCTGAGTTATTTGTTATTGCAATTGCACTTCATATATGACACTGGAATAGTTTTGGAATTTTACCAACGTGACACGTTATGTCGATGACGACGGAAAGACCTTGGATTACTTTCAGACCCACTATAAAGGTGTGTATGAACCGTACTTTTAATTCCATTAAATTATGGTCATTTCGAATGTCATCAGCTGAATTTGAACAACAGAAAGACCATTTGAATTTTCCAACTAGATTAGATGTTTTTATGTAGGACTGTGTGCTAATGGCATATCTCTTTTTCTGGATTTGTCATTTTGCTTCAGTTAAAATCTCCAAAAGAACAACACGCATGTAATCTTAGTTAACTATCGACATATTGATGCATGTTTTACGTGTATGATACTAGTAATACATTTTACATTAATTTTGTTAAATTTATACAAATCGCTGGCTTATAATGAAAAGGTTGAAAGTACAAACTCATTATTTTGAGAGAACGAGAAAAAAATGTCTGAAAATTACTCCTTACTTTTTTTAAATCAAGCTTTTTAAACTTCAGTTTGGACAACATGAAAAGTTCCGATTTTCCATAAGTTTTCGTGTTGAACCAAACCGAAGTCTTAAATATTAAAAAGAAGTTGTTTTTTCCATAAGTAAAGCTTAATTTTCAGACTGCTTTCCTTGTTTTCTCAAAATATCGATTGTGCTTACAACCTTGTCATTCTAAGCATGTGATATATCATATACATTACCTGCGATGACATCATATCAATTCCAATAGTTTCAATAAGGAATGACTCACTGATCAAGGTTAGTATCAGGGGTGTTTCGTATTTGTCATACGTTGAAAATTAATGTCAATGGCGGCCTCTTGTTTGGCAAATATGTTCGGCTTCAGCCCTCCATTTTCGTTTAACCAGCGTGTTTTTCCTCCGTAATCTAGGGACTTGACTATACACTGATTCATGAGAATGCAGCCCTCATACTATTTTCCTGATTTTTGATTTGGCCCTGTTGACATACCCCTAAAGTATGAACATTTTGTACTATCATGGCACCATCCATAGTCCTTTGAACACCAGGTATGTCATTAGGGGACTGATTGACAGAGCCATCTTTGTGTTGTAGTCTACTGGGTACTGTTTTATCAACGTACTTACGAAATCGTAAACTTACGTTCAAATTTAAATTCTATTTAATTTATTAACAACTACAATTAAGGAACAGAAATTGTTTGTTGGAGTTCATTAACTGAATCTTGATTAGCATTACAGCTCCGCTAGCCACATTTTATATTTGCTAACGTATTATTAAGAATTTAAATTTGATCGTAAGTTTAAGATTTCCGTAAATTCTTTGATAAAACAGTGCCCTGGAGTTCATGTGATACCAAATACTATGTACATTTCAACGTGAAACTGACCCTCGAGTTGAGAATTGTAAGGGCCAATACGTTGTAATTTGGCCATTTAAAGGCCCAATGAGGATTTTTTTTAAAAACGTCAAATGAACCCCTGATTGTTACCCTTGAGAAGTTTCACGTTGCTTTCGGTAATGATGATACACAAAACATTGATGGTTGCTACAGGTGGCTGTTACACTGATTGCAAGCAATTAAAATGAGCTAACTAAGTGACATGCTCAAGTTGAGAATGGAAAGAGCGTAATATGATCATCAGCCTGGTCACAATATTGGGGTATCATGGTAAATTTTGTTCTGAGAAATTGAAAGTACTAGCATGCTAAAGTTCGTATGATTTATTTTAGACATTTTAAAATCAGCATTGAACTATTCATGCTACTTTGAATATATTTTAAAAGATTTAACTTCACGATGCTACCCCAAGTCGCTGTAGACATGAAAATATACATCAGGGATTGTCATTTTTTGTCTTTTATATGACAATATATTTGTAATATCGTCATAAAGCGAATCGAATTATTACTAAATGTATGCCATCTGGCAGTTATTATAACATTAATATCCGTACATCGTATTTCACTGTTTTCCTGTCGATCGATACACAACCACGAAATAACATACATAGAATTTAGCTAGTAGCTGTAGCAGCAGAGATGTGGAGCGATATTTGAGAACAAAATGCGCTTCCTAGCTAACTGAATACTGAGAGAGGGAGAGCGAACGAGAGCTTACATTCAGTTGATTTCTATTTGAGCGTTCGCTGTGTATTTGATGCGCGCGATGTTTGTTCGGTAATCGATAGAAATATTCAGAAATACACTGTCCTCTGAAGTTATCATTATGAATTATGTATACGATAGTGAACCGTGAAAACCGAGGGTGACCGAACGTAGCGTTAATTTTAAAAATCGGACGCTGGATTAACGTTTAGTGGTTTTCCATGGTAATTTAAACGTTCGGATTCGAGTTTTTTTAAATTGTTTTGTTATATGCTAACGTCTGTTTCTAACAATGGTGGATCATTATTGGATTATGAGTTATGTGTGTGTAATGTCGTGTTTTCATGCAGACGTTTGTGGATTTAAGTGTATCTTGTGAAATGTCAAAAATATAGTTCTGTCACAAAATTCATGATGGAAAGGTCTCCGCACTTCACTGGAGAAAATGGAGTGGTACTTACTTTTTAATTGTATTCTTTTTGTATCTATGACTCGTATATACGATCGTCTTTGTTTACGACATCGTAAAGTTTGTTATTTTAGCCACTCATGGACTTACTATTCTTGTTATGCTATTATTGAAAGAATGTTTCGTATCTTAGTAGATACCACCTGAAATTATGAATCGTATATATACGATTGTCTTTTTTACGACATCGTAAATTTATGCTTGCTATCTTAGCCAGTCGTATATTTGCGGTTGTTACTAACGTTATGCTATGTATTAAAGAATGCATCGTATCTAAGTCAACTATATTCCAACGTATATTTAAACGTATCTTTGCTAGTAAATTTTAGAATATGTTTAGTATGATACATACTAAGTAACGCATAACGCATATGCAGTTGTTACTATGCTATTTTTAAAAGAATGCATGGCAGCTTAGTATATCTCAATTCCTGAAAGGTAGATTATATTTAATATGATACAGAACTCATAACGCTAAAGGCCAAACGACGGTTGGCCATTTGGTACCATTTCGTGTACTTATCGAATATTGACCCTTATTTTGCATAGATCTGCATTTGTATCACAATTTACATTTGTAGTTTTCTGTCTCTCAAATATGTTACAAACGCGATATTCTAAACACTCATATATACCGTATCTTTCCTTCAAGTACTATACTCGTTGCGTGCTCGATTGCAGACAAACGAAAATTTGAAGAAAACACGAAATTTTGTAATAAAAGTTGAAATTTAATACTTTTCATATAAGCGTACCAATTCAGGTTGTTAAATTGCTAATATACAAGATGACTAAAGTATTGTTATTTCAGAAAACAAATTGTTTTCTTAAAATGACTGAAACTACCACTACGCTTAAGGATAGGTTGTTAAATTGCATTTTACCCCGAGTCGGTAAACAACGATCTCAAGCTATTGAGTTTTATAAATGATTCGTTTAGAAGTCATGTCGAATATGAGGTATAAAACCCATCCAACCGTTTCCAACATTGTACATTTTACTTAAAAGTTAAAACCCAGTTTTCACCAAATACATTGTGTAAGAGAAGAGGGGTAGTGTCTATACATAAACTGTGAAAAATATTGTCAAAGTGTTGAAGTTAAATAGTTACACATAATTTCGTTGCTTGGATATTTTCAAATCGAAAGATGTAGGTGTTTTTCAGAAAAATGTTTTGCCAAATGTGACACTTTGTTTTGTAAACAAGGAATTACGTGTGCATTAAAAGGTTTGCTCACACTGTGAGAGTTGACATTTAGTTGCTTGCTGTTTTAGGATGTTTCAGTGCAGTTTATAATGGTATACGAGTATGTGATGATATGTGTCGAGTGATTTTAGTCTTAAAACGGATCCGCAGCACACTCACAAATGCAACGTCGAACTCTGACCATTTTCTCATACTAGTATGCTTATGAGATCGTTGAATGTCATTAAAAGTTTCTTTTAATTGTTCCCGATATAATGTTTTACACGTAACGTTATAAAAATGTATTTCAATTGCTGAACTATTGAACCTTTAAATATTTACTCATATGTCGTCCGCAGAGCTGAGCAGTCAGTCATGTTATGTATCAGTTGAGTCTGATTTATGCGGGTGGTTGTTGATAAAAAAACTGGGACTCTCCCTTTTATACGCTGATTTTCTTTACTATTTTTGAAACAAAATGGTCTGCTTTATACTAGTGACCACTTACACAGGTTTGAATGTAGTCATAAAAACGTTGATTTCATTTTGTTAGTTGAGTTTCACTGTATATTCTACCATATCATACCGAGCTTTATTAAATGAAATAGTGTTCGTGTATATATTTGATCGATTTTGATAAGAACGGATATTTAAAGTGACACATATATAGTTATTCTTGAAAACTTGTATAATTTTATCCCACTTAAAGTTGTTAATAATCCATACATTTCAATGACAGACAGCAATTAGAAAACGAACATTTTACACTGAATTTGTCAAATTGGGTTCACATGCAAATGACTGTTATGAAGATCGTTCCTGGAGGTGTCGGTATTTAAAGATATAACCTATCATATTATTAAACCTGCTTTAAACGGCTACAACATCTGATTAGAAAAACCATACGATATTATTCGAAATACTGTAATCCCTCTGTACAAGAACCAACCTTGAAAATTTAATTCCCACCAAATAGTCTTTAATCACCAGTGCATACAATCAATAAATTATTAAAAAACAACAACAACAACAATTTTCCTACCTACCCTACATTCATTTCAGAGTCAAATGAGAACGGTTGTAAATATACTATCGTCCGGCAGGTAAACTATGTTTATGTAGGTTTAACTGGGTATACCTGAGCTAACGGTATTCACCATTTGATTTGGATAGTTCCTGATTAGTATTACTTATTGAATCGACTATATGAATCCTCATAACTAAAACTTTGCTTATGTACAAACATAGCTGGAAATCAAACTTTGACTAATTCTAGGTATTTCACACCAGTGCAGTGTAACTCAGCACAGTTCACAAACTCTGTCTTTCCAAAGACTATTATTGACTGGAATTAACTACTAGTAAATGACAGTGTCACCAGCATAACGCAAATGGACATCTTCAAAACAGCTGTTCTCAGGTGGGACTAAAGCCCCGCAACCACCACCATCCTTTTGTATACTAGTATGCCGAGAGGCCATATGTAACTTACAAATCCAGATCCAGATAAAAGCTATACAATGTTGATTATTTCGTCTTAATGATGAAGCATATTAAAGTTTCACCTTGACAATTTAAACGACTTTTTTTAAATACAACTTCTATTGTGTTTAAAATGTATTGGATATGCTGACGGTTTGATGACGTCATTAACAAGGCGATCGTTTTTATCTAAATTTCGACTCTTTGGAATTTAATAGGTTCTGGTTTTCGGAGAATTAGTACATGTATAAAATTGTCATTGCTCATATCTGATACAATAATTGACGCTCATTTCAAATTAAGCACAGAAGTTGAGCTGTAAACGTCTCAAATAGCACTAACTCACCCCAATAACACCAAGTCGTCTTGAACACTTGAACATAAACAATTAGAAACGCTAATTTAGATCTAATCGCACAGGGTGATTGGAATTCGTGGAGATTTTTTATGTAATAAATGTTTTAATTAATCGATATTGACAGCGACAAAACATTGAATTCTGTGTTTGAAATTTCTTGTTCACGCGCTCGACAAACGTTTAATGCATTGGAGTTTGAAGGGAAGTAATTTAAAACTGAACATTTGAAGTAGAGTTGAGTCCACGTAATTGTGTATTGAATTTTTACCTGAGGCAAAATGAACTAATTAGTTGCTGGCTATGTGGTAATTGAAAACTATGTACATACATTCCGTATAAATAAACAATGACAAAACTTGTCTTTTTTACAAAAAGGCTGAATCGATATTATTGATCATCCGGGCACTTTTTTATGCTGGCTTGGGAAACTTTATAAAACTGAAGCTGAATAAAATTGACTAGAACAAAATATATCGTAGAGCAGAGAGTACAGCAAACGCAGCGCAAAACACAAAACATAAAGCCCAAAACACAAAGCACAAAGCACAACACACAAAGCACAAAGCACAAAGCACATAGCACATAGCACAAAGTACAAAACACAAAGCACATCGCATAGAGCACACAGCTAAGAGCACAACACTTATGTTTTATGTGCATGACGTCAGATCGTCTGTCCATTTGTCCGTATGTCCATCTGCACGCCCACCGACAAGTTCGTCTGTCCACCCGTCCATCCGACGACCTGTCCGCCCGTTCGTCTGTTCATCGGTCATATCGTCATTCTAGATGATCACTATTTTCAACCTACTAGTATATATACGGCGTTAATTTTGTTAAAACAATAATATTCGTCCCAGACAATTTTGACATTTCGTCAGCGTATTAGTGGTATATAATGTTACCCTGAATAACCCATAAATAATATATTGATAACGTATTTATGTTTGGGGGGTTATATTTGTATGCTACGAACTCTCTGAACCGCTGAAATTTGTCAGGGAAAACCTAATTGAAAACCAAGGTGAACTGTTTTTACGGCATATTTCGATTGCCTTGCTGTTCCACTTTAGTTTTAATTTATTTTTTTCTAGAATTTCGGAAGTACTCGTAAACTTTAAAAAAGGATCCACATTTTTGTCACCTCAGTTTAAGAATAGACTTGTATCCTTGTTATATGTCAGTTTTTAAAGCTTTGCATATTATGCAGCAATTTGATTGTCTTGAAAGTTAATTATATGTAAATAAGAAGCCATCCCATTGGTCAGAAATGGTGCTCGGACTACAACCAATCAGAGGTTCAGTTTAAAGACCTTATTTTCTCCATTCCGGTTCATATTATGTACTGCATTTATGCAATAATAAAATTATTATACTACACTACTGGGTTTCACTGAATTTGCTGACCCTGGCTCGAAAATCGTTAGAAGTTATGTGTTTCTTTATTTCGAGCGAAGACTTTATTTACTTTATTTCAACGGTATTATGACAGGCATATGCATGCATCGCTACACAGATTTGAACCCGATTACAAGCGCAGTAATCACTGAACTACGGAGGCAAGTTGTGTAAAACCTGTGTATCTGAATACAAACATGTGCGATATTATTCATGATTATACAGCATAATTATAATATCATTGGTCGTAATGTTGCTTATGCTACAATGGCTTCAAAGCTCGGAGTTACTCAGTAACGATGTACTTCATTCAGAGTAGTGATTGTGACTCTGTGGGTTATTGGCATGGTTATAAAATAATGAGAAAATGATGACGATGATTTCTAGTTGTGATAAGTCTTGGATATAATTCTGATTTAATGATAAACTAGTGCCTTGTTTACAACAATATAACCCATCGATAAATGTCTAGCCCCACAAAATTCCCCTGAAAAACTTCTCAGCGCTGCTATGAAAGACATATAGGCCTACTGTATTTTGTTACTTTATCCGATTTCTGCCAAGTCCCAACTCGGCGATCGAATTTCTTCGTCAATAAATATGAACGACTCGAAGTTTGACGAAGTCTGTCGAGCCTTGTACTATTACTTATTGATATGTATATTTCAAGAAGCGTCAGACGAAACACGCCCAAATGCTGCTTCTGTTTTCCCCAATGTATACGGCGTTAATATTAATGAGTTTTCGAAGTCGGCGGTATTTGTGTTATGAGTTATTGATGCATCTATTCTGTGCCGAATTTATTTTAGATCGATCGTGAGGTATGTTCTTCAGCTTATATTAATCACTATTGACACCTCATATCTGATGATATCTAGCGTCATGAGAATTTGTCGGATGAGAATCCACTTACTTTTCTAAAAAACGTATTTGTTTCCCTTTCGTCCGTCCGTCCCTTCGCCCACCCGTTCCTTCCTTCTTTCCATCCGTCCGTCTGTCCGTCGTTCCTTCGTTCTTTCCGTCCGTCCGTCCGTCCTTTCTTCGTTCGTTGGTCCTTTCGTTCGTCAGTTCGTGCGTTCGTCAGTTCGTTCGTTCGTCAGTTCGTGCGTTTGTCAGTTCGTTCGTTCGTCAGTTCGTGCGTTCGTCAGTTCGTTCGTTCGTCAGTTCGTTCGTTCGTCAGTTCGCGCGTTTGTCAGTTCGTTCGTTCGTCAGTTCGTGCGTTCGTCAGTTCGTTCGTTCGTCAGTTCGCGCGTTCGTCAGTTCGTGCGTTCGTCAGTTCGTTCGTTCGTCAGTTCGTGCGTTTGTCAGTTCGTTCGTTTGTCAGTTCGTTCGTTCGTCAGTTCGTGCGTTCGTCAGTTCGTGCGTTCGTCAGTTCGTGCGTTCGTCAGTTCGTTCTTTCGCTCGCTCGTTCCGTCGTTCCTTCTTTACTTCTTTCCTTCATTTCTTCCTTCATCCCATCCACTCCCTTCAGTGCCTTTGTTTCGTTCAACCGTAATTCATTTCATTCATCTTATATTATATAACATGTGCAGACTCAAAGGACTATAGTATATTCAGTGGGGAGGGTCTGTATGATACAGACACGTCTTGTATAGATACCACATACTGTGGAAATTGCATTTACATAGAATCAACTATAAGATAGAAAACTGGAATCGATATTGTTGAACAAAATGAAATTCAATTTATTATACGCTTTCTGAAGGAATACAGAAAACTCTCTAATTGCGGATTCCACAAAAAAATCATCCCCACTGTGCGTTCAAATTACTACTAGAAAAACAGGTTGAAGCTATATGAATTCTATAAAGAGTGATGTAGTTATCTATGTGTCACCGTTGATTTCCGCGCTTACAATTGACATTTCTTGATAAATCACCTTGACATTTACCCCGTTCAGTATTTCCCTACTATGGTCTAATATTATTGAAAGATTTCGAAAGGGGTTTTGGCCATCAAGGGCATCTTAATAATATTGAACTATAGATCCTCCGTTTCCTTTCTAAGAAATACGGTGAAATACTGGTACCTATAATTCAGAGAAAACGAGGCGATAAAGCGCGAAGTCATCCGAACGAATGATCAATATTATCTATTTTTAGCATCAATGTCCCGTTTGATTTTGGAGTTACGCTAACACAGACCAGAGTGCTAAACCACCCTGTTAAACATTGACCTTTGGAAATCTATTCCGAAGGACATCATGTGCCCTTATGGAAACGGCAGCAAAAGCAAAATGATAAATGATCAATTCAAGGTCTAAATATCCTGGGAAATTTTATTTATTATCTTTTCTTATCAAAATTTTATTTTATTTCTATTTCTATTTTCAGATGTCGTCCTCCGGCGTCAAATGTTACCGGAAGTTGGTCGAATGTCCGAAAGGTAAGTCGTTGTTGTTATTATTTTCTAAAAATATACTTAAGGGCTCAGATTTGGTTCTAATATTTGGCCTGTGATATTTGCATTTCTATGCAACACTGTCTTTGACCGTTTTTGTATTGTACTCTATATGGACCGATTAGGGTTTGGTTTCGTGCTTATAAATAAACCGAGGCTTGTGATTGGTCAATTGACCCTACTGGATGTAAAAATCAACCAATGAAATGCCTTGATGTTATTCCATAATGGTCTTTACAATGTGTGTTGACTATATATCTAGTTAACTATGTTTTATTTGCAACTGTCTGGGTTTATCATAGACTGTGTTAAATTGTAAGCCAGTAATGTCACAATGAGGAACAGGCGATGTTGATAAATGCCCATAAATGATGGCTATACTTACTGCCTATAAAAGACATTTCAAACTGTGTGTACTACGTCAAAAAGTAACACGTCATCAATCTTCGTGTATCCCAGACAATAACCTGTCTCGGCTTATATACAAACGATTTATGAAGCCAATTCCACTGTGAAAGAACTCATATATATTTCTGGTAAAAATATTCCCATATTTCCTGACGGAGAGCCTACTTTATGTGCCTGTAATGTTGTTTTTCCGTATTTATTTTTGCTCCATTGTTGCGCTAATGGTGTTAAAATACTGCATGTTTTTTATAATACAGTTATATGCCATTAGTAAAGATGATTTCTGTGAATTCGTTTATATAACAACATCGTATAATAACGTATCCATCATTCCGAGGCTAAAATGTTTATAGTTAACGGCGAAATGGGCTTTTTTCTAGCGCATTTATTACCAAAACACGTTTTCCCTGTCGATTTTTATGATAAAACGTTTTCCCAGGCAAACAATTTCAAATATAAATTATACAATACAAGATAGGCAAATAGGTGTATGCTTTTTGTACAATCAACATCGATGTAAGATAGGATATTTATGTTATTTCCGCAGACATTTTTCTCGCAGACACAAGGATAAGAGGCATAATGGTGAACAAACGTTGCACCTAACAGTTGTCCGAGGAACTTTAAAACTCTCTTAAATATGAAAGAAACCGCACCGCATCTTTAGATCTTAGATCATGCTCTTTCTAAAGTAATAATTTTTATAATTACAACACACCCTTTGCGGTGTGCATATAAACGAAAGTAGAAGAAAGGCACGATGTCTAAGATTCGTTTTAACCGGTAATTGGAATACTTAATGTACAACCCTTTCGATGTGTAGGCCCATCAACTACAGAACATATTAAACAAGCTCGATTCTAAGATTCGTTTTAACGATCAATTCAGTTGAGTACGAATTGAGAAAAAAATTGGGAGTATCTACAGAAATAATAACTCAAGCATTTACATCGAACGTTCATCGTTTTTTTATTCTTATATACGCCGAGTACTAGTAATAAGTGGCTGTTTTCAAAATGAAACGCAATACGAACAGATGTCGATCCAGTGCTTTCAAGTGGTCTTGAAGTTTCATTAGTGAATCCGAGGATCTCCTTTTTGAAGTTAGTTTTCTTAATGGAGTCTGATATTGGAATAAAATATATAATTTCAAGCTAGTATGTGAGGAATTTTCATGTGGATATCTAGATGAATAATCTACAAGCAATTAGAATCTACGTATCAATAATAAAAACAAACTTAGACCTCCCTCTATATCCGGTGTGAAGTGTTTAGTAGGCGTGAATAGTTTTATTTTCGCGGACCCAAAATTTCGCGTGTTTCGCACAACACATTATTTTGCGAGCTATGTTTTCGCGTATGTGTTTATATGAGTTTTATTTTTACGATTTCTTTCCATTCTTTTTGAATCCCTATTCCCGATCAAATCAACGAATTTTCTGCTCAGTAAACTAGGTATGGCTTCATTCAAGCCTGCACGCTACAATTAATGACCGGTACCCGTTGCTTAAGCAAAGCGTTACCGAACGCCTTCATCAAGTTACCTTCCGTTTAATTAAATATGGAAGACATGGATTACCTCCATGGAGAGCGCTACGTAGCGCTTAGCTAATGCAGCGGACACATGCTTTAAAAAGTATGCGCTTGCGACTTCTTTAGCAATACATTTGCTGTTGATCTTTTATTTTCAGCAGATTCTGATGTTGTAGTTTTGTAATTATACAAATTCAGCATTTTTTTGGTGTGAAAACAATTGCATTCTTCAAATGTGTTTTCTACACAATTTTGTGTCTTTACAGAAAATATTTAAATTTTGCGAATCGCAATTTCTTCTCCTCATGTTGTCAGAAATTTAATTCAAAGTTCTTAGCACCAAATTGAGTCAAACTTGATTATCTTACGCGCGTCTATTCCCACTTCGTAAATTTAATGTCATAGCCAGCGGCGCTAAAGTTCGGATGCCGAAACGTCTTAAAATATCGGCGTTAAAAAAACCCGGAATCGAAGGTGCAGTTGGGAAGAAAATTCTCACACGTCGGAACTAACAATCCAGACTGGTATAAGGATTCTATTTCGGGAAATATACACGTTTCTTGGATCTATAAGACCTTCAATAAACGACAAGTAGTGTAGTTTATATTTTCCGGGAAGACAATAAATTCCGTCCGCCCGATCTTAGATCCGTACAGGATACGGGATGTACGGATAAGAAGTAATTTAGATCCTACACGAGCCTAATAGGTCTACCACACAAATCGCGTTTCCTCTGTTATCAAGACACTTCCAACGCTCCTTTGTTTTCTTAGAACTCTCTCTCATGTCTCTCGCTGATCTGATTATTGTTTGAACCATCACAGACATTTGGTTCCATTGTTGTGTTCCCTTGTTCTTTATTTCAGGGGAATAATGTAGCTTAGGACCGAGAAATTCAAACTATAATTAATCAATGACCTTGAACTACTTTAAAATCACTCATTGTCTTGGCTACTGTAAACAAATTTGTTAAGAGGGTACGCACTTTGTTTTTCCAAAATCCATCATGATTCATTGCTGCTTAGCATTAAATCATAGATGTAGCTCTATGATTAAATCAACTTAACTTTTCTGTGGACTAAATAGTGATCTAACTGATATTAATGCTAATGTTTGCATACTTTTGTCAGAATTAGAACTCCTTAAAAGAAGGAAAACTAATAAAATTCTTATAACTTACTATAAATTCATGGCTCGTATATAAAAGTCAATGTTTTCGGAATACTAGTTTTCATAGATCATATAAAAGCCATTCCGTACCGTTTTTGGCACGTGCATCGTGTTGTGTCTGTGACTTTCATTATATTGTATGTGGCATTTAAACATCAGAGCAATGTAGCAATGTATGTATAAAGCACTGGTACGATATTGTACGATTAAACGATAACGTTCGACACAATGCGTTTGTAAACAGGTACTGCCTACAGGTGCGCCCGATTTGCACGTGCTGCCCGTGTTGTTCGTGCAGTATTAACATGTCAATAGCAGAAACTGATTGGCTACGAATCTTGCATATTACATCCGCATTTTATCTCGCAGCAGGTTGTCGTCTGGTATTATGCGTGTGCGACTCTATGTACTAAGGTTATTCAATAAGTATTCCTAATATTATAGATAGAATCTGATATTGTCTATTATGCTCCCCGGTCGACGATGAATCTTACGATACGATGCGCGTGCCTATTGTTTATAGCCCGCGTGGAAACGAGGCAACATATGTATCGTATCTTTGAACAGGTTTTAACAATGGTGGAATTGTTTTGGTGTGACATATGTTATATAGCAAACAGATATATTTTTGATATCACATCCGATAGGGTTTAATAATTACATCACCCGACTCCCTTTGTGAGTATTAAATATGATATCCTAATTTATCCCGTCTGTTTGATAGCAAAAACAATGTTCTAGGCTTGACTGGACACAACGCATCTGGTCCAGTGTTCTATATCAAAGAAGACAACTTTGAAGCTTCCTTTCAACTCAAACTTAGTGATCACTTACAATTCTTAGTTTATTGAGTGTGTTTCGCCTGTCCGTCCAACGGTCCATGGCATGTCTAATTGGCATTACGCCAGTTGCCAATAAATACCCTCTAAATTAATTTAACGATAACTTGTTCCAATGGATGAACTTCGGAAAACCTTCGCCAAGCCCCTTCGACAAACAATCAGGAGGAGCGATCTCGGCTCTGGTGTACTGTTAATTGTTAGTAAGGGTGGACAATGATGAAACTAAGTGAGAACGTAATTTCATAGAGACTTCCTAGAGACCAATGACAGATGTTGATAATGTCTATATACATGTAATGGCTGACCATGGTTCCCAACATTCCTCGGAGAGTTCTAAGCATTTTGTGGGAGGCCATATGTTACATACCAGTATATATGCAATATAATCTACATCAAGATCGTTTAAATATTAGCTTCGAGCTCGCGGATCGTAGCTATCGATTCACACAGGAAGATCTGCACGCGTTGATCTATACAAATATTTATTTATGATGTCAGCCTTGTCGAGAAATGAATGAGCTTATTTATCCTGGAATATATCTACCATTCTCGACAATGCCGGACAATAGAGCGAAGGACGTATAGTTAGCGATCACCGTCATTTAATTATTTCCAGTCCCCGACTTTCCATTATATATTCCGTCCGAGCAGAAATGATTGCTCATCCGTGCGACAACTGGAGCTATGTGGAAGACATATCAGGAATTGTGTTTTTGATAATATGATCGAATACAAGCGCTCATCATACTTAATTCCATAGTAGCGTACTAAGCCATAATTATTCGTTTCGTATTAATGTCGCTTTCTGATTGTTCGAGTGACAATTCTAGAGTAAATCTGGCTAATATATTTCAAACTCATACACTCACAACCCATGTTGCGTATATATGCCTGGAATTAATCAAGTTCTGTTCTATTCTGTTCTGTTCATTTTTTAAGATGTTCAAAGAATAATCAACCAATTGATTTTGAAGCATCCCTTACATGCGTTCAATACTTATTTTTAAGCAGATTTTGGCGAAAAATAACCAGATTGACTTCATTAATTTTCTAAACAATTCTATTTTATTTCGCGAAAATTTGGACAAAGCTTGGCGAACTACTTACTTTATCAGGAGACGACTCTATTGCCGGACTATTTTCTTCCTTATTTTCGGAATTACTGATCGCGTACGAATACTTGATTGAGAATATTTCTTATTTTCGTTGAAAGATAGAACTTTTATTATCGAGTAAGCGCCAAAACTAAATACAGTGCCTGATATATAATTCCAATTCTTGAATTGATATATGAGGTGGAAAATGTCAAACAAAACGTAATTTAAACCATTGCCAAGTATTTAGACGTAGGTTTTGTTTTAAGTTCACCTTACGCATACTCAGAACAAACGGTTCGTTTCAATCTTAGCGTTTTCAAAACGTTTTTCCCAGCGTTTTCCCCAGCGCTTTTCCGTTGTCGCCCCCGCCTAGCGTTTTTACGACGGCTGGATGTACTGTTGCGTGCGGAACAATTTGGTACCTTTCCCGCCAACAAATATATTTTGTTTCCAAATATTCTGATTTTTCATACTTTTCGCGGTTTTATTGTGAAGTTAGTCTTGTTTAGAGCGAACAGTTGCAATATGGGAACGTTTTGTTCTCTAGCTAGCTTTGATAGGTTTGAATTGGAGCCAAGATTTTGTGAAAATCTTTTTCTTCATCGGAAACGAATTGTCAGCAAACACAATTACTAAACCTACGAGGTGTTTTTGGAGTAAATTTCTTTGTAAACAATATAGCATCTGTTCTCTGGGTCTAATATCCTATTATCCCCTTGCAGAAAAAACAATCATCGTTTTTCCCCTAGTCCAATGTAAATTATCGACTTGTTCTTCTGTAAACACAGAATATTTCGTGAGGGTTTAATTTTCTCAACATTCAAGAAACCTGTAAATTAGACAAAACTATTTTTCGCGAACCTAAACAGGGGCGGTATCACACCGGTTCCAGTTACAGAAATAAGTTGTTTTCCCTGAATTTTAAAGATGGTCGCGAAAATTTAACTAAGTTTGTAACACAATCCCTTTTGCATTTCGTTTCATTGGCATGATGCTTTAAAACTATGAACCATCTCAAAATTATCATTTTTGTCGAAAAAGCAGATTTTCCTGGAGAATGACCGGGGTTTTTTAGGCGGGGACTTGGACTATGCATTGTTTCTTTTGCTTATGTGTGGGCATTGCTCAGTGTAGTTGTGTTGTAGTGTTTCTGTCTGATTTCCCCATACCTTTTTCACAAACATTATTTGTTCGCGAACATTTAACTTAATTTATATACAGTATAGATGTGTATAACGAATAAAAACTTCGCCGAAAATTTTGTCCTCGCAAAAATGTGGATTTTTCAGTATTGCAGATATTAGTATACCTCGTATATTTTTATTCTGATTAATCACATTAACTTGCTTTCTGTGCTACTGTATCGATCAACTAAACTGTGTTAATTAAAATTCCCCATTCTCTGAATTTCTAGTACTGAATGTTATAGTCATTTGTTTGGTAAAGATGCACACCCGTCGCAAAAACATCCCGGATGCAATGTGTTGAATTGTTTGTTCTTTGTATTAAAGAGTTATCACCCCTTGATGATTACATTTTAAATACGGTAGCAAAAACATGAATTAAATGGGTTCGAATTTTTATTGCTGTCTGGTAAATCACTAACTATTGGTGATATTTCACTAATGCAATTTATGTTATTGTCACGTGTCTAGTAAATATCTACACAAGTATCTATCAAGTGTCATCGGATGCAATGTGTAAAGTACGGTTGTAAAACGGTCCGTGCAGTATATGTAGAGGGGTTCTACAATTCCGGATTAATCCGGAATGCCGCATTGGATATATCACAAAGAATTATCTTTACTGCACAAAATAAAAGTTATTTGATTACAAAATTCAAAGCATTGACAAAGTTATGGTCATTTGAAGTTCCTAACAATTTTAACATTAAAAGCAAGTTTGAAACCTAGGTAAGGTGTAGGGATGTGCCCTTCAGTCACCCAAAATAGGCTTGCTGCTTGTTTTCATGATTGGGCATTATGTCTCAATAGAACCCCTGGTATGTAAGAGTTGTGGTCCCTTGTTCATCAACCATCGTGCACACTATATAATCATGATCAGCAAAAGTTTATGTTGCATCGACGAATCATGGTCATCTAACGCTTATTTAGTTAAATACGAAACCATAATATAATAATAAGTAATGTTCTAAGTATGCCACCCGAACTTTTCTGGAACGGGTTTTGTTAGTATGGTTGTGTGCGTCATCTCAGAGTCATTGTCCCTTTTACTAACGAGGTTAATGCACGGTGCTGAAGATTCGTGGGAGGTGTAAATTGAACGGAACCGCTACTAGTAAGTAAGGTGTTAATTAGAGTAGTCTAAGAAATGTATCTTATGATCGTATGTTTGTTTCACAAACCCTTATTTTCTTTCGTGAGGCAGCGAGTGTTACAACGCACATAGTTGTTACTGAGAAATTAGATCGCACGACTTAACTGTCTTTCTAAATAACTACCCGTACGAAATCTTAAATTTGTTACCAATTTGGCTGTCAGTTGGCTTGACAAACTATACACTTATTCCTATAAACGGTTTAGCATAAGTATCAGGAAAAAGGAATCCTTTGATTTAAACCTCCTACTTCAGCTCATGTTGTTAAGGGATGAATAATTGATTATTTAGATGTAACTTGGAATTGTTTTCTCTTTAAAACTTGTCACGTTTGCATGTTACAGAATACATATGCAGCCTATAAACCATTTGGGTGACAACATGAAACCGATTATGTGAAGCACAACGGACCGCCTCTGGCAGTTTCCGTGCAATACGGCTGTCATACATTGCCCCGTATATTATGAAAAAACCCTGATAGTTTACTGGTCCCAATTACTGTGGCTGACAAGAACATGGCCAAAACCTTTATTGTTTACGTACTTCTGCTAATGTATTCCTTTTTGAAACATTAGCTCTGATTTGTTTCACACTAAGTAGTGTACTCTTTCACTTGATGTTGTATATTAGACTTAACATTGTATATGCCATTGGCTTCTAAAAGATATGATAAAAAACAATGATGCTTTACATGTTCCCATTACTGTACCTTACATAGAACATGGCCACCACCTTCTTAACAATCTACTAGCATGTAATGAAGCCATTTTTCTTGAGTAACCAGTTTTGATTTGTTTAATACTTGCATCTTTTCATTTTGTAACATTGTGTATTTCCAATAATCGTCTCAAAGATATGACCAGGAAAAAAGAATTTCCTTAATGTACCTGACACACAATATGGCCAAACCGTTCTTGGTGACTTACTTAATCTTATGTATACCTCTTTCTGGAGACAAATTTAAGCTCTGGCCCGGTGCTTAGAAACATTTCTCATTCTCATACTCAAACTCCATACTCCATGCTCAAACTTGAAAAGCAGCTTTCTTCAGAATTTTGCATCAAAACCAACACCAACTTGTAGCAAATGCTCTAACTAAGAAAAATACCCATTTCATATATTTCCATTCTGTAATACAGAAATTGCAGCAGTTTTTGTAACTAAGAAATGCTCCAATTGGAGTACGGAGTATGAGTTGGAGTATGAAGTACGTACTCCAATGTTTATAATCACTTGGCCTAATTTGTTTAATGCTTGCACATTTTCACTTTGTAACATTCTATATATGCCATTGTCCTTTAAAAACAATGATCGTTAAAGTTGATAATTTCCTTGTTCTCATTACCGTTTCTGACAAGAACATGGCTATAACTTTCCTGGTGACGTTGATCTACTTTAGGCTTAGCCTAATGTATTTCGCTTTCTTGGAAGCACTGATTTGTTTACCGTTTTCTTGTGTCGTGTGTCCCCGTACTAGCATTGCCCTCAAAGATAATTTATGTTCATAACAGCAAATGTTTCGTACACATGTCCCAATAATTGTGCCTGTCAAAACCATGACAAAGCCCTTTTTGCAACCCCTGTCTACCTCTGTTTGGGGAGAAAATACTATAATGGACACCGGATTTTAGATCATTGGCATCACCTCACAAGTCAAACGCTTCTACTTGGCCTCTACATATGATGATAATACCATATTCTCGTAAACAACATGTTTGATCCTTCATGCTAACATTCTTTCAAGTAATGGATGTGTCTCATCAGAGCCTGTGGTGATCTGGCAGATCCAAGAAACGAATTACCTAAATATTATTACATTATGCATCATGGAACACAGTTTATTTATATTATGAATGTATGTGTACTTCTAAAACGTCTGGTGACGTCATTATGTTAATTTCTTGTACATTCCTATACGGTTCTTCCTGTCTCTCGCTGTGTGATCGCCATATCCGACCTCGTCATGTTTACAAGTCGGGGAGCCACGGACCATGGCTGATGCAGCCATAACGTCTCGAGTTAATATCAAAGTTGTCAAAGATCTGTCCAGTTTGCCGACACACAAGTCAAATCTTGGTGTATTATTGCGCATAAACTCAGGAAATGTTTATCAGAACCAACAGCTCATAAATAATTGCTTGCTGTTTAACCATAGATCGAACTTCTCGACAAGGAACTCCAATTAAGGCATGATTGACATTGCTGTACAAGTCCGACTAAGAAACTTAATTCGTTGCTTGTTTCTGTTTTCTCGCTTGATGGAAATCCGTATCGTAGAATTTCCTGTTTCCACTCGACATCTTGCCAGAATATCTCACATATATCTCCTTATATTCCTCATTATTCCTTCGATATAAGATCGGCTACTTTGTGGCTCAATATTGCGACAACGAGCCGGTTTATGGTATCGTTTTACGACATTGATTGATCCCCTATCTAGCATTGTTCAGTCAATAATCTTTCTCCCCATAATGCTTTGCGACAGTGTTTCTTGTCGGTGTATTGCGCGGCAACAGAAAAGTAATTTAGGTTCTTTATGTTTCATTAGGAGAAACAATTTTCGGATTCCAAGGAACCTGTTGGTTTGGAAATTGAGATCTATTGACAAACACCGTCGTTAGCGTCCAACAGGTGGCGTGCCTTGTATTCGTTCGTGTGAGACTGCAATATAATATATAATGTATATTGTCGCAATTCACTCCTTAGAGACACCATAATGGCATGGTGTCTTCTCCGAATATACTAGGTCATTCTTAATGACACCATTTACGAATGATATATAGTGTTGCCTTTAGAATAATAGAAATTGTCAATTCTGATGTTTGGCATTGTCCTGTGTTTTGCACTTTAGTGGCAGCTGGGAGCAGTCTTCGGCGTAGTTAAATAGTTATCCATGACAACCACCAGCCTGTTGACCTTAGTGTGACTTGTCGGACTACTTTATCAAATTATTTTCGCATGACAACAAAACGTTGACCCATTCTAAATCGAATTGTATTAACATTTATGTTGTTTGTGTTAAGGCACTGTAGTGCTGTAATGTCTGGAATCTTTACCCGATTGGTGTGACGTCATGGTGTCATCCGTCGCCACATTGTCGTGTTTGCTGTTTGGTTGGGCTTTTTCCCCAGTAAAAACGATCATATTAGCTCAATATGAATTATTGTCGATTGTGGCAAGGTTCTGTGGTCATTTATTGTCCTGAAATATTTGTAGCTGCATGGTGTCCCTAGTCGTCATGTGCAGTTCCAGCTATTTTGCTCATTGATTGTTATGTGGTGATGGTACATATTTTGTGGCGTCATGGTGTCCCTAGTCGTCATGTGAAATGCAAGGTATTTTGCCCATTGGTTGTTGTTTGGTTTGTTTATCGTGTCTCAATGTTCTAAACAGTTTGATAGGGTATTCTGTCCTCACATTGTGTGCCATTCAGTCATAAGTTTGAAACTCACTATTTGTCCAGATTTGTCAGGAAGATCGGTGGCTGAAATGCAACCATTCTCTTATATAAACTTCATACTATCACAAATGATAATTGCTTCGATATTCTATGCTAACAATATTCGCAAAATGTTATTATGAATAAAAAAGTTTGTGGAAACAAAATTTAAAAAAAAACACGATTAAATTTTAAGTCAATTCATGACACAATTTGCTTATTTTCAAGTTTATATAATCTATTATCTTTATTCATAGTTGTACTTATTTTAAATTGACATAGTGCTATAAAAAGGGCCGAAACGTTTCTGTAGTAAAGAGCTTTGTTGTGCCATATTCGGCGTCTTTCAAATTAAACATAACATGGCTTGTGTGACATCGTGACATTTTGTTATTTATTTCGTAAATTATAAAAGAACAATGCATGGGGATTTACACGTTTGTACTTCGTCACACATGACATATTGTCTTTTGGGAATAACGCATTGTGTTTTAACAGAAATGCACCCAGGGACTTTGCCATAAATTGCTCGCTAAGAATTTCACCAATAATCCAGAGTAAACTTGAAAGGTTTGTTTGTTACGGCCGCTAAATTTCCTGGGAAAGTTTCCTCTTTTTAAAAAGTATCTAAAAATGGTACAAGAAACTCTATGACCCTGCCTAAAGATAAAACCAGACGATATGGGTGCTGAGTGTTCAATTAGAATGTAATTTAACAGATTATTTTAGCGTCTTGGGTAACACATAGCCGCTCAAAATTGGATATTATGACGTGCGACGTAGTGCCAATTTATCGAACCACGAAATGTTATATGGCAGTTCCTGTACAATCGATAGAATATTTCGGTTTTGACCTATTTTAATCACCGTGGTTCATTTAATCGATTGCTAAATCATAAATAACTTTGGCGCAAGTTCTTTAAAACCGAAACACGTAATTTCGAATCCAATGTTATGGACGCTCTTGGTATATTTTTATGCCAAAATCGGTTATCGAACGAAAGTCGTTTGATTGACCAAACTTTTCTCTACCATCTACGGCGCTAGGTGGACAAATTGCTGACTTAGAATGAGAAGGTCGTAACTACAAATTCAATATTTTTGTAAACAAGAAAAAACTGTCTGAAAGCTTCTCTTTACCTATGGTAAAACCAAAGTTTTGGACTTCAGTTTGGTCACCATGACAGGTTCCGATTTTCATGAAAATGGGCCCATAAGAAGCACCTTGTAATACAGATTGCACATACATATATTTATGAGTCTTATAAGGTCGAATGTAGTACTCATAACCTTCTCATTCTAAGCCAGCAAAATACAGTATTATAGGATTAAGCTTTTACATCTAGACTGTCAGTAATGTGTATGATTGCTGTTCTGGGAAATATATGAAACTATAGTTTTTCCGAAGATGTCAAACATTGATAAATGATTGCCTTAATATCTTTGTCGATCCATCATTTTAACAATAGGAAGGTTGTAAAGTCAAGGACGACCGTCCTACAACAAGAACGAATGCCTCCATTTAAACAAACTACTCTCTGCAGAGCTACAGAACATAATAATAATAATAATAATAATAATGATAATAATAATAATAATAATAATAATAATAATAATGCTACTAAACAATGTAAATAATTGTTAATGTTGGTTTTCCTGTTTAGCTGATACACTTAAGGAAATTTTGAGATTTAGAAAAAAATCTAAGCTTTCTATAAATAATTTGAACAATAATTTGAGCACGCTCCTTGTTTTCGACAGACGTCTGTGACGTCAGTGGCGTTGTTAACGTTATGGTTGCTGTCTATCGCTTGCTAATTGAATCATATATTTGAAATTTTACTCTAAATATTTATTTTATTATTTTTACTATGATTATTAATTATTTATTTTATTATTTCCAGGGCATGAGATGGAGAAATGTGACTACAACGGAGAACCAGGGCGTTACTGTAAGCAATGTGGAGAATTAACATTTCAACCAAATCAGAACAGATATGGTGACCAGTGTCGGATGAGGTAAATACACAGACTCTTGGTTAGCCCCCTACTTAAATTTTTCTGAAAGTTTGGCACTACTAGAATTCGACACATTTCAAAATAGGCAAGCAGTCACTGCTTCGTCCATAATGTGTTGTTTGTACCACGTCCAAACACCTTGTATAATTTTTTTGCGTCCAAGGACATACATGCACATAATTATGTATAAGCAGCTTTTCTCGTATAATATCGCATACTCCGAGACTACACCATATAACCATTCAAATTGTTAAACCTGAGAAATCTTAAGCTTCAGGGATTCCATAGTCTTCACCGAGTGCTTCTGCTTTGGCGACAAATCTAGGAATTTTTTGTCTGGGGAGAGACAATTAGGTTTTCTCCGTTCTACCACAAAATGCGCGTTTTAGGTCGTTTTCGTCTTGGGAAAAAACTTTAAATTGTCTGCCAGAATTTGTTGCGATGTTTATATCGGTAATGTCATTGATTTGTTGGAAACTGTTAAATCTGATGAAAGATGAACAAATTCTCGTACCTCGTGCCAACATAAAAATCACGTGCTTGCAGTCAGTCAAATATAAGTACTTTGTATACTAATAATGTAAACTCACTGCAATCCGTTGGGACTTTATTTAGGTGCATATGCTAAAACTACTGAGTTTGTTGCCAAAATGAAATCACATTCCACGTGGTATGTCTACACTGTATCACGTGACTCGTTTGTATGATCTTGTCCACGAGATGAAATAGTACCACCCGCATTAATCGACATAGGAAATATGTAAAATGAGATTTCCATTTATAAATTGTTAAAATCAATGTATTTAGTCATATTACCCGGCGGAATTACGTTGTAATACAATTTATCTTGAAATCTAACGCTCACGTAAATAATTGATTTCACAGTATGTCAAGATATGTTGTATTGATTTCTGAGAAATATTATTGTACCCATGGTAGTTAATATGTAATTTCTACTTTCCACTGCTAAGTTATTTGCATGGTCTAAGAAAATTAATTATATGAATTATCATTTTTCTGATCACAAATAAAGAAGAACCACCTGCTACGACCACATTATTGTCCACTTCGTGCAATGTGACGGGACAACTTGTATTTCTATAGATAATTTAATTTGCTTCAAAACTATATTATAAGTCAACGCAATCTCATTAAAATCAGATCGTATCATTTGCTTTATTCCTTCACGCGGTTAGGTAGATCTGACAGCACCCCATACGAGATCACGTCCAAATGACCTCTCTAGAGCACGTTGTGGTATGGCTATTCATTTGTATGTATAGATAGTGTACTGACTAACTAAAATCTCTCTGTACAGATGTATTAAGTTTTAACATCCCCGTGGCTGTAAACTACTGCAGAGAGTTTCTGCACTTTCATATTTGTCAGTTTAGCTTTCTAGTATGTTCGTATTGCATTCCGATCACCTCGGACTTTATGCTTTACAATAAAGAATATTTACCGGAGACAAACGGAAATGTCCGAGCTTTCACGATTTGCTCGTTTATGCTTTGCAATAGAGTATATTTACCGGAGACAAACGAAAATGGCCGAGCTTTCCCGATTGGCTCGTATTGGTCAATCTCATCATCAGTTGTACTGTATTACTGACGATCAATCGATGCTTTAAATTACATTAGTTTCAATACAAACATAACAAAATCTACAACGTTATATTGTCTATCGCTCGAGTGGATACATATAACAAACGGTGTATTCAATTAGGGTTAAAGTGGCAAGAATACCCTCGCATTCCTACATTTATCCAGAAAATCTACATTTGAATCTAATGCGATTTGTTCCCAAGAATTTCCACTCTTGTACTGCCGAAGCTCTTCTTAACTGATTGTCAACGCTGGAAACCGATTTGTCGTCTGCACAAATCAATGACAACGTCATTATTTCCAGCGGAAACCTGTGTTCCGATATACGGTTCGATCTAATCCGTCGTGTAGCGGGATTAATTGGCGAAAATATACTTAATTAAGTTATTTGATCATCAAAGGAAGCCGCCAGCTGATCCAGTTCGGAAGAATCTTGGACAGGAATGATTTATCTTCGAGATTGGAACCAGTCTCCGTAAAATTGTCCGTGATAATCACATTGTCGTGAGAAACACGAAACACACATGTAGACTGCGTCACGTTTAGGCGACTTGCAAAAATAAAATATCATTGTCAAACATTACTTACCCTAACCCTGACAAAAGCAGTGAAAATATCTTGGGTGGATATTCGTGTATGACTAAATTGAGTCGTATAATTTAACTTTAAAAACTAGTTATTCACGTCTCATTCTAAATGGTGTTCGTGTAAATCACATTATCGTGAGAATCACTATCAGTTGTTAAGTCTAACCTATTGCGACATTGCAACTTGACAATTGTTCCGTTGGCTAAGACAATCGTTCATAATAAACTTATAATTTAATTCGAACCGACAATTTGGCACCTGCGTTAAACTTGTACACGTATCTGTCTATACTACTGTAATTTTATGTCACCTAAAAATGAAATACACGAATTTAAGACACCACCAAATTACCATTTTAACCAAAACCCCGCGAAAGATAGTGAGTCTACGCTAATTGACAGGGTATGTTTTTCATTTTTAACAAAAACAGGAACAATAACTGAGCAAAGAAACCATACATTTGTATTGAATCTCGAAAATGTTTAAATGATTTTGACATTTTCCATCGGATATCGTTATCATTTTTGAGCGAAATTTGTAACATTGAAACTATCTTTGTTCAACTATCTTATCGTAGTAGACAGGTAAATGTTAAAAACCGCATGTCCTCTTGAAACCTACCATAAATTTATGCATTACTCAGCTTGAGCTTTGATAAGAAATTCTTGAAGTTGTTGAAAAACTCATATAGATAATTTGAACACTGAATTCCCATTAAAATTCAAATCATATTTCGGTGACGCCTATCAAAGTTGCTATCTGTCACTAAAATACTGTGTATATTATTATTAACTTCTGAAGTATCGAATACCTAATTATTATCAGTCAAATTTGTCGCCAAATTTAGTCATTGAGTAATTTTATTAGGACAAATGTCCTCGACGTCAGAGGTCATCGGCCTATCCGGCTGTGTAACATCCGAATTATCACGCACGTACTTTAATACACAAACGCCAACTATAAGGATTGGTGTCCATGGCCTAACACGAAGCGCTACCGAGCGTCTTCATTCAGTTACCCACCGTTCAATTAAATATAGAAGGCATGCATTGCCTCCCATGGAAAGTGCTTTGTAGCGCCTTGCTTAGACAACATACACCAGGTTGCAACAAATGATAGTTACGTGCTTATTGTCATCGAACGCTCATATGGACTCATATTAAAACTAAAACATCTGATTGGTTGTTCAGACTGGTAATTGATCAATGGGATGGCTTTATTCATTGACTGTTTGTAGTCCCTAGCACTGATAGGTTGATTTCCAATCGAGTCGTATGATTGACCAATGGTGTGGCTGTATTCATCGACAAGCAGCTGATTGGTTGGTTTCCAACCGAGTTTTTAAATTGGCCAATAGTGTGAGTTTGTACAACGGGACTGGTCTCAGACTCATTCGTTTTTAATGAAACCACGCTAATATCCTAAATGAAAACGAAACCCTATAAGTGCAACATGTACAAACTGAACATTTTATTGTAGTATGAATATTTTTTAAAATCAAAGACCCTAGAAAAGTTTTACTTGGTCCCAGACCAAAGTCATTGAAAATGATTGCAAAGCTATGGCGTTGTCATCTGAATATCATAACGTTTGTCCTCGAGTTTTAAGTATGCACATGTACGACAATATCTCTAAAATAATTTATCGGTGCAACTCACCATTACTGTCATATACCTGCTTGATACGACTGAAGAAATGCATTTTCTTTGTAGCTAGTTATATATTAATTCACGTACTAGGTATGCTGTTTGAACTTTCGTTTATTAACTACAACCTAGTCGTCCGTCAGTCAACCTTTTCAAATACTTTTAATATTAGTACATCTGACAATTTAACTGTCCCCTATTGTGCCTGGCACATTTCGCATGTTCGTGTTGAAATGCTGATGTCATTGATAAAATCAAATGTCCATTTAAGAATTTTAATGGAATAGGACTCGGTCAGTGATTTCCCTGTAGATACGCATCGTTATTAGTTCATTGATCGTGACTTCAACCCGCAGATAGAATCTCGTCGCCGGATAATAATTTTTTTCAGTTAATTACGGTACTCAGAGAGTGGGTGGGGTAACTTAGGTTGAATATAGAGCCTAGTATGTAAACCACAGTTTCTAGACGTCAGTAATGTTACAGCTATCTAGTATCATTCTATTTCTGTCTGAAGAACAATTTAAAATCGAAAATACGACCTTCTTGTGAAATAAATACAGTTTCAACTCCACATAATTGTCATCTTTGATTGAAGTTTGAATATCTAAAAATAGAATTCAGCAATGCACAATGGATCAAAATTACTCTATTAGGAACAAAGTTTGAATTTGTACAACACACGAAATGAGACAAAACTGCACCGCATCTAGTTCGTAAACCATATTCATTCTTTTAATGGCATGTTCGGTCGATGTTTAATAAATCCCCTACAATTATGTTCCGTTGAAATCTGCACCTTCAATAACCCCCCCCCCCCTCCAATGCAGAAGACTATTACCCATTGGACCTCATCGACTCCTTTGTGTTTTAGTGCAGTCTGTGTCGCGTGACATGGCCTTGCGATTATTACTTTTTCCATCTTTTCTTACTCACGAATATTCACGAAACTCACTGGGTACAAATAGTACGAAGTACTGATTTTCAAATGTTCACAAAAAGAACTTACAATAGGTAATTGTATAATAGCTCTCAATTTTAGCTTATCAAATTGTACAAATAATACGAATACACGTACAAGTTAACCGTTTTCATACGGAATTGTACGAACATTCACGAAAGCAACAAACGAAATTGTACGGACATTCACGAGTAGACCACGAAAATGCACGAATATCAAACACATGTGCAAAGTAAATTGAATAGGTTGTTGTAAACAAACTTGAGTAACAAAAGGCTTTTTTTCTCAAAATGCCTTTCGGCTAGAATGAGTGTACTATCAACATTATTGTTGTTATTCGTAACTAATTGAATTTCTAGTTGATTACTCTAATAAAACATCGAATGTGTATGAACTTTAAAATGCTAGACATATAGTACTTTTTGTTGTTGTTTTAGCTAAAGATGATATCACTCCTATTGGGGCTTGCTGGTTTAGAAATTTCACACACAAGTCTAAAATATTCACAATTGAGGCAAGGTCGTGTTCATCGCCTGGGGACATTCGAACGTCGTTGTCAGTTGTATATAATGATGTTTCTTTTCCATTTGAACATCAAGTTTTGCCTGAGCTCAAATTTCCCCGCATCACGAGCGATGCAATTAGCATGGTTTATATAGAGTACAGAGAATTTGACGTGATCCCCGACGTGCTATTTGCATAAATCAATAGCTGATATCGTGTCCATGCATTTGTATTTATAAAACCAGTCCTGCTTTCTCGAAGCATCTCAATAAGAGCAAGATCTCATATTAAATATTTGAAAGTGTCTTAATGTTTAGTTCAATGAGAGGCTGGACACTAAATTAGCATTGCTACATAAAAATGTTTTTTCGGTGTATTACAGTAATATTTAAAGCGCTTGAACTTCCGATTTATCTCTAATTGCGACTCTGATTTAAGTAAAATCTCAATTTGGAAGTCTGAAAGTATGTTTGTATACGCGCGGGGGGGGGGGGGGTAAACGAGATGTAAACGCAAACACAAATTTAATAGTCTTTAGACAGGACCGATTTGCTCGTGGATAGTTATACATGTACGTACAATGCAAGAACGTGCAATATTCATGCATAAGGGTTGAGGGTCAGGCCAAATTATCCGCACTATTAATGTATATACTAGCTATAAGTTCGTCCTCCTCCACTCGACATGGAAGGATGATGACCATGTTTTATGTCGTTTGTGAAATATCGACCCTTCTATATACCCAGATCGGGTTACTAGATGTAAAGATGTATGCTTGTAACCTTAGACGTAAAAAGTACTAAACTACATATTTCATGAAAATGCCATCTATTATAACTGCCAATTAGAATTGTGTAAAAACGTAGACGAAGAAAAATAATAGCATAATTACAACTTTATGAATATGATACTGTGATAGTCTATTTCATTAAGATGATAAATTAGTGCTAATTAAAATTGTGTATAAAAAGGGTTGACGTTAATTATGTAATTTTCGATAAAGAAATTGTGATACATGTATATGAAAATTCGAAGAAGGTATATAATATGCTGAAGTCTTAAATAAATATGTGAACTTTACTGCTCAACGACCTGAGGACTAGAAGTTCATGAAAATGTACCCTGTCTAATACTAATTTATATAACTATTGTTTACAATATTAATTAAGTGATACGCATAATAAATTGCATTTTGTAACCGAGTAAGTAGCTCATTAAAAATAATAATGCACACGCGGAACTACTAATTAATTAAATAGGTGTATTAACGTATTTCATTCAAACGCAAATCATAGCCTTATTAGTTCTAATCAGCTTAAACGTATTTCGTTAAAAGAAAATAGCATAGGTACCAATATATGATGAATTAAGTGATCATTAGTACATAGCGTTGCGAGTGATTAGTATAAGAAGGAGGAGCTTTATTTAGAATTGATGTATTATAGATAGGTCTTAATCCTGAATTAGTTGAACGAAAACAAATTCCAGTATCTTATGATCGTTAAAAATGCTTCCCGAGACTTCGTGTACGAACACCCGTCTAGACATTAGTCAATCATATTCATCGGTACGTGGTCACGTGCCCCTCCATAGGTAAAGGAAAATACAGAGGCATATAGTTAGCGCCCTCATGGAGCGCCGTCAATCAAATGTTCGACTTCATCGAGTCTGGTCAGATTGAGTGCTGCCTTCCCAGTTCGATTTTCTTATATCTATTCTTCAGGAATCTTATTTAAGGGACTCGGGTTTTAATGTAACATATTAAAAGACATTTACCCGGACATATTTTGTTACAAGAAACCGTGTTTATTTTATCATTGAAAGAGTCCGAGGGTTATTTTTCCTGTCGAGTTGCTCAGTAATATTCATAATGGATGATGTCGGCTTATGATTGATCTATAATGAATATTTTAATGATAGATCGAGTACACGCCGACTGAAAAGAAGATATCAATGCTAATGGCAAATTGAGATCCACTCACCATTTTTTGTGAAGAACGTAATCAATTTGTGTGAGTGACGTATTGTGAAGAGATCGTGCTACTGTTCGTTTTGTTGAAAACGTAATCAATTTGTGTGATCGATGTATGATGTTTACATCTCAGAATGAAGTAGCTATAGATGTTTATCTTCCTCATATCTTATCAGTTCCGTTTTAAAAGATGATTAATTCTATCTTTCTTGGGTTATGTCTAAGTGAAAAGTATTATGATAAATGACTTAGTAATATCGTTGTCGTCTTCCGCATTTTTCTATTCCTTGAATAACTCTGGGAAATGATAGTAAAAACAAATTTGACAGGCGATCTTTCGTATGTAAATGAAACATGCTTAGACCACTCTCCTAAATAAATAATGATTTTGCTAGACCTTTGTCAGTATTCTGTTATAACGCGGAATGAATAGGGATATTTATTTCTGGGATAAATATATAAAGATGCCGGATGAAAGTATGAGTACAATAGTTATCAACATTGCTACATAATTTTGACGATTTATGAGAAAATTAAACGTTCAAGTCCCCTCTGTCAATCAGCTAAATTACCTAAAACTGCATTTAAAGATATGCCAAAATTGTGACCTCTATTGACCAAACAAGGTTTGTTTTCATTTGAACAAGTGACTTTGACACCGGGTGATCCAAAAGACTATGCTGAAACTGCTACATCCAGCGACAAAACAAGACAACCCTCGCGAAGCGCAGAGCAGAGCACACTTTCAACTATCATAGTGTGTTATATACATAGCTAACTGTACTTCTTATTCTTTTTATGATTGTTTTTTGTTCATTCACACATTCTGTAACACGTCGTCCTTTTATTTGTTCTCCATTCCTGGCAACCCCTAAACCCCTAATGTTTACATGAAGGCATTGCCCTGTATTCTGTTCAGGTGGGCATTGACTGTTGCCTGTGCGACGTTTCATATTCCAAAATTAAACGTTATTTCTAGACAGTTATATTATTTATATGTTTTGTAATAAACGCCACATTTGGATCTATTAACTTAGCATATTGTTTCTATGTTGCATATCGGAAAACGAGCCCAGGTTAATTTGATTGTCTTTAATCTAGAACTAATCCCGTCTGTAGTGTCTATAACATGCTTGGTATGCATCGTCAGACAACATAAAACAATGTTTTCTAAGCATACCTTGGAATGTGTCGAGACAACGTTCGAATCCCTGCTATGTAAACTCTTTGTATTAGGATGTCATTGTGGAATGTTTTGCAAATAAATCGAATGCACTGCAATGAGTGCCTCCCAAAAAGAAAAAAGCAAAAAACCATATATAAGACCAACAACCTGTTATGTAGAATGAATTTGGCACTCGAAGCATTTAGCAGTTTCCCAAGGCAATACAGGAATACATTGTATACCGCTAGTAAATTGTCAATAACACGTGCATGCAGTCTTAGGGTACTCAAAGAAAACATGCTACTAGCTAAGAAATGGTCTATTTATAGGGTTAAAACATGGGTCTATGACGTTAACTATTTTATTTGGAAGCATTTGGTCAAATGCTACCAAACAGACCTGTCAAGCAAGTGTCCAGGGTATCGAATCGGTCATACTTGCGTTACTTCTTTGTCAATGGTGATACTTTAATTGACGTTGTTTTACACACATATGTCTTACAATGTGATGCTTAAAGGGGCATTCCCTATAACTAGCATATTTTTCTCTACTATCACATTAAATGAGCCAAATGCACAAAGCACTACCAATTATCATAATTTGTCAGAAGAAAGTGTGCGCAAATATCTCTCTATAATGTCAAAAATATATTTAAATTTAAATCACCAATATTAATGTATCGCTTCCAGCGATTAATTATTATGTGGTCAAAGGGAAACAACTCGTGACTACTTTGGCTCGTTACGGAAATATGTTTTCATTCTTTTCTCGGTAATTAGTGGGAGTTTTTTGTTGAAAATTCGAGGAGTTTAAGCAATAATGATTCACATTTAATGTATAATATTCCTGAATGGATTTAAACGATCAACATTATAGGGAACGCCTCTTTAAAGTATAGGACGATTGTTTCAGTTATAAAATAAGTTTGATTTCGAAGTGAGATTAATGGACAAGAAATATTACATATTATGTTGTCTTCAAAGAACTTTGCATCGCTTGAAAATAGATCGGAAGTCTGTTGAATTCGAAGTTGCATTGTTCGAAAAATGAACGGGGTAATCGGAAGTACTAGTATTCTAGTATATAAGGCTATAAGTTATAACGTTTAATATGTTTAATGTTCTGTATATTTTCAGGCGGACATGCAGCAAATATCGCATGAAATATAAGGTATACGGGGACAAGACACGTGATGCCGAGTGCGAGTGTGAGCTAGGGTACCATTTTGAGAACGAGGACCAACGCGCATGCGTACCAAACAAGAACTGCGGAAAGGGCTTCGGACAAGGGAGCTTTGGTGAGTAGAAGAGTAGAACATTAGGGTCCCGTCATGTGACCTTGCGATTGCCCTTTTGTTGATTTAACATCACATTTATGTTGACGTTTTTTAGTTCCATTTAATTTATGTTTCCCCACCCTCGTATTTTGAATTACATTTGTATCTAATTTATTAAATTGTTTTACCAACACTTAATAGCATAAGGGACACGTACGTTTAGGGGAAAATGCCTTATACATGTAATCTATTTGTAGAAAACCTACTCCTACAAGCCACTGTCCCCTTAAACGTGCCGTGCCCTCTGTTTTATAATTGCAATGAATGTTATTTTGAGCAAGGCGTAACACGTTAGAAAAGTTGTGGCGAATGCATGCTTGGTTATGAGAGTATGGTGCCCTGTTGAGGTCTTTGAAAAAGTATATGTAGCATGGTTAAATTCTGTTCAGTTTGGTTGGCTTTCACCCATTTTGTTCTGTTGTAAAACAATTTTTGTGTTCGTGATAGTTTTATAGTTATAGTATATAACACATTACGGTAGACAACTCTTGTAGAATTAAATATTAAATATGTTACAACTTGGACATGACAACAAGATTTACTCCCCTTGTTATTCATTACAGAGGACGGGCGTTTGACGGGTAAGTTTTTGAGTGTGTGCCCCCACAAGAAACTACACACCAAACTCCTTTAAAGCTAGCTGGTCTGATGGTGTTTCATATAATAAACCAATCAATATATAATATACTATTTATTGTAAAACTTGGTGACGTCATGTTTTAGAACTGTCTTGTCAAGAATTATTCATTTTTTTTGCATGCAGAAACATTGCTTTGTTAGTAAATCTAATCTCCAACCCTTGTAGGCTGTTCGTATTGCATTTGATAATTTTTTGTTAAGTAATTAGAAAGCTATTGTTCTTTTAATCATTACATAATTATATTTTTGCTTTACTTTAAAGTACAATGTTATTTTAGAAATCGTATGAAATAGATAACGTTTCAAGTTTATTATTTTAGTTCAAAGTTTAGTTCGATTTTTTGTTTCATGCATGACCCGGTCACATTAAATTAGATGTGCTTTTTTGATGGATGTATGATTCCCCCATACTGAGTGCGGGGTTTTAGAGTATATCTATTACTTTTCCCATTAGAATATTAGAAAAATTCCGACCTTATTTTTACCCTTATTTTAATAGCAGTATGAATAATATAACTGTTTCTGAACTTCTGTCGTATTCTATGTACGCAATGTTACTGTTTAACGAAAACAAATATTTACCGAAAACAACTGAAAAACAAAAAGAAGATTTTCGAAAACAAGTTGTATTTTAAATGAGATTTTGCCATTGCGATAATGTAGTCATGTACAAGGTTTTCAAATCGGCATTTTGTTAACTTGATTTCGGTAATCTCAATTTTATTTTCGGTAATTTTCGGTAAATCGTTTGTTTTCGGTAATCAGTTATACCTCGTATTTATTAAAATGGTTATTTGCTGACAGTTTCATTCTTTGATGACTCTGTAAACTGATTATAAACCCATTTGTGGAGAGATATCTACCAACTTTTACAGCTTTTTCACCATATTTCTTCTTTCAATCCTTTTAGCGAAATTTCGCGGCATGTTGTTTAAACCGGTCGCTGCGCATGCGCACAGCAAGCGTAAAAAGCAAAACGTGATTATCTGTAAACACAACTCAGATAATTTCGTAATGCGTTCACCTCTCGATACAAAATGCACAGAAATTACACTGATCTATATTTTGTTATTGCAAACCAAATGGACAAAACTTTATATAGACTGAGGTACATGTCACACTTTCTTTACCATTGACAGCATAACTATAGAGTTTCCAATGGAACGCATGTTTATGACATCCAGGTATTCGAATGGGTCGGAGTCAACAAAATAAAATGTCGCACGTACCAACATATTAGAGTATCAAGGTCTTAACAATTTGCATGAATGTTGTTTTTATTGTATTAAGTTAATAATATGCACTTGTATTTTATAAGGTAACTAACTACTCGAGCCACGTGGCAGCAGAGTTACGAGCCTCGTTTGGAACTTTGCTTGTTATGCTTTACAGTTTCAATTTTCATTTTGCCAACTTTTAGAAAATTGACAAACTTTAAAGTATTCTATTCACGTTTTATAGAAGTTTAGCAAAAGAAATGCATGGCGGCCAAAAAAGGGTTGGATACACAGTGTGGTGCATGTGTGCACGAAATGCACATGCCATGCGTGCGACCGGTTTAACTACAATACCGCTATAAACATGCTGTACATATACTGACATTATGATAATTAACATGTTTTTTTACTGGACAGAGAAAAAACTAACAAACTATTATACTTTATTATCATTGAACATATTACAAAATGTTTGTAACGTTACCAGTTTTCAAAATGTCAGGCAGTTCCTAGAGTTGGACTGGTCTAAGCTTATGTTAGCTTTGACAGATATATCACGGCGCATAAATTCTTGAATCTTTCCTTAACTCTTATAAGTATCTCTCTCAACATAGAATTAAAATGTCTCTCTATATATTAAACGAAACAACGCGTTCTTCTAAGGTCTGCATTAAAAATTTATTTCTGCTAAACCACGAGTTGTATTGGTCAGTCGTTTGTAAAACATATTTACTTAGTATTTCGATAGACTGGTCGATACTAGGTGTGGTGACATCTTCTCAAGAAATATAAATTATGCTTAAAATGATCAATATAACATTTGACAAAGAATATCAGAATATACCTATATACATAGCCTTATGGTATTGTAAAGATTTGCCAGCCAAGAACACATTCTTGTATTCGAAGATATAATGTGTATGCGTTTGTTCTTGTTCGTTTGACTGACAATTTTGTGTGACCGTAATTACCACACTGTCTTTGTCGCCATGTGTGTACATGTCCATGAATATTTAGTACGGAGCGTTTGACCTGATCCTCAATTTTCTATAAGCAAACTTTAACAGCGGATACCTTGTCCAAATGTATAAACCTGACATTACGTATTTATACTTGAGAGTTGTATCACGAAGACTTTCGAGGTGTAATACAAAAACACATCGAAATGACCGATATGTCACGATTTGTCCGAAAATTCAGATGTTTTTATTATATTCAACGCAAGAGCCTTTTAAAATATTCATGCATAAATACCAGGATCACGTCAAATTCTCCGTACTAATATCAACGATGTACATGTTTTGTAATGCATTATGTTGCACGTGGTATGATTTGCAGTTTGGATTTGATCAAGGGTTCATTTACTTTATTTTAGCATCGAATTTTTAGCATGTGGTTCATGGTTTAACTGAGATTAATAAAATTTTCACATCATCAACCACAGGGTTCAACTATGTTTTGAACATGTGAACGTCACTTTTAAACATGTTCTTCGGTTTATATGTATATGTAATACCAAAGCAAACCACTTGACACATTTGTATTAGGTATGTTTAAGACTAAAATAAGGAGTATCCGAGTCTATGTTTTAACACTAAACGGGTTTTATTCTATTGCCATGCGACGCAAAAGTAAATATTCTAACGTTGTAAACTACAACTACTTTTTCTTCCCGGATGGGTATGAAATATCTTACCCATTCTCAGAACTGACAGCCTTTTGTTTTGGTGTAAAAAGCTGTTTCCGGTACAGACACGGTTTGATATGGTTTAAATGACCTATCATTCAAAACTGTCGTCGTTTGGTATTCTATAATTAACCTTTTTCCGGAACTGGTAGTCTTTGGTTAAAGGCTGTTTCCTTTACAGACACGGTTTGATCTACCCTTTAAAATTGTCGACTTTTGGTAAGGTACCAATAAGTTGTTTCCGGTAAGAAAACAGTTTGGTTCGGTTAAAATGACCTGCTTCCGGTATTGACATTCTGAACTGGTCCCGCAGCCTCATTTCCGATTATTTTGGTGTAGGACACGTGGTACCAGTTTATGACTTTCTTTGGCATGGTATAAACGACATCCGTCGGTTGCCATGCCGTCCCATTTGATTTAGATAAAATATGCACGGTATAGACAGTGCTTTTGACACAATTGTCAGTCATTGTCAATTTCTTATTACATGTATACCGATCTTTGAATTGCACAAACATATTTAGATTTCAATAAAATACCCATTGCCATGTTTTGACGCGGCACGTGAAATTGACAAAAAGCTACAAGGCACGTGACGAGTACGTGATGAGCATGCCAGAGCAATGACTTCTCGTCGGTTCCTAAGTTCTTTTGTAAAGAGATATGCTTCGTTTTTATTGCGAAATGCACCGGTAGAACAAGTGACTAAAAGACACAAAATTTCACAGTAATGTAATTTACAGGATAAAAGTTTTCCGCTGATGTTGTTGTTTATTGGAGTTGCCGGCGTCACTTGCAGCCATTGGGTATACAATCAATAGTATACTGTAACGTTCCAGGGAGCATTTTAAATTTGTCGATTCCATGTTGATTGCTTACTATAAAATCATTAATTTTCCTGGGTTTCGTGGTTCACAATCAATCACGAAATCAAATCCCATCTAATAATTAGTTTGTCCCTAATTGTAAGTATTACCTGAAATGCAAAATCGACGAATTAACGTCGCATCGAAATGACCTTTTTTTTAATAAAACCACGTAATTTCATCCCATCGAAATTAAATGATTTTACAATATGCTTTTTATCTATTATACGAGGTATACTAGTCAACCTTGTCAGGTAATAAAAGCATCTACGAGATCGACTGAAAACGGCCTTTGGTGCTGGTGTCCTCTGCCTTCATATAATCAAATAGCACTGTACATCGTCTAATTGCAGATACGTGCGCTGTCGAAGTATTTTGGTTTATTAATGGTTTATATAAGGTCTAAAACATATGTTTGTTTCCTGTAACCTTACCGACCCTTTAAATTTACCCCCACCCAAACTTTTGTTTGACATCCCATTATCAATTCCATCAATTTTTTTTTTTTTGTAGACAACAAAAATATGAATTTGTTTGTGTTTCTTAATTTAATTATTTAATTTGATAGAGGTTGTGGCTGCAGACTTAACTTTGTGACACAATTTGGTTGCTGGAACCAAAGGATGTGCCCTTTCAAAAATAAATTCCTACCTACCGACCCATTTTTGTTTGACCATGTTACAGAAAACAAGCATATTTTTCGGCCTAACACATATTTGGCTAGAATAAGAAATCACGAGCGAATAAATTGCTGAACACAACTAAAACAGGTTCAAGTGATTGATTAGTTTAAAATTCATAATTTCTTTGTTGTTTTCCAGGTATTTGTGAAAAATGCATCGACAAAAACATGTGGTCTGATTCTCAAGATACATTTTCCAGATGCAAACCACTAACAAAGTAAGTATTCCTTTCATTTCGTGTACATCTATCTACTGTTTTGTTATTAGTAAAATTCGCCAGCTTAGGACGAAAATACTATATATATCTGCAATGAAACGAAGAGAGACATTTGTCCTTTTAAGCTCACCTGACCACAAGTGGTTATAGTGAGGGTTCGTTATACCGAGATGTCCGTCGTCCGTCGTGTGTCGTCCGTCGTCCGTCCGTCAAAAATTTCTTCAAACGACTTCTCCTCCTAAACAGCTTGGCCGAATTTAATAAAACTTTACCTGAATATTCCATGGGTGGACCTCTACTAAAGATGTTAAAATTGTTCCGGTCCGTCGCATAACTAGGTCACACTGGCTAAAAATAGATTTTCTAAAAGAAAATTTCAAAAATCTTTGAATCTCTGAAAGCGTAAGGCCTACAACTTTCATATTTAGTATGTAGCATCACCTTGAAGTTTTCTACAAAGATTGTTCAAATTATGTCCCTGGGGCCAAAATTGGCCCCGCCCGGGGGCCCTTACTATTACATAGAGTTATATAGGGAAAACCTTAAAAAATCTTCTTCTCCGAAACGGCTTGGATCAGGTCTTTCATATTTTGTATGTAGAATCAGCTAGAGGTCCTCTCAAAAATTGTTTAAATTATTCCCCTCGGGTCAAAATTGGCCCCGCCCTGGGGGTCACCATTTTACACAGACTTATATAGGGAAAACATGTAAAAATCTTCTTGTCAAAAACTGCAATGCCTAGAGCTTTGATATTTGGTATGTAGCATCATCTTGTGGTCCCCTACCAAGATTGTTCAAATTATGACCCTATGGTCAAAATTGGCCCCGCCCCGGGGGTCACCAGTTTTCATTTACTTATATGGAGAAAACATATAAAAATCTTGTCAAAAACTACACTGCCTAGAGTTTTGATAATTGGTATGTAGCATCATCTTGTGGTTTTCTACCAAGATGCTCAAATTATTCACTTGGGTGAAAACTGTGCAGGGTTTCTTGCATATTCAGGTGAGCGATATTGGGCCATCATGTCCCTCTTGTAATTCTAAGTTGGCGGAATGTGGTTTACAATAAACGGAACTGAAATTTCAAAAACACAAACAGTAAAAACCTAATTTTTGTTGGCATATATTGGTCCATGCATACAATGAAATAGTTTTCAATTTTTTAATTAATTAACTCTTTGTCTGGTCGTCTGCCATATGTCTGACTGCAAACATATGCTCTTGGATTGTTTGTGTTATGCAATTGTACAAACGCCATTAATATGTTGTTTACTATATTGATCATGTTTTTTCTTGATTTGTTAATAGTTGTGAGAAACAAGGACGATGTACGATTGTGGAGAGTAATGGTACATATGATAATAAATGTGGACCCGGAGGTCAAGGTAAGTCAAGGTCAAATGATACAAGGTCAAATTACTCAATCAAGATCAAATGATTCAACGACAAATGAGTTCAAGGTCTATTTCCTCAAATGATCCAAGGTATAATTACTCAATCAAGGTCAACTGATTCAATTTCAAATGATTTCAAGGTCAAATGAATCTAACCAGATCCAATGATTCAGTGTCTTAGGACCTAAGATCGAATATAAAATAAATAGGCTATAAACATCCTATATTCTTAAAATGTAATGGTTTTTTTTGCCTTAAGTTCGTACTTTTGAATTTGAATGTAGTGATTTAATGAAAGTAGTGACTGTATAAAATACCCCCCCCCCAATTAACACATTTCTTCACAGTACACCACATCCAATGCGTCAATGCATTATATTCTATTTGGTGATTCTGCTTTGACGATATTCTATGATGTATTATTTAGGCTACGTGTTGAATTATCTGACATTTATCTTTTCTCAAACTTTTGACATTTTTCGTGTAGCCATGCCAACGCAACTTCATTTTCTCATAAAAACACGAGTACTAGTATCTGTTTAATGTTATTCTTCGCTTGTGGCACATGTTTTGAAAATATATTGACATTTCTCTTAGTTTCAAATTTGTTTTAAACATTACATGTTATTTAGTTGTTGGTAATTGAGCAAGCACGTGAGACGTTGTACTTTCAAATACGACACTTTCAAAAGAAACAAATTTGTCCTTTGGCGTAGTGTTTGATAAATTTGCATCGCCTCTTGTATGTTTATTTTGAAAAAGATAGAGAAATAGAGAATATTATCGGAATTGAACAGCTGTGGGCGATTAATTTTTTCAATCCATCTACAAATTTAATCGAACACGGATACGTAGTGTAAATTTATTTTAATTTGTAAGGAACTAATTGTCGTGAAACTCGTGGATTTCGTGAATCTCACACCATTATGTCAAATCTACTCTGAATTATTTTCGGTGTTTTCAATTTCATGAGTTCCCTCTTTCACCAATTTACAACAATACTGAACTGAATATTTTTAAAAGCGCACTGTTGATAAACGCTTGTTTAGAATGAGAAGGTCGTAGTTACCAAAAAAAATATTTTGAGAAAACAAGAAAAAACTGTTTGATAATTACTCTTTACTTATAAATGGTAAAACAAGCTCATACAACTTTGGTCAACATGACAAGTTCCGATTTTCATGACAATAGGCTCATAAGAAGGCGCCTTGTGGTGTTGATTTTAAATATGTATCAATCTTAGAAATAATGACCTTTTCAGCGAAAGAATTGCAGAGGGAAGTCAGCATCCGACAGCAAAAAAAACAGATAATGAAAAGAAAAACACACATGATTAATTACACTATAAATCCCACAGGACAAACATTAAATGACCACGTACAACATATGGAACTGAATAGCTACGAAGTCCTTCTTGTATGTGTCCGTCTAGCCAGGACCTTGTCTATAACTCTAGAATCCCTGGGGCCTTATTCACCAACGTTGTAAGACTAAAACTCAGACTTAGACTTAGAATTGTCAACATTTATAATCGCTGCCATTTCTTTGCAATTAAAGTTAACTATGTGAAATTTTATCTGATATTTTGTAATCACTCACTGAACATGTATACCCATTTGTATAAAAATTGGTACAATTATAACAACATGAGGAAAATAAAAATATTTGGCCGTATAAAGTCTCAGTCTGATAGGGTGAATAAGGCCCCTGGATGCATAAGCGTAAAATGTCAACATTGCTAAGAGAAAATAGCTTGTGGGTTTAGGGTTATTGTAAAATTGTACGATTCTACAGTATAGATATGTAGTCCTGCCTTTGGGCAAACTTTGATGTATACAATTTATGTTTTAGAAACACATATAAGACATTGGTAATATGTAATGATGATTGTGTTATAAGAATGGCACAGTCTATAGAGACAATATGACGCAATTTCGTCTGAATAATGCACGTAAACTCGTTGAAATTTCCATCCAATGTGTTAGTAATTCCGACAGCGTATCCATCATTGATGTTAGAATTTTCCGACTTTTCTACTCAGTATTGTTATATCACATTATCACTTGAATTGCAATCACCCACTACGGAATAAAAGACATTGTGATATTATATATCTTTGTATTTCGAAAATTGTTATGTGTCTGTCTATATACAGCTAAGCCTGTGATAGTGTTTTTCAAAATCAAAGAAGAAACTATCTAACAGTACTGTTCGAACAACTTGATCTTATCGACAAACCTTTTATTAGCATAATTTAAGATTTGACCTACATTTTGAACCAATGAAAACGCCGATCTTTTTCGGTGAAATGCTACGTTGTGGTCTGTACCATTTGACTTAGAACAGACGTAACGTCATGTTCTTCGTCGAATTTTTATTGGCCTATCAAAATGCAGGCGAATTATTCGCTAAGTCGGCCCTTTTGGGCATTATAATTGTACTAAATGTCATCTAACTTATAGATAATATATTCATGAACTAAGGCACTGCCAATATTGTGGAATTTATCTTAAAAAGTTTAAGAACTGCTCAATGTCAGCTGTAGGTAAAGAACCACTAAATGCCTCCGCGGACCAAGTGGTGATACACTCAAGTAGTCCTTAAAAAAACTTTGGTTTGCCTGTAAATGGAGATATTTCTTGACAAATGTGGATTTGAATGATGAAATTGAGCTTAAATGGTTGGTAAATATGCATGTGATATAGTAAAACTGTAATATTTGTATGATTCCACTATTTTGGTCTTGATACCAAAGTGAAAGTAGACTAGGGTTAAACCCGGAACTTATAAATCCGGACATGTGTGAAAACGGATAAACCATGATTGAAGGACAAAAACTTTCTTAGAAGATACATGACCCCCCTTTTTTATTGCATTATTTTGAAGCTTGAATGCCCCTCTTTACAATGATATATGTGGTCCAGGTGGCCATAGACTAAAAACAGTTGAAAATTTGGGCCTACTACGGGCACTTTACATTGAGCTATAGAGCAAATTTATTTGGTGGTTTCTAACCTTAAGAAGGGCAAAATTCTATTAAATTCTTGTTTTCATTTTTTTGCATTCAAATGTATGGAAATGCATCCCAGATAGGGTTTTGACCACTTTTATCTGTTTAAATTGTCTAAAAAAAGTGAAAATTTGGATTTTTATCATGAAAATCTAGAAAATGTCAGATTTTTTTCTTCTAAAATTGACATTATTATGTCAATACTGACCTTATTTTAGTGTCAGACAGGGGAAATTGTCATTAAATATGAAAAATAGACTTATTATTAGGCATCTAAAGCATAATTAGTGTTCAGTGAAACAGTTTTTCACAAATACAACCCCATTTAAAATCAATATTCATCATATTTTGCAGGTGCTGGCCAAATTTCTCCTTAAAGGCGCTTATGCGTGTTTGTCATTTTTTCTAGAATTCATGCACAAATTGACTAGAAATGATTATTGTGTGCTGCATATACATAGTAGTATTGAAAAAAGTCCAAAAAACAGTTAAATAAGTAAAACAAGGCTGTCTTAAGGTAAAGAACCACTAAATGCCTCCGCGGACCAAGTGGTGATACACTCAAGTAGTCCTTAAAAAAACTGGTTTGCCTGTAAATGGAGATATTTCTTGACAAATGTGGATTTGAATGATGAAATTGAGCTTAAATGGTTGGTAAATATGCATGTGATATAGTAAAACTGTAATATTTGTATGATTCCACTATTTTGGTCTTGATACCAAAGTGAAAGTAGACTAGGGTTAAACCCGGAACTTATAAATCCGGACATGTGTGAAAACGGATAAACCATGATTGAAGGACAAAAACTTTCTTAGAAGATACATGACCCCCCTTTTTTATTGCATTATTTTGAAGCTTGAATGCCCCTCTTTACAATGATATATGTGGTCCAGGTGGCCATAGACTAAAAACAGTTGAAAATTTGGGCCTACTACGGGCACTTTACATTGAGCTATAGAGCAAATTTATTTGGTGGTTTCTAACCTTAAGAAGGGCAAAATTCTATTAAATTCTTGTTTTCATTTTTTTGCATTCAAATGTATGGAAATGCATCCCAGATAGGGTTTTGACCACTTTTATCTGTTTAAATTGTCTAAAAAAAGTGAAAATTTGGATTTTTATCATGAAAATCTAGAAAATGTCAGATTTTTTTCTTCTAAAATTGACATTATTATGTCAATACTGACCTTATTTTAGTGTCAGACAGGGGAAATTGTCATTAAATATGAAAAATAGACTTATTATTAGGCATCTAAAGCATAATTAGTGTTCAGTGAAACAGTTTTTCACAAATACAACCCCATTTAAAATCAATATTCATCATATTTTGCAGGTGCTGGCCAAATTTCTCCTTAAAGGCGCTTATGCGTGTTTGTCATTTTTTCTAGAATTCATGCACAAATTGACTAGAAATGATTATTGTGTGCTGCATATACATAGTAGTATTGAAAAAAGTCCAAAAAACAGTTAAATAAGTAAAACAAGGCTGTCTTAAGGTAAAGAACCACTAAATGCCTCCGCGGACCAAGTGGTGATACACTCAAGTAGTCCTTAAAAAAACTGGTTTGCCTGTAAATGGAGATATTTCTTGACAAATGTGGATTTGAATGATGAAATTGAGCTTAAATGGTTGGTAAATATGCATGTGATATAGTAAAACTGTAATATTTGTATGATTCCACTATTTTGGTCTTGATACCAAAGTGAAAGTAGACTAGGGTTAAACCCGGAACTTATAAATCCGGACATGTGTGAAAACGGATAAACCATGATTGAAGGACAAAAACTTTCTTAGAAGATACATGACCCCCCTTTTTTATTGCATTATTTTGAAGCTTGAATGCCCCTCTTTACAATGATATATGTGGTCCAGGTGGCCATAGACTAAAAACAGTTGAAAATTTGGGCCTACTACGGGCACTTTACATTGAGCTATAGAGCAAATTTATTTGGTGGTTTCTAACCTTAAGAAGGGCAAAATTCTATTAAATTCTTGTTTTCATTTTTTTGCATTCAAATGTATGGAAATGCATCCCAGATAGGGTTTTGACCACTTTTATCTGTTTAAATTGTCTAAAAAAAGTGAAAATTTGGATTTTTATCATGAAAATCTAGAAAATGTCAGATTTTTTTCTTCTAAAATTGACATTATTATGTCAATACTGACCTTATTTTAGTGTCAGACAGGGGAAATTGTCATTAAATATGAAAAATAGACTTATTATTAGGCATCTAAAGCATAATTAGTGTTCAGTGAAACAGTTTTTCACAAATACAACCCCATTTAAAATCAATATTCATCATATTTTGCAGGTGCTGGCCAAATTTCTCCTTAAAGGCGCTTATGCGTGTTTGTCATTTTTTCTAGAATTCATGCACAAATTGACTAGAAATGATTATTGTGTGCTGCATATACATAGTAGTATTGAAAAAAGTCCAAAAAACAGTTAAATAAGTAAAACAAGGCTGTCTTAAGGTAAAGAACCACTAAATGCCTCCGCGGACCAAGTGGTGATACACTCAAGTAGTCCTTAAAAAAACTGGTTTGCCTGTAAATGGAGATATTTCTTGACAAATGTGGATTTGAATGATGAAATTGAGCTTAAATGGTTGGTAAATATGCATGTGATATAGTAAAACTGTAATATTTGTATGATTCCACTATTTTGGTCTTGATACCAAAGTGAAAGTAGACTAGGGTTAAACCCGGAACTTATAAATCCGGACATGTGTGAAAACGGATAAACCATGATTGAAGGACAAAAACTTTCTTAGAAGATACATGACCCCCCTTTTTTATTGCATTATTTTGAAGCTTGAATGCCCCTCTTTACAATGATATATGTGGTCCAGGTGGCCATAGACTAAAAACAGTTGAAAATTTGGGCCTACTACGGGCACTTTACATTGAGCTATAGAGCAAATTTATTTGGTGGTTTCTAACCTTAAGAAGGGCAAAATTCTATTAAATTCTTGTTTTCATTTTTTTGCATTCAAATGTATGGAAATGCATCCCAGATAGGGTTTTGACCACTTTTATCTGTTTAAATTGTCTAAAAAAAGTGAAAATTTGGATTTTTATCATGAAAATCTAGAAAATGTCAGATTTTTTTCTTCTAAAATTGACATTATTATGTCAATACTGACCTTATTTTAGTGTCAGACAGGGGAAATTGTCATTAAATATGAAAAATAGACTTATTATTAGGCATCTAAAGCATAATTAGTGTTCAGTGAAACAGTTTTTCACAAATACAACCCCATTTAAAATCAATATTCATCATATTTTGCAGGTGCTGGCCAAATTTCTCCTTAAAGGCGCTTATGCGTGTTTGTCATTTTTTCTAGAATTCATGCACAAATTGACTAGAAATGATTATTGTGTGCTGCATATACATAGTAGTATTGAAAAAAGTCCAAAAAACAGTTAAATAAGTAAAACAAGGCTGTCTTAAGGTAAAGAACCACTAAATGCCTCCGCGGACCAAGTGGTGATACACTCAAGTAGTCCTTAAAAAAACTGGTTTGCCTGTAAATGGAGATATTTCTTGACAAATGTGGATTTGAATGATGAAATTGAGCTTAAATGGTTGGTAAATATGCATGTGATATAGTAAAACTGTAATATTTGTATGATTCCACTATTTTGGTCTTGATACCAAAGTGAAAGTAGACTAGGGTTAAACCCGGAACTTATAAATCCGGACATGTGTGAAAACGGATAAACCATGATTGAAGGACAAAAACTTTCTTAGAAGATACATGACCCCCCTTTTTTATTGCATTATTTTGAAGCTTGAATGCCCCTCTTTACAATGATATATGTGGTCCAGGTGGCCATAGACTAAAAACAGTTGAAAATTTGGGCCTACTACGGGCACTTTACATTGAGCTATAGAGCAAATTTATTTGGTGGTTTCTAACCTTAAGAAGGGCAAAATTCTATTAAATTCTTGTTTTCATTTTTTTGCATTCAAATGTATGGAAATGCATCCCAGATAGGGTTTTGACCACTTTTATCTGTTTAAATTGTCTAAAAAAAGTGAAAATTTGGATTTTTATCATGAAAATCTAGAAAATGTCAGATTTTTTTCTTCTAAAATTGACATTATTATGTCAATACTGACCTTATTTTAGTGTCAGACAGGGGAAATTGTCATTAAATATGAAAAATAGACTTATTATTAGGCATCTAAAGCATAATTAGTGTTCAGTGAAACAGTTTTTCACAAATACAACCCCATTTAAAATCAATATTCATCATATTTTGCAGGTGCTGGCCAAATTTCTCCTTAAAGGCGCTTATGCGTGTTTGTCATTTTTTCTAGAATTCATGCACAAATTGACTAGAAATGATTATTGTGTGCTGCATATACATAGTAGTATTGAAAAAAGTCCAAAAAACAGTTAAATAAGTAAAACAAGGCTGTCTTAAGGTAAAGAACCACTAAATGCCTCCGCGGACCAAGTGGTGATACACTCAAGTAGTCCTTAAAAAAACTGGTTTGCCTGTAAATGGAGATATTTCTTGACAAATGTGGATTTGAATGATGAAATTGAGCTTAAATGGTTGGTAAATATGCATGTGATATAGTAAAACTGTAATATTTGTATGATTCCACTATTTTGGTCTTGATACCAAAGTGAAAGTAGACTAGGGTTAAACCCGGAACTTATAAATCCGGACATGTGTGAAAACGGATAAACCATGATTGAAGGACAAAAACTTTCTTAGAAGATACATGACCCCCCTTTTTTATTGCATTATTTTGAAGCTTGAATGCCCCTCTTTACAATGATATATGTGGTCCAGGTGGCCATAGACTAAAAACAGTTGAAAATTTGGGCCTACTACGGGCACTTTACATTGAGCTATAGAGCAAATTTATTTGGTGGTTTCTAACCTTAAGAAGGGCAAAATTCTATTAAATTCTTGTTTTCATTTTTTTGCATTCAAATGTATGGAAATGCATCCCAGATAGGGTTTTGACCACTTTTATCTGTTTAAATTGTCTAAAAAAAGTGAAAATTTGGATTTTTATCATGAAAATCTAGAAAATGTCAGATTTTTTTCTTCTAAAATTGACATTATTATGTCAATACTGACCTTATTTTAGTGTCAGACAGGGGAAATTGTCATTAAATATGAAAAATAGACTTATTATTAGGCATCTAAAGCATAATTAGTGTTCAGTGAAACAGTTTTTCACAAATACAACCCCATTTAAAATCAATATTCATCATATTTTGCAGGTGCTGGCCAAATTTCTCCTTAAAGGCGCTTATGCGTGTTTGTCATTTTTTCTAGAATTCATGCACAAATTGACTAGAAATGATTATTGTGTGCTGCATATACATAGTAGTATTGAAAAAAGTCCAAAAAACAGTTAAATAAGTAAAACAAGGCTGTCTTAAGGTAAAGAACCACTAAATGCCTCCGCGGACCAAGTGGTGATACACTCAAGTAGTCCTTAAAAAAACTGGTTTGCCTGTAAATGGAGATATTTCTTGACAAATGTGGATTTGAATGATGAAATTGAGCTTAAATGGTTGGTAAATATGCATGTGATATAGTAAAACTGTAATATTTGTATGATTCCACTATTTTGGTCTTGATACCAAAGTGAAAGTAGACTAGGGTTAAACCCGGAACTTATAAATCCGGACATGTGTGAAAACGGATAAACCATGATTGAAGGACAAAAACTTTCTTAGAAGATACATGACCCCCCTTTTTTATTGCATTATTTTGAAGCTTGAATGCCCCTCTTTACAATGATATATGTGGTCCAGGTGGCCATAGACTAAAAACAGTTGAAAATTTGGGCCTACTACGGGCACTTTACATTGAGCTATAGAGCAAATTTATTTGGTGGTTTCTAACCTTAAGAAGGGCAAAATTCTATTAAATTCTTGTTTTCATTTTTTTGCATTCAAATGTATGGAAATGCATCCCAGATAGGGTTTTGACCACTTTTATCTGTTTAAATTGTCTAAAAAAAGTGAAAATTTGGATTTTTATCATGAAAATCTAGAAAATGTCAGATTTTTTTCTTCTAAAATTGACATTATTATGTCAATACTGACCTTATTTTAGTGTCAGACAGGGGAAATTGTCATTAAATATGAAAAATAGACTTATTATTAGGCATCTAAAGCATAATTAGTGTTCAGTGAAACAGTTTTTCACAAATACAACCCCATTTAAAATCAATATTCATCATATTTTGCAGGTGCTGGCCAAATTTCTCCTTAAAGGCGCTTATGCGTGTTTGTCATTTTTTCTAGAATTCATGCACAAATTGACTAGAAATGATTATTGTGTGCTGCATATACATAGTAGTATTGAAAAAAGTCCAAAAAACAGTTAAATAAGTAAAACAAGGCTGTCTTAAGGTAAAGAACCACTAAATGCCTCCGCGGACCAAGTGGTGATACACTCAAGTAGTCCTTAAAAAAACTGGTTTGCCTGTAAATGGAGATATTTCTTGACAAATGTGGATTTGAATGATGAAATTGAGCTTAAATGGTTGGTAAATATGCATGTGATATAGTAAAACTGTAATATTTGTATGATTCCACTATTTTGGTCTTGATACCAAAGTGAAAGTAGACTAGGGTTAAACCCGGAACTTATAAATCCGGACATGTGTGAAAACGGATAAACCATGATTGAAGGACAAAAACTTTCTTAGAAGATACATGACCCCCCTTTTTTATTGCATTATTTTGAAGCTTGAATGCCCCTCTTTACAATGATATATGTGGTCCAGGTGGCCATAGACTAAAAACAGTTGAAAATTTGGGCCTACTACGGGCACTTTACATTGAGCTATAGAGCAAATTTATTTGGTGGTTTCTAACCTTAAGAAGGGCAAAATTCTATTAAATTCTTGTTTTCATTTTTTTGCATTCAAATGTATGGAAATGCATCCCAGATAGGGTTTTGACCACTTTTATCTGTTTAAATTGTCTAAAAAAAGTGAAAATTTGGATTTTTATCATGAAAATCTAGAAAATGTCAGATTTTTTTCTTCTAAAATTGACATTATTATGTCAATACTGACCTTATTTTAGTGTCAGACAGGGGAAATTGTCATTAAATATGAAAAATAGACTTATTATTAGGCATCTAAAGCATAATTAGTGTTCAGTGAAACAGTTTTTCACAAATACAACCCCATTTAAAATCAATATTCATCATATTTTGCAGGTGCTGGCCAAATTTCTCCTTAAAGGCGCTTATGCGTGTTTGTCATTTTTTCTAGAATTCATGCACAAATTGACTAGAAATGATTATTGTGTGCTGCATATACATAGTAGTATTGAAAAAAGTCCAAAAAACAGTTAAATAAGTAAAACAAGGCTGTCTTAAGGTAAAGAACCACTAAATGCCTCCGCGGACCAAGTGGTGATACACTCAAGTAGTCCTTAAAAAAACTGGTTTGCCTGTAAATGGAGATATTTCTTGACAAATGTGGATTTGAATGATGAAATTGAGCTTAAATGGTTGGTAAATATGCATGTGATATAGTAAAACTGTAATATTTGTATGATTCCACTATTTTGGTCTTGATACCAAAGTGAAAGTAGACTAGGGTTAAACCCGGAACTTATAAATCCGGACATGTGTGAAAACGGATAAACCATGATTGAAGGACAAAAACTTTCTTAGAAGATACATGACCCCCCTTTTTTATTGCATTATTTTGAAGCTTGAATGCCCCTCTTTACAATGATATATGTGGTCCAGGTGGCCATAGACTAAAAACAGTTGAAAATTTGGGCCTACTACGGGCACTTTACATTGAGCTATAGAGCAAATTTATTTGGTGGTTTCTAACCTTAAGAAGGGCAAAATTCTATTAAATTCTTGTTTTCATTTTTTTGCATTCAAATGTATGGAAATGCATCCCAGATAGGGTTTTGACCACTTTTATCTGTTTAAATTGTCTAAAAAAAGTGAAAATTTGGATTTTTATCATGAAAATCTAGAAAATGTCAGATTTTTTTCTTCTAAAATTGACATTATTATGTCAATACTGACCTTATTTTAGTGTCAGACAGGGGAAATTGTCATTAAATATGAAAAATAGACTTATTATTAGGCATCTAAAGCATAATTAGTGTTCAGTGAAACAGTTTTTCACAAATACAACCCCATTTAAAATCAATATTCATCATATTTTGCAGGTGCTGGCCAAATTTCTCCTTAAAGGCGCTTATGCGTGTTTGTCATTTTTTCTAGAATTCATGCACAAATTGACTAGAAATGATTATTGTGTGCTGCATATACATAGTAGTATTGAAAAAAGTCCAAAAAACAGTTAAATAAGTAAAACAAGGCTGTCTTAAGGTAAAGAACCACTAAATGCCTCCGCGGACCAAGTGGTGATACACTCAAGTAGTCCTTAAAAAAACTGGTTTGCCTGTAAATGGAGATATTTCTTGACAAATGTGGATTTGAATGATGAAATTGAGCTTAAATGGTTGGTAAATATGCATGTGATATAGTAAAACTGTAATATTTGTATGATTCCACTATTTTGGTCTTGATACCAAAGTGAAAGTAGACTAGGGTTAAACCCGGAACTTATAAATCCGGACATGTGTGAAAACGGATAAACCATGATTGAAGGACAAAAACTTTCTTAGAAGATACATGACCCCCCTTTTTTATTGCATTATTTTGAAGCTTGAATGCCCCTCTTTACAATGATATATGTGGTCCAGGTGGCCATAGACTAAAAACAGTTGAAAATTTGGGCCTACTACGGGCACTTTACATTGAGCTATAGAGCAAATTTATTTGGTGGTTTCTAACCTTAAGAAGGGCAAAATTCTATTAAATTCTTGTTTTCATTTTTTTGCATTCAAATGTATGGAAATGCATCCCAGATAGGGTTTTGACCACTTTTATCTGTTTAAATTGTCTAAAAAAAGTGAAAATTTGGATTTTTATCATGAAAATCTAGAAAATGTCAGATTTTTTTCTTCTAAAATTGACATTATTATGTCAATACTGACCTTATTTTAGTGTCAGACAGGGGAAATTGTCATTAAATATGAAAAATAGACTTATTATTAGGCATCTAAAGCATAATTAGTGTTCAGTGAAACAGTTTTTCACAAATACAACCCCATTTAAAATCAATATTCATCATATTTTGCAGGTGCTGGCCAAATTTCTCCTTAAAGGCGCTTATGCGTGTTTGTCATTTTTTCTAGAATTCATGCACAAATTGACTAGAAATGATTATTGTGTGCTGCATATACATAGTAGTATTGAAAAAAGTCCAAAAAACAGTTAAATAAGTAAAACAAGGCTGTCTTAAGGTAAAGAACCACTAAATGCCTCCGCGGACCAAGTGGTGATACACTCAAGTAGTCCTTAAAAAAACTGGTTTGCCTGTAAATGGAGATATTTCTTGACAAATGTGGATTTGAATGATGAAATTGAGCTTAAATGGTTGGTAAATATGCATGTGATATAGTAAAACTGTAATATTTGTATGATTCCACTATTTTGGTCTTGATACCAAAGTGAAAGTAGACTAGGGTTAAACCCGGAACTTATAAATCCGGACATGTGTGAAAACGGATAAACCATGATTGAAGGACAAAAACTTTCTTAGAAGATACATGACCCCCCTTTTTTATTGCATTATTTTGAAGCTTGAATGCCCCTCTTTACAATGATATATGTGGTCCAGGTGGCCATAGACTAAAAACAGTTGAAAATTTGGGCCTACTACGGGCACTTTACATTGAGCTATAGAGCAAATTTATTTGGTGGTTTCTAACCTTAAGAAGGGCAAAATTCTATTAAATTCTTGTTTTCATTTTTTTGCATTCAAATGTATGGAAATGCATCCCAGATAGGGTTTTGACCACTTTTATCTGTTTAAATTGTCTAAAAAAAGTGAAAATTTGGATTTTTATCATGAAAATCTAGAAAATGTCAGATTTTTTTCTTCTAAAATTGACATTATTATGTCAATACTGACCTTATTTTAGTGTCAGACAGGGGAAATTGTCATTAAATATGAAAAATAGACTTATTATTAGGCATCTAAAGCATAATTAGTGTTCAGTGAAACAGTTTTTCACAAATACAACCCCATTTAAAATCAATATTCATCATATTTTGCAGGTGCTGGCCAAATTTCTCCTTAAAGGCGCTTATGCGTGTTTGTCATTTTTTCTAGAATTCATGCACAAATTGACTAGAAATGATTATTGTGTGCTGCATATACATAGTAGTATTGAAAAAAGTCCAAAAAACAGTTAAATAAGTAAAACAAGGCTGTCTTAAGGTAAAGAACCACTAAATGCCTCCGCGGACCAAGTGGTGATACACTCAAGTAGTCCTTAAAAAAACTGGTTTGCCTGTAAATGGAGATATTTCTTGACAAATGTGGATTTGAATGATGAAATTGAGCTTAAATGGTTGGTAAATATGCATGTGATATAGTAAAACTGTAATATTTGTATGATTCCACTATTTTGGTCTTGATACCAAAGTGAAAGTAGACTAGGGTTAAACCCGGAACTTATAAATCCGGACATGTGTGAAAACGGATAAACCATGATTGAAGGACAAAAACTTTCTTAGAAGATACATGACCCCCCTTTTTTATTGCATTATTTTGAAGCTTGAATGCCCCTCTTTACAATGATATATGTGGTCCAGGTGGCCATAGACTAAAAACAGTTGAAAATTTGGGCCTACTACGGGCACTTTACATTGAGCTATAGAGCAAATTTATTTGGTGGTTTCTAACCTTAAGAAGGGCAAAATTCTATTAAATTCTTGTTTTCATTTTTTTGCATTCAAATGTATGGAAATGCATCCCAGATAGGGTTTTGACCACTTTTATCTGTTTAAATTGTCTAAAAAAAGTGAAAATTTGGATTTTTATCATGAAAATCTAGAAAATGTCAGATTTTTTTCTTCTAAAATTGACATTATTATGTCAATACTGACCTTATTTTAGTGTCAGACAGGGGAAATTGTCATTAAATATGAAAAATAGACTTATTATTAGGCATCTAAAGCATAATTAGTGTTCAGTGAAACAGTTTTTCACAAATACAACCCCATTTAAAATCAATATTCATCATATTTTGCAGGTGCTGGCCAAATTTCTCCTTAAAGGCGCTTATGCGTGTTTGTCATTTTTTCTAGAATTCATGCACAAATTGACTAGAAATGATTATTGTGTGCTGCATATACATAGTAGTATTGAAAAAAGTCCAAAAAACAGTTAAATAAGTAAAACAAGGCTGTCTTAAGGTAAAGAACCACTAAATGCCTCCGCGGACCAAGTGGTGATACACTCAAGTAGTCCTTAAAAAAACTGGTTTGCCTGTAAATGGAGATATTTCTTGACAAATGTGGATTTGAATGATGAAATTGAGCTTAAATGGTTGGTAAATATGCATGTGATATAGTAAAACTGTAATATTTGTATGATTCCACTATTTTGGTCTTGATACCAAAGTGAAAGTAGACTAGGGTTAAACCCGGAACTTATAAATCCGGACATGTGTGAAAACGGATAAACCATGATTGAAGGACAAAAACTTTCTTAGAAGATACATGACCCCCCTTTTTTATTGCATTATTTTGAAGCTTGAATGCCCCTCTTTACAATGATATATGTGGTCCAGGTGGCCATAGACTAAAAACAGTTGAAAATTTGGGCCTACTACGGGCACTTTACATTGAGCTATAGAGCAAATTTATTTGGTGGTTTCTAACCTTAAGAAGGGCAAAATTCTATTAAATTCTTGTTTTCATTTTTTTGCATTCAAATGTATGGAAATGCATCCCAGATAGGGTTTTGACCACTTTTATCTGTTTAAATTGTCTAAAAAAAGTGAAAATTTGGATTTTTATCATGAAAATCTAGAAAATGTCAGATTTTTTTCTTCTAAAATTGACATTATTATGTCAATACTGACCTTATTTTAGTGTCAGACAGGGGAAATTGTCATTAAATATGAAAAATAGACTTATTATTAGGCATCTAAAGCATAATTAGTGTTCAGTGAAACAGTTTTTCACAAATACAACCCCATTTAAAATCAATATTCATCATATTTTGCAGGTGCTGGCCAAATTTCTCCTTAAAGGCGCTTATGCGTGTTTGTCATTTTTTCTAGAATTCATGCACAAATTGACTAGAAATGATTATTGTGTGCTGCATATACATAGTAGTATTGAAAAAAGTCCAAAAAACAGTTAAATAAGTAAAACAAGGCTGTCTTAAGGTAAAGAACCACTAAATGCCTCCGCGGACCAAGTGGTGATACACTCAAGTAGTCCTTAAAAAAACTGGTTTGCCTGTAAATGGAGATATTTCTTGACAAATGTGGATTTGAATGATGAAATTGAGCTTAAATGGTTGGTAAATATGCATGTGATATAGTAAAACTGTAATATTTGTATGATTCCACTATTTTGGTCTTGATACCAAAGTGAAAGTAGACTAGGGTTAAACCCGGAACTTATAAATCCGGACATGTGTGAAAACGGATAAACCATGATTGAAGGACAAAAACTTTCTTAGAAGATACATGACCCCCCTTTTTTATTGCATTATTTTGAAGCTTGAATGCCCCTCTTTACAATGATATATGTGGTCCAGGTGGCCATAGACTAAAAACAGTTGAAAATTTGGGCCTACTACGGGCACTTTACATTGAGCTATAGAGCAAATTTATTTGGTGGTTTCTAACCTTAAGAAGGGCAAAATTCTATTAAATTCTTGTTTTCATTTTTTTGCATTCAAATGTATGGAAATGCATCCCAGATAGGGTTTTGACCACTTTTATCTGTTTAAATTGTCTAAAAAAAGTGAAAATTTGGATTTTTATCATGAAAATCTAGAAAATGTCAGATTTTTTTCTTCTAAAATTGACATTATTATGTCAATACTGACCTTATTTTAGTGTCAGACAGGGGAAATTGTCATTAAATATGAAAAATAGACTTATTATTAGGCATCTAAAGCATAATTAGTGTTCAGTGAAACAGTTTTTCACAAATACAACCCCATTTAAAATCAATATTCATCATATTTTGCAGGTGCTGGCCAAATTTCTCCTTAAAGGCGCTTATGCGTGTTTGTCATTTTTTCTAGAATTCATGCACAAATTGACTAGAAATGATTATTGTGTGCTGCATATACATAGTAGTATTGAAAAAAGTCCAAAAAACAGTTAAATAAGTAAAACAAGGCTGTCTTAAGGTAAAGAACCACTAAATGCCTCCGCGGACCAAGTGGTGATACACTCAAGTAGTCCTTAAAAAAACTGGTTTGCCTGTAAATGGAGATATTTCTTGACAAATGTGGATTTGAATGATGAAATTGAGCTTAAATGGTTGGTAAATATGCATGTGATATAGTAAAACTGTAATATTTGTATGATTCCACTATTTTGGTCTTGATACCAAAGTGAAAGTAGACTAGGGTTAAACCCGGAACTTATAAATCCGGACATGTGTGAAAACGGATAAACCATGATTGAAGGACAAAAACTTTCTTAGAAGATACATGACCCCCCTTTTTTATTGCATTATTTTGAAGCTTGAATGCCCCTCTTTACAATGATATATGTGGTCCAGGTGGCCATAGACTAAAAACAGTTGAAAATTTGGGCCTACTACGGGCACTTTACATTGAGCTATAGAGCAAATTTATTTGGTGGTTTCTAACCTTAAGAAGGGCAAAATTCTATTAAATTCTTGTTTTCATTTTTTTGCATTCAAATGTATGGAAATGCATCCCAGATAGGGTTTTGACCACTTTTATCTGTTTAAATTGTCTAAAAAAAGTGAAAATTTGGATTTTTATCATGAAAATCTAGAAAATGTCAGATTTTTTTCTTCTAAAATTGACATTATTATGTCAATACTGACCTTATTTTAGTGTCAGACAGGGGAAATTGTCATTAAATATGAAAAATAGACTTATTATTAGGCATCTAAAGCATAATTAGTGTTCAGTGAAACAGTTTTTCACAAATACAACCCCATTTAAAATCAATATTCATCATATTTTGCAGGTGCTGGCCAAATTTCTCCTTAAAGGCGCTTATGCGTGTTTGTCATTTTTTCTAGAATTCATGCACAAATTGACTAGAAATGATTATTGTGTGCTGCATATACATAGTAGTATTGAAAAAAGTCCAAAAAACAGTTAAATAAGTAAAACAAGGCTGTCTTAAGGTAAAGAACCACTAAATGCCTCCGCGGACCAAGTGGTGATACACTCAAGTAGTCCTTAAAAAAACTGGTTTGCCTGTAAATGGAGATATTTCTTGACAAATGTGGATTTGAATGATGAAATTGAGCTTAAATGGTTGGTAAATATGCATGTGATATAGTAAAACTGTAATATTTGTATGATTCCACTATTTTGGTCTTGATACCAAAGTGAAAGTAGACTAGGGTTAAACCCGGAACTTATAAATCCGGACATGTGTGAAAACGGATAAACCATGATTGAAGGACAAAAACTTTCTTAGAAGATACATGACCCCCCTTTTTTATTGCATTATTTTGAAGCTTGAATGCCCCTCTTTACAATGATATATGTGGTCCAGGTGGCCATAGACTAAAAACAGTTGAAAATTTGGGCCTACTACGGGCACTTTACATTGAGCTATAGAGCAAATTTATTTGGTGGTTTCTAACCTTAAGAAGGGCAAAATTCTATTAAATTCTTGTTTTCATTTTTTTGCATTCAAATGTATGGAAATGCATCCCAGATAGGGTTTTGACCACTTTTATCTGTTTAAATTGTCTAAAAAAAGTGAAAATTTGGATTTTTATCATGAAAATCTAGAAAATGTCAGATTTTTTTCTTCTAAAATTGACATTATTATGTCAATACTGACCTTATTTTAGTGTCAGACAGGGGAAATTGTCATTAAATATGAAAAATAGACTTATTATTAGGCATCTAAAGCATAATTAGTGTTCAGTGAAACAGTTTTTCACAAATACAACCCCATTTAAAATCAATATTCATCATATTTTGCAGGTGCTGGCCAAATTTCTCCTTAAAGGCGCTTATGCGTGTTTGTCATTTTTTCTAGAATTCATGCACAAATTGACTAGAAATGATTATTGTGTGCTGCATATACATAGTAGTATTGAAAAAAGTCCAAAAAACAGTTAAATAAGTAAAACAAGGCTGTCTTAAGGTAAAGAACCACTAAATGCCTCCGCGGACCAAGTGGTGATACACTCAAGTAGTCCTTAAAAAAACTGGTTTGCCTGTAAATGGAGATATTTCTTGACAAATGTGGATTTGAATGATGAAATTGAGCTTAAATGGTTGGTAAATATGCATGTGATATAGTAAAACTGTAATATTTGTATGATTCCACTATTTTGGTCTTGATACCAAAGTGAAAGTAGACTAGGGTTAAACCCGGAACTTATAAATCCGGACATGTGTGAAAACGGATAAACCATGATTGAAGGACAAAAACTTTCTTAGAAGATACATGACCCCCCTTTTTTATTGCATTATTTTGAAGCTTGAATGCCCCTCTTTACAATGATATATGTGGTCCAGGTGGCCATAGACTAAAAACAGTTGAAAATTTGGGCCTACTACGGGCACTTTACATTGAGCTATAGAGCAAATTTATTTGGTGGTTTCTAACCTTAAGAAGGGCAAAATTCTATTAAATTCTTGTTTTCATTTTTTTGCATTCAAATGTATGGAAATGCATCCCAGATAGGGTTTTGACCACTTTTATCTGTTTAAATTGTCTAAAAAAAGTGAAAATTTGGATTTTTATCATGAAAATCTAGAAAATGTCAGATTTTTTTCTTCTAAAATTGACATTATTATGTCAATACTGACCTTATTTTAGTGTCAGACAGGGGAAATTGTCATTAAATATGAAAAATAGACTTATTATTAGGCATCTAAAGCATAATTAGTGTTCAGTGAAACAGTTTTTCACAAATACAACCCCATTTAAAATCAATATTCATCATATTTTGCAGGTGCTGGCCAAATTTCTCCTTAAAGGCGCTTATGCGTGTTTGTCATTTTTTCTAGAATTCATGCACAAATTGACTAGAAATGATTATTGTGTGCTGCATATACATAGTAGTATTGAAAAAAGTCCAAAAAACAGTTAAATAAGTAAAACAAGGCTGTCTTAAGGTAAAGAACCACTAAATGCCTCCGCGGACCAAGTGGTGATACACTCAAGTAGTCCTTAAAAAAACTGGTTTGCCTGTAAATGGAGATATTTCTTGACAAATGTGGATTTGAATGATGAAATTGAGCTTAAATGGTTGGTAAATATGCATGTGATATAGTAAAACTGTAATATTTGTATGATTCCACTATTTTGGTCTTGATACCAAAGTGAAAGTAGACTAGGGTTAAACCCGGAACTTATAAATCCGGACATGTGTGAAAACGGATAAACCATGATTGAAGGACAAAAACTTTCTTAGAAGATACATGACCCCCCTTTTTTATTGCATTATTTTGAAGCTTGAATGCCCCTCTTTACAATGATATATGTGGTCCAGGTGGCCATAGACTAAAAACAGTTGAAAATTTGGGCCTACTACGGGCACTTTACATTGAGCTATAGAGCAAATTTATTTGGTGGTTTCTAACCTTAAGAAGGGCAAAATTCTATTAAATTCTTGTTTTCATTTTTTTGCATTCAAATGTATGGAAATGCATCCCAGATAGGGTTTTGACCACTTTTATCTGTTTAAATTGTCTAAAAAAAGTGAAAATTTGGATTTTTATCATGAAAATCTAGAAAATGTCAGATTTTTTTCTTCTAAAATTGACATTATTATGTCAATACTGACCTTATTTTAGTGTCAGACAGGGGAAATTGTCATTAAATATGAAAAATAGACTTATTATTAGGCATCTAAAGCATAATTAGTGTTCAGTGAAACAGTTTTTCACAAATACAACCCCATTTAAAATCAATATTCATCATATTTTGCAGGTGCTGGCCAAATTTCTCCTTAAAGGCGCTTATGCGTGTTTGTCATTTTTTCTAGAATTCATGCACAAATTGACTAGAAATGATTATTGTGTGCTGCATATACATAGTAGTATTGAAAAAAGTCCAAAAAACAGTTAAATAAGTAAAACAAGGCTGTCTTAAGGTAAAGAACCACTAAATGCCTCCGCGGACCAAGTGGTGATACACTCAAGTAGTCCTTAAAAAAACTGGTTTGCCTGTAAATGGAGATATTTCTTGACAAATGTGGATTTGAATGATGAAATTGAGCTTAAATGGTTGGTAAATATGCATGTGATATAGTAAAACTGTAATATTTGTATGATTCCACTATTTTGGTCTTGATACCAAAGTGAAAGTAGACTAGGGTTAAACCCGGAACTTATAAATCCGGACATGTGTGAAAACGGATAAACCATGATTGAAGGACAAAAACTTTCTTAGAAGATACATGACCCCCCTTTTTTATTGCATTATTTTGAAGCTTGAATGCCCCTCTTTACAATGATATATGTGGTCCAGGTGGCCATAGACTAAAAACAGTTGAAAATTTGGGCCTACTACGGGCACTTTACATTGAGCTATAGAGCAAATTTATTTGGTGGTTTCTAACCTTAAGAAGGGCAAAATTCTATTAAATTCTTGTTTTCATTTTTTTGCATTCAAATGTATGGAAATGCATCCCAGATAGGGTTTTGACCACTTTTATCTGTTTAAATTGTCTAAAAAAAGTGAAAATTTGGATTTTTATCATGAAAATCTAGAAAATGTCAGATTTTTTTCTTCTAAAATTGACATTATTATGTCAATACTGACCTTATTTTAGTGTCAGACAGGGGAAATTGTCATTAAATATGAAAAATAGACTTATTATTAGGCATCTAAAGCATAATTAGTGTTCAGTGAAACAGTTTTTCACAAATACAACCCCATTTAAAATCAATATTCATCATATTTTGCAGGTGCTGGCCAAATTTCTCCTTAAAGGCGCTTATGCGTGTTTGTCATTTTTTCTAGAATTCATGCACAAATTGACTAGAAATGATTATTGTGTGCTGCATATACATAGTAGTATTGAAAAAAGTCCAAAAAACAGTTAAATAAGTAAAACAAGGCTGTCTTAAGGTAAAGAACCACTAAATGCCTCCGCGGACCAAGTGGTGATACACTCAAGTAGTCCTTAAAAAAACTGGTTTGCCTGTAAATGGAGATATTTCTTGACAAATGTGGATTTGAATGATGAAATTGAGCTTAAATGGTTGGTAAATATGCATGTGATATAGTAAAACTGTAATATTTGTATGATTCCACTATTTTGGTCTTGATACCAAAGTGAAAGTAGACTAGGGTTAAACCCGGAACTTATAAATCCGGACATGTGTGAAAACGGATAAACCATGATTGAAGGACAAAAACTTTCTTAGAAGATACATGACCCCCCTTTTTTATTGCATTATTTTGAAGCTTGAATGCCCCTCTTTACAATGATATATGTGGTCCAGGTGGCCATAGACTAAAAACAGTTGAAAATTTGGGCCTACTACGGGCACTTTACATTGAGCTATAGAGCAAATTTATTTGGTGGTTTCTAACCTTAAGAAGGGCAAAATTCTATTAAATTCTTGTTTTCATTTTTTTGCATTCAAATGTATGGAAATGCATCCCAGATAGGGTTTTGACCACTTTTATCTGTTTAAATTGTCTAAAAAAAGTGAAAATTTGGATTTTTATCATGAAAATCTAGAAAATGTCAGATTTTTTTCTTCTAAAATTGACATTATTATGTCAATACTGACCTTATTTTAGTGTCAGACAGGGGAAATTGTCATTAAATATGAAAAATAGACTTATTATTAGGCATCTAAAGCATAATTAGTGTTCAGTGAAACAGTTTTTCACAAATACAACCCCATTTAAAATCAATATTCATCATATTTTGCAGGTGCTGGCCAAATTTCTCCTTAAAGGCGCTTATGCGTGTTTGTCATTTTTTCTAGAATTCATGCACAAATTGACTAGAAATGATTATTGTGTGCTGCATATACATAGTAGTATTGAAAAAAGTCCAAAAAACAGTTAAATAAGTAAAACAAGGCTGTCTTAAGGTAAAGAACCACTAAATGCCTCCGCGGACCAAGTGGTGATACACTCAAGTAGTCCTTAAAAAAACTGGTTTGCCTGTAAATGGAGATATTTCTTGACAAATGTGGATTTGAATGATGAAATTGAGCTTAAATGGTTGGTAAATATGCATGTGATATAGTAAAACTGTAATATTTGTATGATTCCACTATTTTGGTCTTGATACCAAAGTGAAAGTAGACTAGGGTTAAACCCGGAACTTATAAATCCGGACATGTGTGAAAACGGATAAACCATGATTGAAGGACAAAAACTTTCTTAGAAGATACATGACCCCCCTTTTTTATTGCATTATTTTGAAGCTTGAATGCCCCTCTTTACAATGATATATGTGGTCCAGGTGGCCATAGACTAAAAACAGTTGAAAATTTGGGCCTACTACGGGCACTTTACATTGAGCTATAGAGCAAATTTATTTGGTGGTTTCTAACCTGTATATGGTCTAACTTTTAATAAATTGATAGATGTGATTTTATTTCGACCTAGGTGCTCACAAGCAGAAAATGTCATTGGTTCATTTTTGTTTTTCAGATGTGTCCAAATGTTCGCCTAACGCCACAGAGCAACCGCCAAGTAATGCATCTACCGGGATTGTCCTAGGGGCCGTGTTTGGGTCTCTAGCCCTGGTCTTATTGATCCTTGCAATCACTGTATGTTATCTGAGACGTCGTAGAGAGGCCAGAAAATCTCAACTCCGGAGAGATCAACTTGAGGAAATGTTACCGGAAATTGTGAAACGATCGAGAAAGGATGAGAAATACTGTAATAAAGGTAAACAATCAGACACGTGACATTGTGCAGGGCTCCTACAATTCCGGGATAATCCGGAAATCCGAATTGTCTGCGTTAGAAAACATTATCTTTTCTGCATAAAATCAAAGTTATTTGATGAAAATATTTGAAGAATTGACAAAGTTATGGTCATTTCAAGTTCCATTGTCTGTATTTTACAATTATAAATAAAACAATGTCGGTCGAAAGCCTCGTTAGTTGAGGGATGTGAGCTTATGGCACCCAAAACAGACATGCGATTCGTTTTTCAGGATTTGGACATTACGCCTCAGTAGAACCCTTGATTTTGGTAGATTTGAATATTGTATACATGTAGTAATGATATTTTCGGCAGATCCAATTGTTCGCCGCAAAGTGATGGATAAGAAATGATAATGAACTAATGCACACGAACACCGACAGAAATTATTATGAAGAGCTTTGACATTACTAAGAATGGGTGGGTGTTTTACGTTATTGTTTGGGTATCAAACAATTATGGTGTTGATGACGTCATAAAACACGACGTCTTTACTGCATATAGCATTATACGGATACCAAATCATTAAAGCATTTTTGCATATATTTTCTACTGTGAATTTACTATATTGTATTCTTGGTGAGGGTTCATGTATACGACTTTGATTATTTAATGGATGGCTTCTTTTCAAGGCGTGGAGTGTGTATTAAAATATCTGAGATACTGTCATACTTTTGTATACTACGATCATACAATGGAAATGAAGTAATGATGATGGTACATCATCAAAATGACGTCATAACTACAAATACATTTTTGTTTCAGTATTGGACGCTCTTCAGAAGGAGATTGAAGATAGAATAAACAATCAAATCTGGGATCTTCCTAGGGAACTCTTCAGAAACCATATACAACCGGCTAGATATGAACAACTTGTAGAGAAATATAGAGGTACGTATGTATACCATTCATAATTTTAGGAGCTAATAATGGGTCCCAAAAAGGTCGAAGTTAATAGACAAGTAGGAATATGCTGTCTCAGTTGAATGCAAAAATATTCCCTAATTATAAGGCCAGTCAGGTCCCAATATGTTGGTCTGAAATATCACAAGAGAGATGCTTTTTAAACATTTAAAAACCTGTCGAATATGCCTAAAGAGCAATATTTCATTAATTTATACGTTCTACTGTGTACGTATTCTGTGACTTGATACGCGCATTGCAAGTGAGCGATTAGCACTTTCTTAGTCGTATTAGTGTCCAATACCCCAATTATGTATGCATTTTTCTATCTGTGTGTAGCAATTTCCCAACATCTTCGGCCCCCCTCGACTGATTTGTGCAGCAACGTTTTGCTTTGGTGCCTTCGGTTCAAGTTGTACCACAATAATGTGCTTTTATCTTAAACACGTAAAACATATTGCAACTCACTAGTAACACACAGTAGCCTAGTGCTTGTCGCCCTAATCCGGCGTTCCGGGTTTAAATCCAGGTCGAGGCACACATACGAGAAAGCTGACTAACAAATGAAGGCTATGCTCGGTTATAAATTGAGTACTAGTAAATTCGCTAGCTATCTACGTGTAACAGTGTATCAAGAGTGTTTGTCATTCGTCAGCTAATGTAGCACTGCACAAAACAATTCTTTATACTGCTTTCAGTAATCTAATCAGCAATTATGGGTGTATAAAACATGTCTGTGTAGAAAACGATCGACGTTTCCCGTAAATTAATGCATTTGTAAAAGTTCTGAGAAAAGTTTACTTCTTTCAAATGTCAACGGTTATTTGGTGAAAACTAATAATTGTTTTAAGGTTTAGTACACATGTACTTAATAGTACAGTTTAAGTGTATACATATAATCTACAATGTGTGTAGACAAAGTTGGCAGAAAAACGCTTCGTATCTTTTATTACCATCGTCTCAAAAATCAATATTTTTACGAATTGCGTAGAACTAGTTATAAGTGAAAATATAACTTTCTGTGAACACGAATGAAATAAAATAAGATATTACACCAAATATCAACAAATGTTCTCCATTTCTTACTTTTGGGGTGTCTTTCGGGCATACGTCATGTTTAAAAAATATCTCGTGCTTAGTGTGTTTATATCTACAAACACACCGAAGTGGTTATCCAATATTTATTAAATCCCCATTTAGGCAGTGCCTTAGTTCATATTAACTTCTCCATAGGGAAAAATATAATTATACAAAATCTTCGGTTTTCTCACTTTTTAATATTTTGCGCGCATGCCTTCTTCAGAACGGAAAATCTGTTATTTTATATTATTTGCTTCATTTTCTTCAGACAAGCAACATAAGTTTGCTATAAATGGTTACATGCACGACTGGAGGGGATGGAAGGGAGAGTCACCTAATGCTGTAGAAGAACTCGTCAATTGTTTAAAACATGATAATGTTAAACGTATGGATATTGTTCTAGAAGTCGTCAATAAGATGAGAGAAGGTGAGTTTTGTTGAAGTTAGATTCAGTTCTGATTTACACTGCCCTCCAAAAGTTATTTCACACTCCTAAAATTATATGATTTCATAAAATGACGGTAAAAAATTAATGTTTTATTGCAGATAATCATTGATAAAATGTCAATGGAATTCGACAATGCTGAATAAAAAGACAACCATATTTGGTTTGGAAGTACTCATATCATTACACTTATGTCTATCAGTGTAAATAAATTGAATAATTTGAGAAGTGTCAAGGAACTTTTGGAGTGCTGTGTATTTTAACTATAAACTACATTTTAAACAAATGAGAACGGCGATCTGAGCTGGTTAATTGTTAAAATTGTCATCCAACTACTAAAAAGGAGCAGGCATTTAACCAGTATGGACTGGCGCTTTCATTGGCTAAACATGTAAAATATATTTCTAGACTTACAAATGCATTATTATGATACATTGCAGATGTTCTTGCGTTGATATATATGCTCGTATGTGTAATTGTATGAGACATGTATAGTACCAATATGAAAGGTTCCATGTTTTTCTAAGCATATGGTAACAACATAAGAACCAGATAAGTGTTTTAATGCAAAATAAGAATTACTTCGATCATGGTCGGCAATTGTATACCGGTTAGTTTGGCTATTTATATCGCTGGAAAATTTGGCACAGGTTATTCCGAATACAAACTTATATAGAATAAAAGCAAGTCACATAAACATACTCTCCTTAAAGAAAGATACAAATGGAGTACGAAAATTATCAGTGATAATGTTATCATAATTATGTTTGCTACTTACAGATTTCCCGGAAGTGGTGGAAGGATATGATACGTCCAATAGACGTTCCAAACCCGGATCTTCTAGTTTTTGTGCTATTCTCTGTCCTGGATGCTGCGCTGACGATGTTAATGACAGTTATGAATGGAAAGAGGAGACATCTAGTAAACTTCTAGCAGACCAGGTTAACAATGAAAAGGACACAACCAGTGTGCCTGCAAACACAAGTGATATAAATAGCCAACCACGTGACCCGCCAGACGATGGTGGCGCCATGACACCGGTTGACGTTGGCGCCATCTATCGTAACGCGCCAACACCTAGTGCCCCAGTTCTAGACGGTGATGAGATATATCCGCAAGTTGAGGTTAAAGGTCAGCATTTCTATGACCGTTCTGATTCCACGCCAGTTCAAGCCAGCAACTAGGGTGCTCAACATATTCCCAAAATGCCTACCTTTTATCACGTGTGCATGTTTGCATTGATACAAGATGTGTTCTAATCTTCTTATCACCAAAACGACCGTCTGGATCTTTGACTGACATCTGTCACATCATGTCAGACTGTGTGTCATTCATACGGCGGTAGAAGTAAACAGAAACATAAACGCGTGTATGTGACATTTGTGACATTTGTGACATTTGTGGTATTCCACCAGTGTGTAAATTTTATGCTTTAAAAGCACTGACTATTCATCAGTACGAAAGTGAACCATTTTCGCTGGCTTAACCATTCATTAATGTATTCATACACGTATTCACCAAACCAAAAATGAAAGGAACTATTTTATTGTGCGCAATGATTTCTTGTATTACATCCGGCGACATGTGCGCATGCGCGTTTTTGTCTTAAAGACAACGCAACTTGTGTTGAAAGAAGGCATGAAGAGTGGATATAATGAATTCAAACGTGTGTGTGGAAGGAAATTGTAATGCAATTGTTTTATGGATCATATCGATATACATGTATAAACATTTGTGAATAGCTAAAAGTATAAGTTATAACTTTTCAGCAAGCATTTCGTTTTCCCCTTGTGTATTGTATATAAAATATTGGTATATATTTCATTAGCATTTTCATTACGTCCAAGGAAACTTGACATGACCTTTCTAAAGTACAAAAAAACATGTACTGGATAATTTTATCATAAAAGTTATATAGATCTATCAATATACAGTTAATATAAATACTATTGCAACTGACACATGTGGTTTATATTATATATAGATCAATGCACATTATCTGTAAGTTCGGCCCTTGTTTTAAGCAACCGTCGCTTTCCCGAACGCTCCAACACAATTAGGTTTGCCTGAACATTGGCTTTGATTAGTGTTCTTTAAAGTTGATTTGGGTTAATTTATGTAAACATTTTATTTTAATCCTTAAACGAATTGTAATCATGTACATGTAAACAGTAAATCATTTACATTTTGCATTTCCAAAGGCAAAATTTCGGGATGACCTTTTTCAGGCAAGGTTTGTAACTGTGAATGACGTAGACAATTGTACAATTAATATTTCATCGCTTGTTTGGTTTCAAAGTTATTTTGCTGCAATAATCATCAATAATGTATAACCAATAACTCGTTCATACGCTTGCCTTTCTTTGTAAGAAAAGCATTCCGCGCATTTTAGCAATTGAATTTTGTATCGTCAGTCAACGTGCAATGGCTACCAAAGACCATTTTATTTACTTGTTTGTTTATTTTTTGTATATTTTTGTAACAATATTGTTTGTATCGATATATTACTGTATTTAGTCATTAGCCAAATAGTTAACGACTTTCGCAACTGTTTTTGTTATTTGTGTACCGTTTTATGCGACTTTCCCAACTGTTTTTGTTATTTGTGTACCGTTTTATGTTCAACAATGATGGTTTTATAATTGTTAACGACGTCATATTTAGTGTTCAATATATTGTATTATTCATTTTGTTTTTCGATAATTCGTTTTTTAGCTCACCTGACCACAATGTGGTCATGGTGAGGTTTTGTCATACCGAGATGTCCGTCGTCCGTCGTCCGTCGTGCGTCGTGCGTCGTGCGTCCGTCAACAATTTCTTCAAACGACTTCTCCTCCTAAACCGCTTGGCCAAATTTGATAAAACTTAACAGGAATGTTCCTTGGGTGGACCTCTACCAAAGTTGTTAAAAAAATTCCAGTCCGTCGCATAACTAGGTCACACAGGCTAAAAATAGATTTTCAAAAAGGAAACTTCAAAAATCTTCTTCTCTGAAACCGTAAGGCCTAGAGCTTTCATATTTGGTATGTAGCATCACCTTGGGGTCCTCTACTAAGATTGTTAAAATTATGTTCCTGGGGTCAAAATTGGCCCCGCCCCGGGGGCCCTTAGTTTTACATAGAGTTATATAGGGGAAACCTTAAAAAATCTTCTTCTCCGAAACCGCTTGGCCCAGGGCTTTCATATTTGGTATGTAGACTCAGCTAGAGGTCCTCTACAAAGATTGTTCAAATTATGTCCCTGGGGTCAAAATTGGCCCCGCCCCGGGGGCCCTTAGTTTTACATAGAGTTATATAGGGGAAAGCTTTAAAAATCTTCTCCTCCGAAACCGCTTGGCCCAGGGCTTTCATATTTGGTATGTTGGCTCAGCTAGAGGTCCTCTACAAAGATTGTTCAAATTATGCCCCTGGGGTCAAAATTGGCCCGCCCCGGGGGCCCTTAGTTTTACATAGAGTTATATAGAGAAAACCTTAAAAAATCTTCTTCTCCGAAATTGCATGGCCCAGGGCTTTCATATTTGGTATGTAGACTCAACTAGAGGTCCTCTACAAAGATTGTTCAAATTATGTCCCTGGGGTCAAAATTGGCCCCGCCCCGGGGGCCCTTAGTTTTACATAGAGTTATATAGGGGAAACCTTTAAAAATCTTCTTCTCCGAAACTGCTTGGCCCAGGGCTTTCATATTTGGTATGTAGACTCAGCTAGAGGTCCTCTACAAAGATTGTTCAAATTATGCCCCTGGGGTCAAAATTGGCCCCGCCCCGGGGGCCCTTAGTTTTACATAGAGTTATATAGAGAAAACTTTAAAAAATCTTCTTCTCCGAAATTGCTTGGCCCAGGGCTTTCATATTTGGTATGTAGACTCAGCTAGAGGTCCTCTTCAAAGATTGTTCAAATTATTCCCCTCGGGTCAAAATTGGTCCTGGGGGTCACCATTTTACTTAGACTTATATAGGGAAAGCATATAAAAATCTTCTTGTCTTAAACTACAATGCCTAAGAGCTTTGATATTTGGTATGTATATAGCATTATCTAGTGGTCCCCTACCAAGATTGTGCAAATTATGCCCCCGGGGTCAAAATTGGCCCAGCCCCGGGGGTCACCGTCTTACATAGACTTATATAGGGAAAACATATAAAAATCTTCTTGTCTAAAACTACACTGCATAGAGCTTTGATATTTGGTATGTTACTAAGCATCATCTAGTGGTCCTCTACCAAGATTTTTCAAATTATGCCCCTGGGGTCAAAATTGGCCCCACTCGGGGGTCACCGTTTTACATAGACTTATATAGGGAAAACATATTAATATCTTCTTGCCTAAAACTAGACTGCCTAGAGTTTTGATAATTGGTATGTAGCATCATCTTGTAGTTTTCTACCAAGATGTTCAAATTATTCCTTTGGGTGAAAATTGTGCAGGGTTTATAATCAGGTGAGCGATATTGGGCCATCATGGCCCTCTTGTATACAAAATGTAGCATACTTGTTTTGTATTCTGTTCTGTTTTCAGAACTTTACATGATATTCATGAAAATATTGCCAACCGTTTAGTACACCTTAATCACGTCCACTTAAATGAGTAAATTCAAATTAATACCTTGTTCCAAATAAAATGCCAAACCCTAAATTTCAAGAAAATTATATCAGTCTTTATTTTTAAAGTTTTGTTTGATGTTTTATAATCGGCAACTCCAACTCTTTAATTTGATTGGTTGATTAACATATTGGGAGTAAAACCAACCAATGAAAATAGTGCTGTCAAAATTCGTTTTTGTTTCACAGTCTCTGATTGGTTGGTTTCAAGTTCGGCTTTCAAATTAACCAATGAAAAGCAAGCACTGGTTTTGCATCGCAAGATATGATTGGATAATTCTGGTATCTATTTCAAAATCGACCTATCGCTTCCAATCAATAGCATTGATTTCCTTAGTCATGATAAAAGTTGTACTATAACACTATATATTCCAAGATAACTTGTTACTGGAATGTGTTGTTTTGCTTTTGAAGATATTTCTTGATGTTTTGTTTTTGTTTATTGATTATTTTCGTTTCTGTTTTGATTGTTGTATGTTCATATGTTACTGGTGTCTACAAAATGATGGTCTACAAAAGCTTTGTTCGTTGCAATAACCATAATAGGATCGTCTGTGTTCATAAAGTCTTATAATTTTTCACCACATTTAAGTATTGGGTGTTCTGCATACTTTTATAGTTAGAACAGGGAAAAGATTACTGGCCTACCAAAATCAGTTCATTTCAATGGTCACTTAGTTTTTAAATCAGGGTTAACTGAAAACAACCAATCATAACTAAAAATACTGTTGCCAAAATTATGCATTCATTGGGGGCGTTCAAGAATAGTCTTTGTTAATCATGCCAAAGGTGGTGCGTTTATAGAAATGACTCCTTTGGGTTTTAATATATTGGCTGCTTAAGGTGGTGAGGTGGTTGGTGGATTTATTTATGAGCTGACACGTTTGAATATAATATATTATTTCAGTAATAGTTTTTCAGTCGTCTTGGTTACATAGCACGAAGAAATGTTTTGTAAATTGTATAAATTATTCCAAACATGACCTTGCTTCTTCTGGTGTTATCATAAACTTAAATTATGTTATCGATTCCAATGTAATGCTTTAATTAATGTTGATAAAATATCTGTATGTCACTTTCAAATCAAAGTTTGGAACTTATTTTTAGCCAAATAGCTTGGTATTCAAATTATGTGTAGATGACGTCATATTTATAATGACTTATTACGTCTTGGTCACTCAGACACTTTTGACAATTACGAGCATGATGGAAACATGCCGAGAAGGGCGGAATTTGCAGAGTTGACTGGAAATTGCCGATATTTACAAAAATAATACAATATTTTAATGGTCATTTTAGGAAATATGAATATATGTAATTGAATGACGTCATATCTATGTTTATATAAGTGCTTGTTCAGTGATAAATGTTTATTGTATATAGTTTGAATGTTTAAAATACATTTTATGTATGTAATATGAACAAAGTATACATATTTGTATGACTATAAAACTTGAAACACACATGTACCCTTTGTCAATATATTGATTATTTCATTGTCAATTAAAATGCAATTTTAGTATGATTGAATATTTTGGTCTTGTGCGGAAGGCTTATTTGCGAGTCCGCATTTTCATATCATGAAATACATGAAAATCACGAATTAATCGTTGGAATAAAAATCATGAAATTCATGATTTAATTGCAAATGTTATCACGTTTAAAAATAATATCATCGAAACTGCACAGTTGACAATAAAGAAAGTCCAGTTAAGATAAGAATACAGTGACGCAGTGGAACAATCTACATGATTGTACTATTACGGTGTAAAAACAAGTATAAATGCTTATACCAACAGTTTAATACCAAACACTAAAATCTACCCGTTTAAGCAATGGTTTAAATCTTTTGGGTACATATAAACGAATGACGTTACTGTCAAAATATCCTTACTGGACTATATGCTCGTTCGTGACGTTGTAGTATGAGCGAATGATCACACGTACTCATTTTTGAAAGTATCTGAATCAAGATGGGGAAGATGTGTATATTATGTACGTTCCTTGCTTTCATATCAATATAATTATATTGTTCATAATTTTGTCGGCCGCTTACTTTGTTCATTTTATTGGGTAAGAAAAATTAATGACAAATTGAAATAAAATACTATTTTCAAAATTATGTGTTGTGTTTGCTTTGAGCCAAGGTCCCAGTTTTTTGTCTATACTCGATCCCGATGGAAATAAATGAACTTCGGGAGGCATCGGGAACAGAGATTTTCAAAATTTTCAAATGACATCTCGAATCTTCCTCTAGGTGATGAGGGCCCTATTCCCGATGCATTCCGATGCTCACTTATTTAATCGGGACCAATGCGTTCACTTTTTTGTAATTCTTTGAACAATGTTCTTGCAATTGGTGAATTGGTGTCCATTTTGGAAGATCGAAGTGTCTTATTTATACATGCCTAAGATTGATGTACTGTAAATTTGGTTGGGGATTAATTTTGTGAATTTCGTGCTTCACCCCAACCATGAAGTTCAATGCATCCCATAACTGCAAGATCATCGAATCAACGTCCCATTGAAATGATATTTTCTTACCAAAACCACGAATTTTGTCACATCAAAATTAAATGAGTTTACAGTATGCTCTTTGCTGCATGAGAATTATACTCAGCGCACACCCTAACCCCGTATCTGTATTCTAGCAAAGTCTCTCACGAGGATCTGAAAAGTTGCGAACCTTCAACAGATTGTAGGGAAATGCCAGCAAACCACAGAAAACGATGCAGTTCATCCCCACATCAAATCTGCATTTCTCGTACGCGAGAGTTTCTTCTGTACATATATACAAAACAAAAAAACAGATAAGATGGAGCACAGAAAAAGCGAATCCAGCTCTGATTTAAGTTTTGAAAAAAGTTACCAATTTTCTAGGGAACTTTTCAGCTGTCAGGCCACTCAAGCACTCTTTGACATTTCAACTTCCCCTGGACATTGGGCTACTTATGGACACCTACGTTCGTGTATCCCTGGGGAGACTATTTCTCTCCTGTGGGTGTGGCAGCCAACATAAATCTGCGGCGCCCAGGAATAGACACTGCCCTCACAGGTACCATTTTACACCATGATGGAGTGGAGCTGTGGGTCTTGTCCAGAGAAATTGACCAGTGGTCCAGAGGAGGCTCGAACCCGGGACCTCTCGATCTCGAAGGGCCGCCCTACCTCTAGGCCACCGAGCCTTATTTCTAGAAAGCTAGAACATGTTAACTACTACGGGAACAGAATATATAAATTCTCTGCAATTTAAAAGTTAAGTTACCGATTTTACAGGCTCTTTTCAGCAGTTAAGCCGCTCAAGCACCTTTTGACATTTTAACTTCCCCTGGGCATTGGGCTACTTATGGAAACCTACGTTCGCGTATCCCTGGGGAGACTATCTCTCTCCTGTGGGTGTGACAACCAACATCGATCTGCGGCGCCCAGGAATAGACACTGCCCTCACAAGTACCATTTTACACAATGGTGGTGTGGAGCTGTGGGTCTTGCTCAGAGAAATTGACCAGTGGTCCAGACGGGGGTGGATCCCGGTACCTCTCGATCCCGAAGCGCACAGCCTAACTATAGGCCACCGCTCCCCACATGTCACCATTCTGTTACCATACTGTAGTAGGGTAAAACAGGTCTTATTCACTGCAATTCGTTAGGACATACCCAAATCGTATTTTCGTTAAGCGCCCACCCTAAGTTCCAAAACATATCTAGCTATTCTGAGACAAAAACATGGCCCCTGAAAAAGTATTAACATAATTCTATCCTCATCAATATATTGCTACGTACTAGATATAGCTTTCATGCATTGTTAATCATAATAACTTACTGAAATAACTGAAAATGTGTTTGTGTGACAACTACTGCAGTTTATGGGATGGGTTCATTATGGTGAACAAATATGAATGCAATATCTAAATGGAATTTGAAGATAAAAGTGGTTAAATAATTGTTTTGTCCCAAGATGCCAAAACCTATCCGTTCTCGGACGCTAAAGGAAGAAACGATTTGGTATGGCCTTACTACGGCAACAACATAATCTTTGATAAAACCTTGTCAATTGCCAAGTAATCAAGAAAAAAACTCACCGTTAGCTGACGAAATCGCAATCGTTTTCGAGTGTGAACGTTATTCATTTGATCACGTGATTCTCCACACTAGTTATGTCATTCACGTGCCGTGTTTTACTTGATACGAATTAAATACTTCTTTAAGTTTGTGCCAAATATGTGTCCAGGTGTCATTGAATGGAAGACTAATGGCTAAAGCACATTTTGTACACATACTTTTTGCTACCGGCATCATGTTGTTTTGTGGAGATGTCGGTTCGATAGCAGAGTTCAATGTTCAGTTCTGAAATGTGCTCTGCAATAATCGATATCGTTTATTTTCGAGTGTTTTAGAATTCCTGGATTGTTGTTAATGCCTAGGTTCCACCGAGCATTTTTGCCGCGGCGACCTACTCCCGATTTAATAAATTTATAAATGTGCATCAGAATGCATAGAAAAGGGTCCTCGTGGTTCTAGGAAAATCCCTGATGACGTCATTAGAACATTTGTGAAATATCTATTCCCGATGCCTCACGAAGCTTATTTCTTCAAATCGGAAAAACGTCGCCGATGCAAACAATGCTCAGTGGGACATATGCTTAAATGGCAAATGGGGCTTTCGTAAGTTCGCACTAGTTCTAGATCTTACATTAAATAACACAAAATCCAGTGTCGATTCAGTACTTCTGAAATTAACATCATGACAATTGAAATTCACTGAAATTATAGCTATGGATAATTTGACACGATACTGAACTTTTTGAAATTTCTTATGAATGTATGCAGAAAGTAATGTATGCAAATCAAGAAGTGAATAATTACTCAGTACTCAGTATATTTACCATTTCTTAAACTCAGATAGATATTATAGAAATTAGAAAATCAAATTAACGAGCATTAATTATTAATGGTCTACTAGTATGTGTTTCGTAACATACAACACTTCATGTCGTTGGATTTATGCCACAAAATACAAAACAAAACATTTTATTCCTGCCACATTTTATTCTTTTTGCAATTTCCAGTACATTTAGGATATTTACAATTTTCAAATTATCTATTTAATGCTAGAAATAAGATTGCATTTACATTTGTTTTGTAAATAAGTTTGTCACTAACTTATCAATATAACTTGTAAAAAAGCAAATATTAAGATGTATGCATGCATGTTTGAAACGATGGATATCATTGCACAGACACAAAAAAGTAAGTCCGGTGTAAATAATTTAAATAATCAAATAACAAATAGATCTACAAATCTTTTTTGTAGAAACGCATTTTAGTGTTTCCCAGCTTACTAGAGGTGAAGAAAATTGAGACCTGTGTGTAGTTCTGCGTGCATCGGTGCCATACACCGGTCACGGTAAATTGCCAATTGCAAGACATAAACTGGTGTTTAAACAGCTGGTTTTACCATAAGTAAATAGTAATTTTCAGACAGACAAAAGTTTTGTCTTGTATTTATCAAGCTATTGATTTTGTACTTACGATCTTCTCATTCTAAGCCAGCGATATATCCGGAAAAAGCTAGGACTTGACACCCATATTCCTGGCATCACACAAACGTTCTCTTCAGACTTCACTCAAAACCGGAAGTAATTGGTCAATTCGGCAGGGAAATCCATGGAATGACCACATGCAACAACTAACGCGATGGAACGCAAACAATGTAATATAAACATATTATTGGAGTTTAAATAATCAAACGTTTATAAGTTGCGTGAAACAGACACTTTTTAGTTAAAAATGATCATATTGGCTGCTTTAAATAGTTGGTTCATCAGTAAAAACATGGTTGACCTTCATTATCAGATAGAGATTGTTTATGACAGTTGACTGCACAATTCAGATGAACACTAACTTTGCTATATTGCACGTAGGTATGTCCAAACAAGAACACTAGTAAAACTTCGTTATTTCGAGGAGTAATCGGAACAGGTAAAATGCTCAAGATAAACATGGCCCTCGAAATAACCAAAGGGCATGTATTGATAATATAAAAGGATACTATTTTAAAATTTGCTCGATATAGGTTGGGTTCTCGTGATATCGATACTCGTCATAACGAAGTTTTACTGTTAAAGTATTGCCTTTCTCAAATCATCACTGTTAAAACCTTAGAATATGTGAAGTTTTGAACACAAAATTGGCACCCGAACGTGGATTCCAATGTCCGATACATGACATTCTTTAAAACGTATATTGAAGTTTTACAAGCCTCAGTAATGTTTAACCCAATTTGATTACGAACTAAATACAGTGTATACCAAGCATAACTTATTTGCATTTGCATATTCAAAAAAAGATTACACTGGCATATTAAAATGAAAACAAAGCATGGGTTAAACTATCGGTGGTCGAGCAAAGTATTTTGACGGTCGTATCCTTTATTTGCAAGTCAACTTTCTACTCAAATATGGCAGGCGTATGAGTACCTCAACGCAGTTGTGTTATTTTGCTGGTAGTCTCCTAGTATAGTCTTCCCTGCGATATATGTGTCCTATAGGTCTGAAAATTTATTTTACCAGTTGTTTCATATTCCAAACTTTGATTTTACCTTTATCTCCTAACCAAAGAGTTTCGCTGAGTTCATCGTAGCAAACAGCGTTCGGGCACAGATGATTCGACCCAATACATCGTAAAAATTGACAATCTTTGTCAAACATTAGCAGTAACTTATTTACCCATTCTGTCACAAAAATGTGTCTTCTAGAATTGCAACAAAGACCCGAAGGCCAAAACACTGCGTCACCAGTCGGTTTAATGTGCTTAGAAAGACATCGGAGAAAGTCAGAACTGTCGAACGAGGCAGTAATTTCCCCGTTCAAGCCATTAACAGATAAAACCATCCCATCTTTAGGAAACGTTAAAACATAATTATTATCCCCGTTATGCACAAACCGGTAAACTTTTCCGGTATATCCTGAAATTGCTATTCGTTTTAATTCCCTCCCTGGAGGAGCGTACTCGATGATCACTACTTCATTAGGTGCTTGATTAGTATAATTTGGTGCGTCTGTTCCACACGCGACAATCGTTTCACCATCATGACTAACAGTTAAACTGTGTAGATACAACTTGTCTGTAATTGAGTATATTTGCATTCCTGTACCACTTCTCAAAGGTTTGATGCACCGCAGTCTGTAACAGTCGGTAGATGTTGCAATAATTTTACCATCAGCGTTGACATCCATATCGTTGACTTTAAAATCCGTGGTCACCGTGTTTACAAGTTCTCCGGTGTCAGTGTAACGTTTAAGCTCAGTACTGACTCCTTGGTTTATCCAGGCATTTGTTGAGGTGTTTTTCTCAGTGGTTAGTACCATTGCGTTGACTTCTTTATCATCAATTTCTATCGTATTCACAAGAACGGCAGGGTGTTTGATTTCTTGTAAAGATTCTTGACGTGATGTCAGTTTTCCAACAAGAGTTGAAAGAACTTTATGGAGTTGGTCATTGTTTTCAGTTTCATTGTAAATGGTTCGACCTAACTCACACGACGGAGGCGCCAACTTTTGCGCATTTATCGAATTTAGGACAAATTCCATTACTTTTGTTTTATTTACGTGACTAAAGTCCTTATCTAAATCTTTTAACGTGTTTTCACATTTTGTTTTATCTTCAACGCAGATTTTTAGTTCCTTATTAAGTTTAGTTTCAAACTCGCACAAGCATTTGACGTTTCGATCAAATCGAGTTTTTAAATCCGTTTGTATATTTTCGACGTATTCGTTTAATGCCTCGCGAATTTGTTTCACTTTTCTATCAATTTCTTCTAAGATCATTTCATTTTCTTTCGCCAGTATGTCTCTAACATCACCAATATCGTCAGTAAGGTTACCTAGTACTTTACAGTTACCTTCCAACACTTTTACTGCATCGCTTAATCTTAGTTTAACACTTAATTCATCCAAACTTTGGCCAATCCGTCTTCTTGATATAAGCGACATTATTACTGCATTTTTTTCTGAAGTACACGTTTGAAGAATCTTACCGCTTTAGAACAATTAATCCTAGTTTAGTATTTGAAAATATACATTTTGAAACACTTGTCCATTCACACAAAACGAAGATAGTTTAAGACTTTAAGGCATGTCTTTAAAACATGTACTTGTATATCAAATCCTCTATCTTCATTGTTCAGTTAAAAAAAACTGAATGTTTAAACTCTAACTAAATAGTTGGTTTTATTTGTAAATTTTAAAATATCCGAGTATAGACGTACGGGTAGTTAATTTAAAATCCGCTATTCAACTTTTGGAGGAAATAAAAGTCCGGAGTGTATAAAGAACAATAGATCGGGTATGTAAAACTAGTAAGTCATTGTTCGTTATTGTGAATGCAATGATCTGATCAGATTTGTACAGCTTAGTGAATTAACTTGAGTGATTGGATTTGTCGATTACAAAAATGTTCGTTACAAAAGGTTATAGTCGTAGTATTGATTTAATGCCAATAGTTGAAACAAATTGAATAACACTCCGCCAACTAAAAAACCTCTCCTGACAAGCCGTAATCTTACAAAGTGCACAGTCACCCCTCTGCATTAAATATTTATTTCCTTCGGAAAAACTCGGTATTTTCCGTGGAGACGATTTGACCTTACATATTTGTAGGAATCTTATGGACATTTTCGAATTAGTCATCTAATTGAATGTGTAAATACATTATTTTTAAAAATACTAATGTACTTCACAATACGGATTATATACAGGGTGTCCCAAAAACACGGACACCTGCCTTAAACCCGTAGAAATCTTTCATTGTTTTGTGAATGTGTCTGATATTTTGTGAGAAAGTATAAAATTGACACATACTCCTAAAATAGGTACTTGTTAAACGATGGCGCTTCAGAACAGGAAGTGACGTCATCATTTTACCTATAACATGAAATAGCAAAAAAGATGAGAGAAAGTGATTAGTTTAATGAAAAAAGGAAAGAGGCCAACTTTCCAAAAATAGCATCAGCAATGATTCAATAGTTGAAATTACCACATAAACTACGGTCCGAGACTTTAATAAAACACATTTGATAAAAACAGTATTACACTACTCAGTTATATAATAACTATGCGAATGGAGAGGCTAATCACTATTTTTATGTATTCATACACGCTGTCAAAATATACGTTTATAGATAGGATACATAGAAAAACAGTTCCGTGACGTGATTACGATTAAAATATTCCAGTCTTGGCTCAATTATTACGCAACAGTGATCGAATTAAATGTAACGGTAATTGAAATACAGAGATGCACTATGTTTATTTGCTCATTTATTTTTAACCGCATTACTCACTGACTTTATTCTCTTCTAAAGGGGAAGACTGTCTACTTTTAGCACATTTACAGAAGTTATTTTGTTTATGTGATAAAAAGAATCTTACATTCGTGTCTTTCCATATATAATTTATCAAAATCGTTGACACTTTTATCCAACTCGTTTAATGAAGTCAATATGAAAAAAACAATCGTGTAAGATCCCCAATATACAAATATTGCTGATGGTCATTGCCAAACAAGAATAGAATATAGGAAGGAGTCAAATTAAAGGTTTATCCAAACGAACAGTCCATAGATATATTTTTGAGTCATTTGGTGTGTCTGCATTTATAAAATAGCATCATAGGCTAGCATAAATCTCTTTGAGGGTGCATGTGGTGTGAAACCAAGAATATAAACTTTGAAAATTGTGTTCAAACTGTAAAGGAAGTCGTTGTGTGATGTTAGTCTTCTTGTTGTATTCATATTATTCCATCGGGTTCGTACTTGTAGCGCAATGGCACTTGCAACTTTCTTCTTATTCGATCACGTGTACTAGATCTATGGTGCAGCAATCGTAACTACTCGGGCATTTCCGTAACTGAGAAATACGCCTCGTACATAAGTGTAGAGATACACATTTTGGTTATGCGGTTTCCGTAATGGCCAATCTTTAGTTTCTTGTAAAGTAGTCCGTAATTATGGCACCTTCCCTATTACGCCCAAGCCACTTTCGTTAGATAAACGCCGAGGAGTTCCGATTGTGACTAAATAAGTGTCCAAATAAATTGAGATAATAATGACAATTCATCGTATCGCCAATAATAATAATAACAGGTAAACAAAATAGAAACAGCAAACATTTAGAAAAAATATACTTTATTACGTGTAAAATGGGATAGGGCAGTATAAGAAATAATTATATTTACAGATCAATAATTTTTAGAGTGATTCAAAGGGACAGAACTCCAGATAACCAATCAAAAACCAGAAATATTGACTAGCCTTGGCCCCACAGATATATTTTCACTTCGGCTTTGTTCTCTCAATTTCAAAGATGGCCATAGGAAGGCATCGGGGAAAAGGTACTTGTGGTCTAAGGGAAGCTTCGGGATTAGTCTGTCGAACATACCCTATGTTTAGAAAGATAACTCCTCAAGCTACTCTTTTCTCATGAAATTATTTCCCTTTGCATTCTCAAACATAGATAATCAAGCCCAAAATAAAATCTAGCGAAAATTGAAATTTTGTATGCTATTTGGTTGAAAAAATAACTTATCTAGTCGCGTGGCCAGACTACTTCGGGATAGGCAATCGAACATTTATGATATCCCTGTTTGGGATGCCTCCCGACCGTGCAGATTTAAATCGGTATTACATCACCGAGGCCAAAATATGCTCAAAGGGACCAAGGCATAAACTACTGTAATTGTTGGAATAACACGTAAAATACAGATTATTTTTTAAACACGCCTAGGATTTCAGATTTTAATTTGGAACTCAATTCTGTCAAACTATAGTATGTTTAACTTAGCTTTCTTTTTCATCCCGTTGATTCAGATCTGTCACAATTAGCATGTTTTCATAGATTCCGCGGAATTTCCATTGGCAACAGACAAAATATATCTGATTCAATAAAGTAATGACCTTAGTCAGTTAGTGGCCTTAATCACAAAAATTGTGAGACTGAAACTCAGACTTTGACTTAAAATTGGCAACATTTAAATTCACTGGCATTTCTATGCAAATTCGATTTAACCACATGCAATGTTATATCTGCTGATTTGCTGTTACTCACTGAGCACGTATACCCATTTATATCAAAATCAATACATTCATAACAACATTAGAGCGATTAGAACAAATGTTGGCAATGCAAAAAGTCTTAGTCTGAGTTTAAGACTTACAATGTGTTTGAGTAAGGCCCCTGGGTAGTTTATAGTCATGTTGGACCTAAATACTCCCTTCTCCCAGAAAATCTGAGTTCACCATTTGTCTATTGTTATATAAAACCTCACAGGAGAGGGGTTTACTATTTTTCGAATATTAGTTTTCATCATCTGGAGTACATCCCCTTTCAGAGCAATTGAGGGGCAGATTACACAAATAAGAGAAATAAACAAACAATGGTACATACATATACATTTTACATACATGTAAAAACAGTTTGACTAGACGTTTGAAACAATTTTGCTCACAATGAATTGTGGGTGAAAATTCTCAATATGAAATATTTATGAGTTGAATGAAATGGACTAACACGAAAATTAAAGTATTTTTTTGTAAAATCTATATTTTCCTACAGAAAGAAAAATATAAATCTTACATTTTTTTATTTTTTATTCCGTTACGAAGGATACCTGTGACATATGCATCATGCAAAACAAACGTGTAATATGTTATTCATAATGCCCCTAATATTTTCATCATTTATTATAACAACATAATGATTATAGCTTTTTCGAAAAACGAATAATGCGATGATTCTTTAACCAATGACCAAATGACTAGATCGTATTGACAACAAAATTAATGCAAAGCCTTGTCACTATGACCTGAAATTGATTAATTTACGCTCGGTGTCAATAATTTCGTGACACAAAATAAAGTCATTTACAGACATTGAAACATTTTTTAAATTATTCTCGACAGAGATAACAATCAAATATGACAAAAATATGTACATAAATTTTTTATTTATGTAAGTGAAAACAATAACATAATATCGAGGTTGCCGAACCAAAACCCCGTAACTCAATTTTGGCGTGAAAACTTTGTTTGCAGCATCCGCATCTGCTAGACGTCCCGCGCATTTCTGTCTTGTCGCCATCTAAGTAACGCGATTGGCTATTTAAATGGCGACAAGACAGAAATGCGCGGGTCGTCTAGCAGATGCGGATGCTGCAAACAAAGTTTTCGCGCCAAAATTGAGTTACGGGGTTTTGATTCGGCACTGTCTATATGATAACTCGTGAAAGCTCGGCAATTTCCGTTTGTCTCCGGTAAGTATTGCACTCCATAAAGACCGAGGTGATCAGAATGATAATATGATATCTGTACGCATGCTCGTACACATGCGCAGTGCATAAACTTTTTCTCGTATAATCAGAATTATGAAATATATAGAGGATCTATCACGAGTTGTCAATTGATATAAATTTATATTTAACGAGTTTTTTGGAAAATTTTATTAAACGAGCTTCAGGTGAGCTTAATAATATTTCCTGAACGAGTTTAATATAAATGTATCAATTGGCAACGAGTGATAGATTCTTTATATCATATGACACTAAAAAAGCAAAGCATGTACCCATGTAGTATAGCTTTATACTGCACATGTTACGTACTCGCTATACTAACCTGGATACAAGGAAGGTCATGTGATATAAACACATATCTTTGTAGGTGTTCACAAAGTATCTTAAGTAAATGTTAGAATTGAATACCTAAAAAACCGCCATAAATGCATCAGCTAAACAGGAAAATCAAGAATATAAAAAGTTTACATATTTTTGAAGCATTATATATAGAGGTCAAGTGTTCCCTTTATAAACAGCACTATGTTTTAATTTAAACATATACTGTTGAAATATTTAATATACCTCAATAGATTATGAATTTGTAGTATTTTTCCGACGGAGTCAAATAGTTTAACACCTGAAGATGATTTCTTAGTCATGTGATGATGGCACGTGATTTGTGAACTATAAACACGTGTACATGCCAGGTATGTGAGTACATACTTTTACCCGGTCATTAATATATCCATAGTCTTACCTTTGCTTAATAGATAAACTCTCGTAATATTTATTTTTGTCTCGTTTTTTCTACACAGTGTTACAGAATATTATGTCCCACTTGCTGTATCAACACTTACCAAACTTCTACAGTCTTGTATGAGCAAATGGTTCTAGTAAATACGGTTGCGCATGGGCAGTCCGAAACTGCAAACTTTGTATATATCCTCAACAATAAATACATGTATTTCCAACCAGCCTATATGTACTCACGAGGAGTTGAATTCCGAGCATAATTAACCATAAAGAGAAAATCGACACCAAGCATTATAATATTTTCGACAAACTCGAGTAATAGAATGTTGAGCAAAAACATTCGCTTAAACATTACTTTAAATAATTCCTAAAAATGTAATTATTTTGGCTCAAAGATTAATTGTTGTTTCACTGCGTCCACGTGTCTCATTTGTCATGTGTTCACTTCAGTTTACGTCACGTCATATACTAGTACCACGTAAACCGGAAGTTTACGCTACGTGGTTTTCCCCGAATACCGGAAGCGATGGCCACGTGGTCTACCAGATTGAACACTTGGGTTGGTCAGGATTCATATAACTACCGACTGGACATTGGAAGGCTTCTGCAAAACCATGTGAATTTCTGAGTTCGCCTAAAACCCTGAAAAATAAAAAATGAACTCTTCTTTCAGAATGTTTCTCATAATTTCCGAGTTCAAATACACATGAGACCCTGAAATATACAACACTCATCGAAACATTCCCTCATGCAGAGAATTACCCGTATAACAGCCTCAGTTTTAACTATAATATTTGCAACAAATTAAACGGTTTTAATCTGTTACATCACATATGACCACAGAAACCTGAAAAGTGACGTCATCATTTTCAAAATTATAACCATCAAACTAGTTGTAGGCATACTTTTACTTATCTGATATTCGGTCGAAGTTTCATTAATACAGGGTTGAACAAGTTTGTCTGACAGGAAGCGCTGGAAATTCTTAATTCCATGCACCAAGGGTAATAACTGTGGTAGGAAGTATAGCCAAGTCGACACCTCTCAAGCACATAGACAAGCATATTGCTACAATAAGTGCAACTTAAATTTTGGTTAGCCTATTTCCATAATATGGCATAATATTGTTTGGACACTCATCTCACACATGGTTGTCCTCACTTTTCAAACATAGTTTGCCCCTTTTTTGGTATTCACAAATAAATACGATTTCAGGGCTCAAAACACTTACCTAAACATTGGTAGACTATGTACACTGGTTAAAACACTTCTCCTTGCTGCTTCGTCCGTAAACTTTGAACACCATAACTGAAAATTTATACGAGGGTTGTTCATTTAATACCCAGACGATATTTCTGATAGACTAGTTCACAGATAGTAACTAAAGCGCATAGTTATTACATGCACATCATTTATTTATTCACTTAAAAAAATCAACTCGCTACGACGAATGGTTCACGTGATATCACAATCGTAACTACTCGGGCATTTCCGTCACTGAGAAACACTTTTGTTAGCTAAACGCCTAGGAGTTCCGATTTTTGACATACGTGTTTTGATAGTACATGTAACGTGTGCCAGTATAAGGTGACGTCAAAATATTGTGCCGTTGCGTAAAGTTCGCGTATGATCTTCATTTACATATGATCATTGTTTAGGGACCATGTAGTCACCCGGCCATACTCATTAATAAATGGTTTTTGTTAGTCGGCCTATACACATGTATCTGTCATATACTGTAAAATCATTTAATTTCGTTGGGACTTGAATACGTGGATTTTGCATTTCAGGTAATAAAACAAGGGTCAAAATCAATGTTTGTTGGGATTAAAGTTCGTGGTTGATGTGAACCACGAAATCCACGAAATTTAATCCCCCACGAAAATTAATGATTTTACAGTAATTCTTCTTTTCATGACATTATCTCCCTTTGTACCATCAAACATTTGGGTCTGCACAACACTGTATTTCCAATCGCCTATATTGTGGCATTTGAACTGATCATCCGGTCAATGTACTCACAGCTGATTGTAATGATACTGGTTGTACCATTTTAGTATTTGTTATTTGTAAATACTTATATCGGATCTAACGAACTTTTGATGTAGCAATAGCCATTACTCCCGAATCTCGTTATAAGTGGTGTATTCAGTGATTCTTACCTGGGCGGTATTTATAAAGAAGAGTTGTTCATTCGAGTAATCTCTTAGACCAGGAAGTCGTATATCTTTGTCACCATGTTCTTGTAACCAAAGTTTATATGCCTGAAATCATTGAAATAAAATATGTATAATATCTTTTCCTGGATGACGGCTGACAATGTATGGGTGGTTCGGTCGAGTCAGCTTTTGAGGCATGGACAATAGTATAGCACCGGAAGCTCTGTGATAGCACGAGAACGGATCGTTCATCATGTCATTTTCTCTAGCTCGATTTGAATGACAGTGAATGCACTTTATGACAGATAGAAACAGTCAATGAAAATAATTTGGAAATATCAATGAAACCCAGTGAGAGAAGTGAAATTTAGGCATGTTACATTTATCGGTGTGACACCTTAAATGAACTAACTAAGTTTCCATTTAAATGCCTTGCTTGTAAACACTTTTACATTTACCAGTGTGACACCTTAAATGAATTAACTAAGTTTCCACTAAAATACCTTGTAAATACCAACCGAGTGCACCATGATATTATACGACGCTATAATCTCATCACTCAAACATTAAATGTACGTGGAGAATGATAAAAATAGTTTGAATACGACGGGGAAACGTAGATGAAATGTTGCTCACGTGGTTGATATATGTGGTGGCACCGTGCAACCTTGTTCAGACGAACCATGAATGTTAAAATAAAACCTGAAAGTTGCGCAATAAAAGAAACCAAACCTCAGCTGATGTCTGAACGATAATGTCGCCTTTATTTCCCGAGATGAACTAAAATAATAATTAACTAATATCATGGGTGGGATTATGGGGGGAATAGAATTAAGTATTTCCATGGCAACGTACCAGATGACTCTGTTTTATTCCGCCAATATCAGCAATGTTTTCACTAAGCGTGGTGTTCCCGTTTATCTGCAAGAAATAATAACATCGTTTATCACATAAACCACGGCGCGAGAGTTTAGTAAAACCATTTAATAAAATCCATTTTACACTACTCACTAGTGTAATAACTATGCAAATGAAGCGGCTGGGCACTTTTTATGCATTCATACGCGCTGTCAAAAGTATACATAAACAGACAGGATACATAGAAAAAAGGTCTGTAACGTGATTACGATTCAAAATACCCGCCTTCGCTCCAATAAATATGCAATACTATAACGGTAATTTAAATACAGTGCCGCACAATGTTTATTAAATTTTGTTCATTTATGTTTAACCGCATTACTCAGAACAAGTGGTAGATCCTCTTTATAACAACAGTTCTAGAACAATATCATACCTACTTTTGATTTACAAGTTCAATACCACCCCATGATCAACAAAAACTCAGTTACAGCATATTCGATATAATTATTATCGAGATTAGTATAAACCAACAAAAAAGAAATATTCGTTATATCCAGTACATAATCATACTTACATTCATGTTTATGTTTGGAACTTCAAACTTGTTATAATGATTGATTACACATTCAGCTTTCTTGTTATAATTTTCTAATGAATAATTACTCCACCAGTTGTGTAACAACCCTTTAGCATCAAAAGCTCGACCTGAAATATTCGACATTTATGTAACTTCCCTTTAGCCTGAAATGTTCGACATTTTTGTAACACCAAAAGCTCGGCCTGAAATATTCAACAATTGTGTAACACCCCATAAGCATCAAAAGCTCGCCCTGAAATATTCAACAATTATGTAACACCCCTTAAGCACCTAAGCTCAACCTGAAATATTCGACAATTATGTAACAGCCCCTTAGCATTAAAAGCTCGACCTGAAATATTCGACAGTTAGTTTCAGGTGCCACAACACAAATTTATCAAGAGAAAGCATCCAGCAAACTTACTGTTAAATGGTTTGTATCATGACCAAGATCGGTGGGCGGGGATTGTTCGTCTTTCTTTGAATGAGTGACTCATTTCCCCATAAGTTCTAAATGATGTTTTAGCTAATCTAACTGTTATAAAAAAAACTCACCCTTTCAAGAACAAAACATAGACTAAGGTTGATTAAAATTATAAAGTTCAAATAGTGGTCGCGTATGTATACTATATACATGCACGTTTATTGTTGGTTGCTTCTGACATGCTACAACTGACACCCGTATTTACCTGACGCGTCATACCCGTGTGTAATCTCATGACCAATCACAAGTCCTATACCACCAAAATTGATTGACCTGAAATTCAAATAAATAAGAGTTAACTTGACGTAGTTTGGCGACGCCTCTTTTAAAAATGACGTTATTTAGACTAAATATGGACGTCTCTAAGAATATGAAGAAAAAAACTAGGCGTGCTTACCTATCCTCCGTAAAAATATATAAGAATAATTCCGGGTGAAGGAGTGGATGTTTTGCCACAGGAACGTTTTTAAAATGACGTCACCATGGGTCATTTTTAGATGGGACGTCATTGCTACTGAGAATATCAAATGATAAAGATTTATGAAACCCACCGGAAATGTCACAATGTTCCCTAACATGTCATCCGTGCCAGAAAACTGAACCGAATTGTTCTTTGTACACTACTCAATGGTTGATTAGTGTCCATGAATCGATTGTGACTGAACGAAACTAATTAAGATACCAGTAACTTAAAATATGATGTGATCGGATGCTACATTTCTAAAACTAGATTGTTTTGTTAACAATATTACATATGGAAATCTGGATAGTGCACGTCAAGAGTGGTCAAATGGTGCTTGAGCGGCGTAACAGCTGAAACGAGCCCTAGAAATTTGATAAAAAAATTTGGTCTATACTTACGAGGGGTAATTGATGTCATAATAAGGACTCTGTAGAATACCAGCAGGAAATACTGAAAATATTAAATAATACATTATGTATTTCAGTACAAATACACAAAGATAACTGTATCATTGATAATATTGGAACATTTTAAAAATGTCTTATTGATAATTGATTTACTCTTAGGCTTTCATTATTGATGTTATTTAAATACTTAAATTTGATTGATAACGTGTGGTATTGCAGTGGCCAAAGACAATTTCCGGTACATTTCGTGAATATGTTTATATGTTAAAATATATATATTTATCACATGGCTTTTCTTGTAACCAGGTTAGTATAACCACTAGTATAAAGTTATACGTACCACGTGTAGTATAAGCTATTGAGTTTTTCCAATAAATCAATGCGTATTTTGCGTTTTTAGTGTCATATGATAAAAATAATCTATCACTCGTTGTCAATTGATATATTTATATTAAACTCGGTCAGGAAATAATATTAAGCTCGCCAGAGGCTCGCTTAATAAAATTTCCAAAACTCGTTTAATATAAATTTATATCAATTGACAACTCGTGATAGATCCTCTATATATGTCTCCGGAAAATGCAGCAATGCCATTGGGCAATTCGAGACTTGAGGATCGTATAAAGTCGATTACAAATACTTTAGTATGCGTCAATTTATGTGACGTCATCACAAGTTGTTGGTTCACGTGACTACTAACCGACCAATCAGAAACTTTGTCATTGTCATCGTCAATTAGTGTAGCATAACTAATGGGTACTTACCTATAGCATTCAGTCCGCTGTGGTAGAAAGCATTCACGATAGCTGGTCTTTCTGGCCATCTGCAAAACATGAACACATTGAAGCGAAATGTACGACTTGGTTACTTGCTTTTATTTGGGTGCTTGCGATAGACAGTATCAATAGAGACTAATGGGTATTCATGAAACTACTCTGTAGCCAAAAAAATATCACAGACAATAATACGGCGTGTGTTGCTTACCTCTCATAACTAGGTTTCCGTAACTCAGCCAACTGTTGTATACCTACGTATTTCCGGATAGACCGTAAATTACCGAAGAAGTCCGAACTGGATACGGAAACCTAGAACAATATAAAAGTCTATTAATGGTCAAAGTTACAAAGATATTGGTGAAAATGGGAATATATTTTAGAAATACGATGTATTGCCATATGACAACCCATTGTCAGAATACATGCATATTTTAGATACAGCACCAAATAGCCTAAAAGGACCAGTCTCGTTCTACCAGCGTATTGCTCATGGAACATGGTAGTACAGAGACTTGACTAACCACCGATTTGTGAGGATGCATAGGACAATCCGACTACAACGAAATATTTATGCATGTAGCTAAAATATTGTCAATGGACCGTAAATTTCAAGCGAAATGTCAGTTAGAAACGCTTTTGGTTTATATATTGTCCTATAGGTAAAGTAACAAGCCCCCAACCTGGTATGTCATCGTGCTACCTACTTACTGGTCAACTGAATTTTAGATTCACTTACTTATGGTCAATCAATACTTTTTTACATTTCACGAAAAGCATATTTGGAATAAAAATACTTATACAATTTCTAGTTTCTGTGTGGTTGTGTAATGTAAGTTACGACATAGACTCTCATACATTTGGGCAATGGCTGCAACGTAATGTGTTTATCCCAATCGTGGTAAGTGCATGTTGAAACTAGATTTCAGTTTTTACTTACGTTTACATATAAGTTGGTTAGAATTGTATCATTGAAGATAAAACTAGGAAATCCAATCAGTGACTGCATGGCTTCCAACTGAAAATATATTCAATAGTACAAAATGAAAACCCACAGTGTTAAACATTGCATTTGAGAGAAAGAATCTTTCGTAAACTTACTATTTAAAATATATGTTTATTTGTTGACATAAAAGTAGCTTTATATGCAGACCTAGGAAAAGAGCGTACTTCCCATTGAATTATTGGTATTGTATCTTGTAGCTGGAACTATGTATTTCACCCTTTTCACAGCTGTGACTTGGACTTGGGACTTTTTACAGTTGCAACTTAGCTATATTTCCAAAAGAGTTTTCCTCTAAGTCGCGTGTTGGGCATGTGCCGTGTAGTATGGTTGCGATGTCTTTTATATTTTCTGCTCTCGGCTTTTAAAAAAAAGTTGAATGCTGAATTGTTGAATGTTGAATTTCCACACCGAAGTTTGTATTATTCATAATTATACATGCAACAAATTTAATGTGATTATAATCTATGTACCTTTATTAAGGCCTGATCTTTGGTGACTTGATCCATCCAGTCTGCCGTGCTCACGATATCTTTAAATATTCTTCTCAAATAACTGATCAACTCCATAATCTAGATAGAAACACAAATACTATATAAATAACATAAAAAAAACTTTAACCTTCCCAATAAAACATGCCATCCGGCGTTACTCCATTGGCGTATGGTGGTGGCACCGAACTGCCGAATAGCTTGAATCAAAGCTACGCAATAAAGCATAATTTTTTTATTATATTATCTTTATTGTTTTAAAGAATTTTCTGAATTAATTGTCGATCGGAATTAATATTGTCTACATTGAAGTTTTGTCATTTCGTCAAATTTAATTAAATAACATTCGGTCTTTGGTTGACGGTGACGGTGACGGTGACGGTGACGGTGTCGGCCTTATAATAGTATGCTTTTCTGGGGGAAATGACAAGATAACTTACATGCTCTCTTTCTTTGGGACCAAATATTTTCTCGGCGTACATACGTCCGGTAGCATGGTCCAGATACTGATTGGTGTTCTCAGAACAACGTAAACCACGCGACTTGAGCTGTTTTACCCCTTCTGTGACCTGTTTAACACGAGGAAAAGGTTTTAGCACGTGCGCTCATCTGAATTCGACAACAATATCGAAAAAAGAGGTAGAAGTTCTTTCACATGCATTCGTCTGAATATGAAAACAATGTCAAAAACTTAAGCAATTCTGTGTTTATTATTTTTAGACTTATGTATATGTAACATGTACGATACCCCTCAGCAATCCAAGATTTGGTTTTCACAAAGCATAACGAATAAAATAAAAGAATGGTTGCTACCTTTCTAAACTCTAACTGCATCAAACTAAACTTCTCATCTAATGTGATTAACTGTTCTGTAATAAGTCGCCAGATGATGTAGTTAGCAATGGTCCTGAAAATGATAAGACACTTTAGTAAGTAATTAAACTATTGTCTGTGAATACTGGGGAATGCCATAAGTACAATATGATAATAGTATAACGATGGTGGTTATGAATAGATTCCCATTCTCCTACTCAAATTCCATACTTTATGCTCGAACTTGTAAACAAATTTTTATTTTATCGATTCATGTCATTGGTTCTTTAGAATGTCATAAAATTGTTAGTATTTTAAAATTTGACAAAAATCATTCTTCCTTGTATACAGGAAAGATAGATTCTACGGATAATGCAAATAAAAAAATAAAAATTTCATTAAGGGCCCTTTCTCAGATCGCGGTTCATATTGTTCGTGATGTAGCAATAATAATTATATTTTAAGGGGAATTACATAAATTTCTCACAACAATAATCGCATACCTGTTTGGAGTTTTCTCAAGCAGTGGAAACAATTCATCATAGTATGGCTTCATCCATAGTACTACATCTTCATTCATATTGATGTTAACATTTGTATCTCTGAATACAGCTTGCATATAACGTAACCAGTCAAACTGCAATGTCACGTAATATGTGTGACGACAAATATTACACCCTATATAACGTAACCAGTCAAACTGTAATATCACGTAATATGTGTGACGTCAAATAGTTTACCCTATGTAACATAACATGTCAAACTGCAATATGACGTAATATGTGTGACGTCAAATATTATACCCTATGTAACATAACATGTCAAACTGCAATATGACGTAATATGTGTGACGTCAAATAGTTTACCCTATGTAACGTAACCAGTCAAACTGCAATATGACGTAATATGTGTGACGTTAAATATTATACCCTTTGTAACATAACATGTCAAACTGCAATATGACGTAATATATGTGACATCAAATATTATACCCTATGTAACCTACCATGTCAAACTACAATATGACGAAATATGTGTGACGTCAAATAGTATACCCTATGTAACGTAACCAGTCAAACTGCAATGTGACTTAATATTTGTGACGTCAAATATTGTATATAGGTCTCTTTAAAAAACATTCTTTATCCAAACTAATGTATTTTGAAAAGCTGTAAACTGATTAAAACTAAATGTAACTTTAGTGAAAATGCAGTTTCTTTATTAAAGATCTAAAATTTTAACTGTAATTGGTAAATATTTCTTGAACAACCACCCAATGTTACCTATTTCTATGGATGTCGATGTTGCGTGCTGGCGGTCCTGAGACCACTATTGTGGTCAATAGACTAATAAACTGCATTGTATAAACTAATATAAACTACAAGATGCCAAATAAATACTTTGAGTGTCGGTAGAAAAGTTATATTACAGGAACTTCGAAACTCTTAATAGACTATACTATCCATAAAATATTGTTATTACCATTCGATAGAATTTCACATTCAAAGGTTTTTTGGTTGCGTGAAGGTGGCACAACATACGACATTGGACATTGGACATTGAATTTTTCGAATGTAGTTATGAGAAATCATCCATCGCAACATTGAACATTGGACATTCAAAAAAATTTTGAATGTAGTTATGAGAAATCATCCATCGCAACATTGGACATTGGACATTCAAAAAAAAGTTTTCGAATGTAGTTATGAGAAATCATCCATCGCAACATTGAACATTGGACATTCAAAAAAAATTTGAATGTAGTTATGAGAAATCATTTGAATTTTTTGAATGCCCAATGTCCAATGTTGCGATGGATGATTTTTCATAACTACATTCAAAAACTTTTTTTTGAATGTCCAATGTCCAATGTTGCGATGGATAATTTTTCATAACTACATTCGAAAACTTTTTTTTGAATGTCCAATGTTCAATGTTGCGATGGACGATTTCTCATAACTACATTCAAAAATTTTTTTTTTGAATGTCCAATGTCCAATGTTGCGATGGATGATTTCTCATAACTACATTCAAAATTTTTTTTTTGAATGTCCAATGTTGCGATGGATGATTTCTCATAACTACATTCAAAAAAATTTTTTTTTTGAATGTCCAATGTCCAATGTTGCGATGGATGATTTCTCATAACTACATTGAATTTTTTTTTGAATGTCCAATGTTCAATGTTGCGATGGATGATTTCTCATAACTACATTCGAAAACTTTTTTTTGAATGTCCAATGTCCAATGTTGCGATGGATGATTTCTCATAACTACATTCGAAAAATTCAATGTCCAATGTCCAATGTCGTATGTTGTGCCAACTTCACGCAGCTAGGTTTTTTCCATAACGAGATGGGAAGGGAGGTAACTCTAAATTTCAACATGATTTGCATTGTAAGATTTCTCTCCCTTTAATATCTAAAACCTACCTTCGGGTACAAGGAAGATAATTGTGAAACATTCATCCTTCGATAATTTCCTTCCATATCTCTGCGCTGTGAGACAGCTATTGTTATCTTAAAACATCAAATACAACGGAAATAAACATAAAATACACACAATCAGTAACACCACCACTGTCTAGTTTTTATCCCAAAATATGTACAAATGTACACAATATAGAATATCTTTCAATATTTTTTGACGTTGGATCTTTTTTTAAAACCCACACAATTATTATCGCGGTAGGTTTTGGTTAATTAACATTGATAATAATTATTCTGTTCTTATTTTTTAGACAACGTGTAGCTGAAATAGTTATAAACACTTCCAAAAATCTTGTTTAAAGTAACAATTGTATTTTTATTTCAAAATACATACAGTCGTTTCGGGTAATTCTGCGCATCGGGTAATTCTGCGCACCTTAACTTTCTATTTCTTACAGGCTTTGCTGGGTTGCTTTCCTTCGGTCCTCGAGTGTTTTTGAAGATGTGTGTTGTTTATGTAAAGTTTTATAATCAAATCAACGAAATCTGACAAGTATTTCTACGAAAAATTGAACAAAATGAGTGTCAACGGCGATTTTTTTATTTGGCATACCACGTGACGCATAAATTGAATAGACGCACTTTAGTAATGGATGATGACTTTTCTTTTTTTGTCAACATTGTCTTAATGACTTATTTTTTCGATACTGTGATAAATTTCTTGTGAAACAAATCTTTAAAACAGACTATACAAAAAACAATTCCACCTGCGCAGAATTAGCCGAAAAAATTTACGTCATGAAAACCGGAAGTCATCTTGTTTTGTGACGACATTTGACCTAGTTTAGCGCAGGCACGATGTTTTGAATTGTTAACATTTGTCAATGAAGGTCCAGTCTATCTAAACAGCACCATAATTTATTCTAAAAATAAAATAATCTCAAATGTAGAAAGCCAATAACCGTTAGGTGCGCAGAATTACCCGACAGCACTGTACACAAATTGAATATTTTTCAGCTTTCAACATTATGGACGTCGGGATTGTTTATGTTATTTTCTTAAAACAGTAAATGATAATGTTCGCAGTAGGTCTGGCTAATTAATATCAACACGTATTCATTTATAAAAAAAATCTTAAATATCATTTTGAAACAGTGGGTTATAGTTTCAATATTTATAAGTTGGTACAGTTTGAAGATAAGGTTATACTTTGGTGAGATTTGATACCAAGATATAAGAAATACAAAATACGGCAAAATAATGCAGAGGCATGTATTATGAATCATTTCGCTGTCTTCATTCTTTCTATTGTGCCCACGTTTGTATTATATTGTATAAGGGAAATAACTAATGTGGTAATGTTAATTTTTTAACCAAGATTTACTAACATTGAGATTATTATTCTTAACCTTAAACTTCAAAGTTAATCGAGAACGGTTTATAAACATAAGTCGTCCGGCAGGTAAACTATGTGTATCTAGGTCTACTTGGTATACATGAGTTAACAGTAAACCCCGCTATTCTATCGAATTGGATAGTTCCCTCAGCAATATTACTGATTGAATCTACAATATCTGTGTACTTCAATAATACACCATTTATGATTCAGCTTCAGATCTTAGTACCATAACAAATTGAGCATACCTCTGCAAGGTCAACTTCAAAGTCGACCAGTTCTCTCATTTGTGTATCGGCTACCGAAGGGTCAGCCCCTAATGCTACCGCGACATCGGTCGTGTATTTATAATATGCTTTAATCAACTGCTCGTCCTGATACATATCTCGTCCTTCCATCAATAGTGAGGGCTGGTCAAACTGTTATGTAATTACAAACAATATTATCGAGCGATAAGTACAAACTAAAAACTTTATAAAGTGCTAAAATGAGGGCTGAGTAGCGTTTCGGCAACCCAGAATAAAGAACCACGAGTGTAAGTCTTATTACCGATATATTCATGTTTAGTTCTGTGATTTCGGTAAGCAACAACAACCTTGTAGCCACGTGATGGAGGTTCATACTGGGTGCCAGTAAGTAACGCTAGGGTGTTTCCATTTGTTTGTCGCTCAGTGCACTACTGGTTCGGCTTGTGTCAGGATAGTATGACGGGGGTATTCCCCATACACATTTATCTGAAGTATTGATGACCAGCTAAAGAAACAGTCAAATATGCGGTTCCCGAAGAGTATTGCTCTGGTGTTTTACTTTAGATGTGCCTCCGCAACTCAGTGGTTATTGCGGTTACCAAACTTGTGTGCGATGTTATTTGTTTGGTATTTTATTCTTTTTAATGTTTTAACGAAACATCTTCGATGCTTATGTCGAGAATGAGTAATATGAATGTAACATATTAGACGTTCAACACAGACATACACAGACTCAAATGCTTGGTCGGGTTCAAGCAAAAGCCAAAACTTGTTTTAGATATGTGGTTCTTTAAAGAGGTAGCAAAACAATACGCACATAATGTCAACTTACATATACGATATGTTTCCCATATATCTTATAATCGTTCAGTATATTTAGTCCCATCATAATGCCATGTGGTATTGGCCACACAAAATTGGTCGTATATTGTCTAGCTTGTGCAATCCTACTCTCTAGGTCAAATCTGCCCTGATTCCAATTCTTATCCAACACTGGCCACCCGCCGAGATCCGAGATATACTTCAACATCTCTGCGACACCCTGGGTCGATATAGACTCTGAAAATGAAACATTAAACATTTTGAAAACTAGTCTTTATTTTATTGATATGCCAAATCAAGCATTTTTACTTCATTTTTGGTCAACATGATTTGTTCCGATTTTCATGCAAATGAATTCGTAAAAAGAGTCGTGTAATCTTATTTTAAGCCAGCAGTGTTTTTAGTTTATACTAATTCGTTTTATGTCGATTGTGAAAGATTTTGAACTTTTATTAACCACTATCGAGACCTCATTCCTGATGTTATCCGTCGCCACTAGGGTATGAGAGAAGAGAAGCCAGATTCCCTAAGGGAATTACTGGTACCATTTTTATTTCGTCTTGATGTCTTTGAGCTGAATGTTGAAGTCAAATAACACCTGGCCCTCCGATGTAAACCTGATAGCACGAAACCAAGAGGAAAACTGAATACTTCTAGACACAAAAGATATGCATGTATACCGAGTCAATAGAGCTAGAGAGGAAACTGGTGAGCAGTTACAACCAAATCAAAGAACATGGTGGAATGGAGACATCCAACGACGACCTTACAATCCGAACCGGATCAAAGGCGATTTGGTAAGACATACCACAGTGACTTGTACATGTACTAGTATACTAGTATTGAACTATCCCAACATCCCATGTCATGGTTTGTAAATTTGTATATTATCATTTGATGAAATCATTTTGTATGACACACTGATCTCACTTGAAGCATACAATGTCAGTTTTTATCAGTTACTTCAGCATAAGGAGCCTTACCTGTGTCCATACATGTTTTATAATATTCCTTGGCTTTCTTGATTGGTTGTATATCATTAGCACCCGGACTTTCCAACAAATCTGAAACGATGTTTAAGCTTCTATGAAACGATGGTTAAGCTTTTATGAAACGATGTTTAAGCTCTATGAAACGATGTTTAAGCTCTATGAAACGATGTTTAAGCTCTATGAAACGATGTTTAAGCTTCTATGAAACGATGTTTAAGCTCTATGAAACGATGTTTAAGCTTCTATGAAACGATTTTTATAATTTTCTACATGTATAAATAAGGCTTATGACTATCTTAATCAAATAAGACAAGACACATAATCTATATGCGTTTCATGATACATTTTATTAGCAATTGCAGAGTTGGGGGTCAATTGAGGGAGTAATGTTGGACAATTCATCAATGAGTGTCACCTAGACGACGAGGAACGATACGGGTAGTAATTATTCCAACTGATACTCTGAACTGGTGTTAATTGTTTTTTGCATCCCAATTTCATTACGTTTGTTATCTATTATCATAGTCAATAACGCTGAAACTGATTATGCAATTGTATAAGTACATGTACTACTCAAAATTTACTTCATTTAAACGCAAATAAAAAAATTCATCGAATTGACACAAAATGCATATATACGGAGTCACGGATTTCATGGCTACCAGTCTAAAGGATTCAGAGCGTCGACCTAGACACAAAAAGCTATGATTTTACCAATTTTCATAAAAATTTTCATTGTTCTTCATTGTATTAGTTAACATTTTTTCTTTCGAAACTGGGACAGACCAGTTCTGCACTTAGATGTGCGAATGCGCATGCGCCACTGAAACTTTTCAGAGGCACGGATTTAGGAGACAGGATACTTGTTGATATAGATGCTTACCTTGTAGATCCCGTTCTAACCTATCAGACACAGCTTCCATAGTGTCTATAGACCCCTTATCTTCCGGTACCCGGTGTTTCTCTACCCATTGTCCACACGCAAACTCGTAGAAATTATCACAAGGGTCAACTTCCGTTCGCATAGCCCCTAATAATCTTGATGCTGGAAAAAATAAATTCGTGTTGTTAATTTTGCGTGTACATTTGGAAGAGCCTGTATCTTATTATTTGGTGAAGACTTTCATGGTACAGGCCCGGTGATTATTAACATTTCTCATACTCAAACTCCACACTCCATGCTCTAACTTGAAATACAGCTTTTTTATAATTTTGCATCATAACCAACACCAACTTGTTGCAAATGATGTAATTAAGAAAATGAACCACAATTTCATACGTTTCCATTTAGCAATAAAGAAGTTACGCCAGTTGTTATTACTAAGAAATGCTCCAATTGGAGTACGGAGTATGAATTGGAGCATGGAGTACGTCCAATGTTTATAATCACCGGACCAGAATACATTGGCGCAGGTTAACACCAAACGAACGAATGGAAAAAGGGTAACATTTAAAATAACGTTTCAACATTATCCGCATCATTAATAGTGACCGTCGTACAACGACCTTTTTATAACAAGTGACAAATCACTGGCTTAGAATGAGAATGTCGTAAGTGCCACTTATGAAGTTATAAGACTAATACATATTTGAAATCTGCATTATACGGCGCTTCTTATGACACTATTTTCGTGGAAATCGGAACTTGTCATGTTTATAAAACTGAAGTTGAAAATGCTTGTTTTACCAAAAGTAGAGTGATTGTTAGACGTTGTTTTCAGTCTTGTTTACTCCAAATATAGATTTTGTAGTTACGACCTTTTCATTCTAAGCCAGCAAATTATAATACTCATTTATCTAAGGTATCATTGTGAATCAAGTGTTTCCTACTTATATTAGATCTTCTCACTATCGACACCTCATTCCTGATGGCATTCATCGTCACGAGCGTAGATAAAACCCTACTACAAGCTATCAACCTCTTGCAATACAGGCCTATTTCTGTTTGATTTTACAAAAATAGCGATACCTTTTCGACCTATATTCATTTTTTTTGGTTTTATTTTTTATTTCATAAAAATAGTCTTAATTTCCTAATACAAAAACAAAAGGTCTGATATAAATCAGACAAAACAAGCAGATAAAGAACAGATGCGCAGATGCATGGTTAGTGCAGCTGATTTCAAGAGGATACGAATGCAATTATTAAATGTCATAAATTAACGGTTATAGGCCTATCTATTATTAATCTTCTGAGGAAATCCTTCCTTGCAATATGACATGTTGGCTGCAATGTTTTTTTGGATAAAAGTTGTAAAATTATAATTTTCGCGAGTGTTAAATTTTGCAGATTTTGGCTAAAACGTATACTGCATATAATATATGTAATTTGTTTTTCCCCCTGCAATTCGCGTGTTTAAAATATCAAAAGAAATATCTCTTGTTACGTAGTTGAGGTCAAATATTCGAGGGGGATTTTATTTCCCGGTCTAGTTTATACGCAAAATTAGCGCAAATTTACCAGCCGCGAATATAACTTGTTTAACAGTTTTCAATTATTATTATAACGACTGTGCACCTGCGTGCATAGAGTCAGACATAGATTATTTGAACGTAAATTAATGCATTTGGTTAGTTTCTATGTACTGTAAAATCATTAATTGTCGCGGGTGTTTAATTTCGCGGATTTCTTGGATGCTATCTACTACGAAATTAAATTCCAACGGATATATTTTAATACCTTCCATATCATATGTCTTATTCGATAAGGTTTCCTTGAAAGTACGTCCCCCACGAAATGGTATATTTTCAACAAAATCACGAAATTTTTATTTAAAATTTATCCTATTGAAATTACTTGACTTTACGGTATAAGCCCAAAGCACTGATAGAGATAATTCAAAAGATTTGAGTCCCTCCTGGCAATTTTCAGTTAATGTATTTGTAATGATGGTTTTGATATACCGTCTACTAACATAGGCAGGGTACTTGTTTGCAGAGAGAAATATGGCTTAATGTTGCTGTGGGTTGAAAATTCAGAAATCATATTGAGACAGACTGCATGCTTATTGTGATTATCCTGGCTCGGGACAGTTCGATGGTTCAGGGCATCTGATTGATTAATTGCTGGTGACTGGTAGAACCAAATATTATATTATTTTACGGTCGCATGTCAGATAGAAATTCTCTAACTAACAATGATTCATTAATGAATGTGATTTGACACCTCATTTCTGATGTTCTAACCGGGGTATTTGAAACCCACGACAATAGCCTGTGTACAGGCATTTTTCTGTCATTTTTTTGTTTTTGTTTCTCCTAAGACGAAGTCGGAGAGCAACCCTAGCCCGCATTTCCAACCCATAAACTATATTATAATTTCAAACTTGTATAATTATGATACCATGAAATAATTTTGAAATTGCATAACTCGATACTGAATAGATTAATATTGCTTTTAAACGCAGGTTCATACTTTATCAAATATATGGTTATGATTTCTTAATTACGCTAGATAATTGCAATTTAAAGGGACAGAATTCCAGGAAATAAACTGTAGTTCTAGATTCATTATAATGCTATAATGCCGTTTCCAATCAAAAGTAAGGAAGGTAGTTTTAATCAAAGCACTTACAAAAATCTTATTTTAACTTACACACAAAAGTTCTTCACCAAAACATATTTTGCGGGTAATAATTAACAAGAGTTCATTAAACGGCACTGTTACCGATATCTGAAGTCTAATTAAGAACCTATCATTACTAGTACATTCTTGTTTAATCAAAACGTTTATTGTAATCGACTGTTTTGATGTACTCGTATGATACCGAAACACGGCCACAGAAAAATGATTGCACAACCACAAACATATTCCTGCGCGTAATCAGACATTGATGTTGTTACGATTGCTCGTAATTATTATCGTTAACATACGATCAGCAATTATTTGTTTGTATTTGTACCCCTCATTAGTGAGTAGTTGTTGTTGTTGCAACATCCGATCGGCAACATCTTAACCAATTAATGCTATAGACATTGTATGCAAATATTATTCTCATGATAATTGACGAACATTAGCCACTGGCAGCGGATAAAACAAAGCACTATAAATAAATGAGATTAACACTATTAACACCCCCGCAATATCTTTTTGTCAGACATAATTCTGCGATAATCTCCAAGATGGTCTCATTGTTACTGCGCCGCCATCTCGAATACTAGTACCATTGCTTAAGCTATAGGCCAAACCACAGGTGGTAGTATCAGTGTTTGGTCCGATTAAAAAAAATAAAATAAAAAAATGTAAAAAAATCCGTCACTGAGTTACAATACACTATCAAGGTATAAAGCGTACTATATGTCTATATGCCAAAGATTGTGGAACATCGCATCTCGTTGTTTCAGTATAAGATACGGGTGCTGAAGGAAAATCGCTACACACGTCTTTCAAATAAACTATAAGATATTCATTCTTACCAAAAAAAAACTCGTTAAATTGTATCTTATAACTGCGAAACGGCAAAACAGTGTTATTTTCGTTATTTAACTTCGCTCGAGGTCATTTTATTTAAGCGCTGGATACCCGCCTCACTCACCGTATCGTAATTATTGTTAGGTACCAAGTCTATTTTTAGATGTGATGTTGGATAATCTTTTGACATAGACATATACTACGCTTTATACCTTGATAGTGTACATTGAGTTAGATAGACGATCGATATATATACGGTCCATGTAGTGTATTAGCTCAGTGACGGATTTTTTCTTTTTTTCCTAACACTGATACTATCCTAACACCTGTGGGCCAAACGTAATAAGGTCGTATTACCATCGCTTCCGTCGCATACAACCATCGTGCGGTATATTTCATCTCCAATATAATTATAGTCTTGGGAATTTGACGAACAACTGATTTAAGAGAATGCATCGCTCTTGATTAAAATGAATTTCGAACCTCGTCGAATTTGACTTCCACAGTTACTGATTGTTCGTACGTTTTTATTGCAATTTTTTATTGTTTTTATTTTTTGCTATTTAAAATGTTAACGAAACTGCTTCAACAGCAAAATATCTGCAAAATTATGTCGGTTAAAACTAGAAATACGTCAAATCATTGGCATTTAGTGTTTTGTTTATTCTAGATTCGTAATCAAGACTACCTACTTTATAATCTATTTTCTATTTCTAATAAATTGTTTTAACAGTTCAAGCCTCACCTCACACGCTGTGCTGGGGTGATAAAACACATGCATAAATAATAAGACAGAAAAAAATGAATAAAACAAACATTTAACTTAATTTCCTTGATAAAAGTTTACAAAGAGTTCTTGTTGGAAAATCAAAAATCGTAAATACAATCTTACGAAAAACTGATAATTTTGACATTAAAATCGTTTTTGCTTCAAGAAATATTAAATATATTGAGATAGACGATTATTTCGTGATATCTAGGTTTGCTATAAATAAATTGCCTGCTGGATATTATTTATATTATAAATGATTTCTTCATTATAGAGATGAATAATACAACGTTGTTTAAACGCGTTTTCTGCTAGCTAGGTGGCTCTATGTCGAACACTGATTATTAAGAGTACATCTGGCTTTGAATGCGAAGGTCATATGTACTATATGCGACTTTATAAGACTGATACATATTTGAAATCTGCATCATAAGACCCTTCTTATGAGCTTATTGTCCTGAAAATCGAAACGTGGCATGTTGACCAAACTGAAGTTCAAAAAGTGTCTTGATAATAGACTATAAGTAAAGAGTATACTAAGTTTCTTGTTTTCTCAAAATAATGATTTTGTACTTACGACCTTCTCATTCTAAGCCAGCGATATAGCGCACAGTCATGATTAATGGTAAGTTTTATATGATTGATTTTTAGTTTCAATTTTGCAAACTTATAGATTTGATTTATATTTCTTACCTGTTTTAATACAATGTTCTTCTTCACAAGTTGAAACTGAAATTGAAAGACAAAATATGATTATACTAGTAACCTGAAATACTTGTTACTGTAGTGATTCGACATTTACTACAGTCACACCTATAAATTTAGTGTTGTTATACCTACTAGTATTTGTCACATGTATGTTATTGTTACGATCACCGTAACATGTGCTTTCCAGCAGCCATCTTGTAATTTGCCGAAATAATACATTTGTTGACTATTCACTCGAGCTGTGTCATTTAATGTTAATATCTTCAATACGACAGCTACTTGGAAATGGTGGCAGGGTCTAGTTATATGGCTCATTGAATCAAGCACGTTATGGGCTGTTGGGGGTGAAATGTGGTGTTTCGTAGCTGCATCCAGGTGTTCCAATACTGTATAGCTTCTGAATCTGGATGGAAATTTTGATTGTTTTTTTTTTAAATTAACATTTCGAACCCGAGTTAAATGGAACTCCAACTGCACGAATCACTCACTTTTTCTTATTCATTTTTTAGTTGACCATGTGCCTGATATTCGTAAGCTTTTTTATTTTTTTTCTGTACCTTTTGTGCCCTGCTGCGTCTGTAAAATGTCGTCTCATGTTTGGAATTACCTCATACATTACTCGGTTTCGACACGGGTCATATTAATGATAAGCTAATGATTGTTCGCATTTTATTCGTTGGCTGATTTGGAAGACTAGTCTCCAAGAATTAAGATTAGAACACTTGTAACTTTTGTGTTTAACTTTGAGTTGGCATATTTTACTTGCGTCCTTAGCCAACAATGACGTCACGTGTACCACGTGGTATTTACACGCTGATGTCATAAATAGTCACTGTTTCCGTCTGAACTCTTGAATGAGTGTTACAGTGGCGTGTAAATGTCAGTCGACATTATATAGAATGGTTGCACTACTTAGCAAAATCACGGAAAACCAGAACATGGACAAGCTACTGCAAAATCAGAATGTTAGCGCGGAATTAATTTCCGCTATATTCGCGAGTTCGATTATTTCGCTTATGTTGATGCAAACGAACTAAACATACACCAATAAAGCGAAATATGCATTTTTTTCATTGTGAAATTAAAGTATCGCAGAAAATTGAATAAGCGAAATGCTTCAGAATAAAAAGTTCGCGTAATTTTGACATCGCGAAAATATGTGACTTTACAGTTACCTACATGAGACTACTTTCATGACCCCGGTGTGGGAGGATGGTAGTCATGTAACTGTCGGATTATCTGATTGATCAATAAAGATACTTCACCGACGTCAAAGAAACCAGGTCATGTACTAGTTACTGTAATAAGCGAGCATTTTCGCCAAGCTCGTCAAGTTAAATGTCCGCAATTTCTTAAATATTCTGCAGCAATACTTTCTAATGTTTAATTGACGTTGCTTACATTCGCGAACATTAATATTCGCGAACTTACCGATTTCGCGAAAAATAACGAAAAAAGTATTCTCGCGAAAATTAATGCCAAACAAAAATTTTCGATTTTACATGAGATGATATCGTACTTGTGGGTGGACATGAGACATGTCGGTGTCATAACTAGGTGTCGCTGGAACAAGTTTGGTATATGCCAGGAATCTAGTTATCGCATACCATTGTGTCATATGTGGTTACGATTCCCACGAATGTCTAAATACGACGTTTTTAAGATTAGAGCTAACCCCGTAACTGCTTAAACGTAAGTTTTACCTAACATGACTGTATTCAGAGACAAAAATCACCGAGGAAAGTATTTCATATTAAGGTATATTTGTGAAATGTGTTTGTTTTTTCTTGAAAAGATGTACTTTTCAAATTAAGTCATTTCTCAAACTTTCAATCTCAAACTTTCGATCAATTGAACTACGGACCTGCTTGTACATAGAGGATCTATCACGAGTTGTCAATTGATATATTTATATTTATTTAGCCTTATTACTATACTAATTGACGCACGCAGGAAATAACAGACTGGCAAAAACGTTTCTATTCATTCTTAGTGCAAAGGTCACATAACAGAAAAAGAACAGTGCCGCATTCTTAACCCTCTGGCTATTCGGTCAAATTCCAAGAATATTATTCAATGTTCGGCCATTAACTGGTGCCGAGTACATAAGACGAACTATACTGACAAGAAAAGAGCCACAACTTCGATGACATCATTATGAAAACTTACGCTCTTTCTTAAAGCAATTTCATTATTGTTGTACCCTCAAATATTAATCATTTTGCCGTATTTACAGGCATGTTGCTAAAGTGTGTTTTGAACTGGTTAAACTATTCGAACTTTAAATATGTATCAATAAAATGATATTCTAATTCAATAGATCTTTTGTAACATGGGTTACAAATAAAACCATAAATGAAAAGACAGCTGTATATCATGGACGTTAATGTCATAAGCCTATTATAGGGGATCTTTAAACAAACCGTTATTAGAACGCATCAACTTATACTATATTAATTTGCGTTAAGGTAGGCTATCCAGGACAATATCGGAAATAACCGATATTTGAAGATTCAGATTTGTTATATTCTGATCACTTCGCGGCCTTTATGGAATGTACTGTCTTTATTTAACGGAGATAATCGGACATGTCTATTGTTTGGCGATGCAAACACTAGCAAAAGACCAGATATAAGCGGAAAGTGCAGATGTTTGAAAATGCAAACACTTGCAAAAGACCAGATATAAGCAGAAAGTGCCGATGTTTGAAAATTCAAACACTTGCAAAAGACCACAAATAAGCGGAAAGTGCCGATTTTTCACGATGCAAACACTTGCAAAAGACCAAAAATCAACGGAAATTGCCGATGTTTGCCGATGCAAGCACTTGCAAAAGACCAGATATAAGCGGAAAGTGTCGATGTTTGGCGTTGCAAGCACTTGCAAAAGACCACAAATCAACGGAATCATCCGATGTTTGACGATGCAAACACTTGCAAAAGACCGGAAATAAACGAAAATTGCCGATTTTTGACGATGTTACTTACCATTTATTGCCGGACTTTCCTCGGATTTTCGCGCCAATAATGCAGCCAGTATGATGATAATGATGAGTAGAACCAATATAAGAAATCCACATATAATCAACAATGGTCGTTTCATGTACGGCTTATATCTCTCTCTGAAAACAAAAATATATAAGTATAATAAAAATTAAATAAACCAGTTACAAATGTCTCTCGCAGTTGGTAAAGCCACTGGAGCCCTTTATATATAGGCCTACACGGGGACAAGTAAGGTTAGAACCTAATGATGTCTGTGTTGCGTTGCGATGTGTTCAGTTTCGTCGCGTCGTCGCGTCGCGTCGCATCGCATCGTGTTCACTATTGCATTGTAACAAATCGTATTGTATTGTATCGAATCGTAAGGTATTGCGTTTCTTAAAGTTAAGTTTAGTATCCTATCGTATTATGAAGCTGATGGTGTTATTCTGAAAAGTAAGTTTGCTACGTACGGTCATCGGGATGGTCCATAAGTTGTGTGTAGACGAGTATGTAAGCTCTGATTAATAAGCCACGATCGTGGTCCAGTGGTTAGAGAACTGACATTGTAATCTGGGTCCGATTCTTAGACCGGTCCATGAAGATTTAACAGCAATTTTAATTTCCATCCAGAGGGCATCCACATGTGGAGTAGTGGCGGTTTCCTTACGAAAGGGTGAGTTATTAATTTCTTCATTCGTTTCTTGCTAAATGTATAATAACCAATGTTTTGACTATTGGCCATTGCAACTCTCTTGCAGCCTTCTATTAATACATTTAAAATCAATTTCAACCGAAAATTAAAATCACATGGCCCCGGACTAATGGATTAACTTGAAAACCTTCGCCAATCAGCATTCGACAAACAATCCAGTGGAGCGGTCTCTGCTCTGGCGTACTGTCAACTGTTCAATGGTCTCATTATTGGTTTGTTTCTGTCTATTTTAGAATTCGGCTGATTTTGCGTTTTCTATCAGTTCCTGTAGTAAGATATGTAATGTTTGGTACGCATACCGATGATACGTGATGGCAGACAGACAGATAACGTAAAACGATTGGAGAATTTTGATAAATGAAAACATCATTGATGTAATCAGCTAAAAACTACAGAATATGGTGGGTTAGGATTGCCATCATAACCATGAAGATTTCGCGACGCTTGGGTGCGCAACTCAGCTCAATAGGCCTACTCCGGATATCCAATAATCTTAGGTACAAATAGATTTTTACCGTCACTTGAATAGTCTTATCTGGACAATAGAGTTAAGGTCAGTTGTGATTGCATATGAATACAAAACACGTCTAACTCGGCCATATTTGTTTGCACCTACATGTAAATTAAGGGAAACCCACCTTGCACAGCGTTCCGGATACCAACGATAATAAGACGACTATAAGTTCGTTTTGGATTCTTTGTGTCAGGCTTACAGTCGTAAGTACGTGACCATTCAGTGGTGTTGCTACCTAATAGGCCAATGATCGCTGGCTTCGAGTGAAGTTATACGACGGACACTTGGCAAGATACGTGTACAAGAAATCAGGTACATTACACAAACTCTTTCTACAAATCACTGGCTTATAACCAGAAGGTCGTAACTACCAAATCGATATATTGAGTAAACAAGAGAAAACTGTCTGAAATTTACTCTTTACCTATTGGAAAACACGTTTTTAAAACTTCATTTTGGTCAACATGACAATTTCAGATTTTCATGAAAATAGGCTCATAAGAAGCGCCTTGTAAAGCAGATTTTAAATATTTATAAGTCTTATAAGGTCGTAAGTAGTAGTTACGACCTTCTGGTTCTAAGCCATCGAAATAGACTCATTGATTCTATTACGTGCATGCCTGCAGTATATCGAACTTTCTTCTCGTTCTACCCAGTTCATCTCTGGGATTAATTAAAACTGGACTGGCTGGTATCACAAAACATCTTAAAGGGACTCAACTCCAGTTGGTAAATTGCAAAATTTCTACAAAACATTCTCTTAAAATAGCATTTTTGTCTTGACCGATATAATACATTTATATCAGAATCTGGACTTATTGTGTTTAAGTGAACCTTTACTTTAGTTTTCCTTGTCGTACTTGGAATCATCGCGGCAAAATACGATGGCGGAGTTCGGCTTCCTTACAATATCATGTTTTATATAATACCTAAATTATTTTAGTTTTGTCGAGTCGTTCAGAATTTGAGATTACTGATAAAATATTAACAGAGATAATTATGTACAATCGGTGTGTGCCAAAATATGAAACCCAGTTAAACCATTAATAACGTGGTTATTATCTGTATTTGTGTTCTTGTGGTTTGACTATTCACGCATTGTGTGAGGGGTTGAATGCTCGTACATATGAACGATGCTATTTGACGATGATTTCGCCATAGGTAACTGTAGCGTTGAAAACGAAAAAACAAAATTGAAAATTTATATATTTTTTTTTCTTTTTTTTTCTTCGATGCAGTAACCAGTGGCTTATAATGAGAAGGTCGTAAGTACAACATCAATAGAAAACAAACAAAAAAACGTCCGAAAATTACTCTTTAACTCTAATAAGAAGAGTAGTGTGATGCTGATTTTAAATACAAAAAAAAATGTATTTATCAATCCTATATAAGGTTGTAAGTAGTACGCACGACCTTCTCATTATAAGCCAGCAAGTTATAGAAAATAAAACTTCTAACTAGTACATTTTGAAACATTAGATTAAAAACAATTGTTTAATTTGTAAATTCTTAATCAAATTGCTTTTGAAAAAATATTATAAATTATATATAAATATCTTGGTCAGTTTTGGAAATCGTCATCCTTTCATGAAACTAGGACAGTTTCCTCGAGAGGGGCAATGGTGGTTCGTACAGATAGAGGCAACAAACAAGAAAGGGTTGAGTTTCTGGGGTGTAGTAGGCACTATTAGATAAACTAAAATGAAGAACCGGAGAAAGAAAACGGTAGGACGAGGACGTGTGTTTGACAGTCTACTATCAAAAGTTTCGCAAAACGATTGAGGTTGAAACGTAAATTTGAAAACGCAAACCTCCCAGATGGCTATTACTAGTATAAATCGAATTCATTTGAATAACTCCAGATATAGCTTGGCCAATTTGACAGGAGCCTGACCTTTTGATTATCATAATTTAACAGTCGATATATTGCCTACGTTTCGCATATCGCACGATTTGCTTGCGGAAATTGATTATATTCAAAGCAAGCGCCTTGTGATATATTCTTGCATAAAGGACAGGGTCAGGTCAAACTAGCCAAGCTATACCACGAAGACTCAAGTACGTAGCATTAAATATATAACTTGTTTAAATGCTATTCTATGATGCATATAAAGTGTAACTATTGCAACTTTCAAAAGGACGACGTTTTAATTAAAGTTTAACAAATACTTGTCAGTTTATCAAATACTTGTCTTTTCTAGCTGAACAGACAGCATGCTGTGGGAACGTATATAGGAAATTAAATTGTGTTACATGTTCATGTACAATCGATACATCAAATGATACGGAATGATTTTACTCTCATTCAGAAGCCATTTTCAAATGCACATTGTATAAACGAGTCACCTTCCAGTAATCACAATAAGTCATACACATTGAATTGTATATAATATGTATTCTACCAATAATTCATACACGGACCGAATGTTATATATTTATGGTTGTGTGAAGTTTTTGTATAAGTGAGTTAACTTTCAGTAATCACAAGAAGCCATACACATTGAATTGTCGTCATGTATTCTCCCAATAAGTCATACACATACACAGGTTATACTCGTGGGTGATTGTGTAAAGTACAGAGAGACCATTTCGCTAAGCCACAATAGCATACTATAACTACTACAACGACATTAATTGTGTTCGCAATAAGTCATATAATTATATTTATACAGTGACTGAAATGATATGCTCGGTGGATAGGTTTAAGGTTGTGGTTTTAGGCCGTTTTGTACTTTCATCGTACATGTATGATTAAAATCCGTTTATCGACCAATCAAATCTCTCGTTATAATTATACAACTCAAACTTATTGTTGTTCTAAGTGTTTGATGTCCACTGCTTAACACCAATGCATATTGATACTTTGACTCCACAGTGCTGCCAGTCCGCTTAACTTAGTCGGTAGACCACGGTACTTCTGCCCTCAGGGTTGGGGGTTCGAGTCCAGGACTTGGGACCTCGCCAAATGGACCGTCTGGTTGCAAAGAGTAATAAAAACAAATATACATACTACTGACGTGTATCCAGACAACGGTCAAATTTATAAGCGGTTACCTGGAACTAACTAAGCCGTTGCGAGCGACTTACGTGCAGGATACTTGGCAGTTCCATTTGAGACACGTTGGTTTGTCGCTGGCCGTGACCGAACCTTATACATGTTACAGCTCAAAGTGCACACAGCACCCTCTACCACCTAGCTATCGTGACAAAATGGATGGCGTTGTATTGTTCACCCGGAGGTCATGAAATATCTAGTGAATCAGTCAATTGAATCTACGGCCCCCACCCGAGGGATGCACGGGGGTAGCGGGTGAGACGGTCGTGTTTTTACCTTCCAGCTTTCCCCACAGGGCCGGAGAAATGTTGGAAGTTTTTCTGCGAACCAATACCACCGGTACAATATTATGTTGTCAGGTGCAGGGAAAATATCAGAGATTTTACCATCAGCTGTCCCCCACAGGGCCGTGGAAGGGCGGGAATTGTCAAAATCATGGCCCATCCCCGGGGGTGGGGGCATGGATGCAACTGACTGGTTACTATAGAAACTCTTAGCACTCCAAACAGTCATTAGTAATAACTACAACACCGTAAAGTGGAGTTCAATAAAAAGGATAAACACAGGATCTTCGGAAATTATATCAGACAGTGGTCCTCAAAAAGGTGTCATGATGCATCACCTACTAGTGTATATTATACATTAGTAATAGATAATTAATACGTGGCTGGGTATTTCGAGACAGATAAAATGATATGGGGTAGTGTGATACTCATTAATAATGAGGGATTCGAGTTTTAATCAATTACGAACGCACGTGTTACAGTGCACTATATTTAGAAGTGTCGTTGCTATTTCTCGTGGAAATCGTGTTTAATCAAATAATGCAATTGCGAGAAAATGTGTTTAATTTGAATTATGGTTGGCAAAATTTTCACATTCAGTACAGTAAAACGTAATATTTGAATGAATGTTCATTTTAAAATAATACGATGAGCGGTACGAAAAACTAATGAAATGTCTACGATAATTATGCTAGAGTTGTTGTTCTTATGTAAGGAAGACAACTCTCTGTAGCTTAATTCGAGATTGCAAGGTATTGAGGTCAGATACCATTCAATTGAGTATGCTTGTTGTAGATTTCATCGATTTTTTCGCTGAAGTAAGAACAACAATTTTGTATTGATACGGTGAATGTGCAAGAACAAGAACGACAATTTTGTATTGATACGGTGAATCAGCAAGAACAAGAACGACAATTTTATATTGATACGGTGAATGTGCAAGAACAAGAACGACAATTTTGTATTGATACGGTGAATGTGCAAGAACAAGAACGACAATTTTATATTGATACGGTGAATGTGCAAGAACAAGAACGACAATTTTGTATTGATACGGTGAATGTGCAAGAACAAGAACGACAATTTTGTATTGATACGGTGAATGTGCAAGAACAAGAACGACAACTCTGTATAAATAAAGGGACTGCATGCATGGGTTAAGGGAGAACAAGAACGACAACCCTGTATTAATAAAGGGACTGCATGCATGGGTTAAGGGAGAACAAGAACGACAACCCTGTATCAATAAAGGGACTGCATGCATGGGTTAAGGAAGAACAAGAACGACAACTATGATAATATAATATAGAACTAATTACGTCATGAGTGTAGTTATGATGTCACTTACCCAAGCTTGTGTCCTCCCGCCATTTTGGGTGTTGATTTATCCAATGGCTCACTGGAAATAAAGAAATTGTAGACGTTTTAATCAGGAAACTAGGTTACAGTGCATAACGTATTCTTACAACTTACATTACGATCAAATGCGCTAATGACGAAAATTTCCAAACATGTTTTACCGTCCGTTAATTTGGTCACGGCTTTTCTCGGCATTTATATACTACCCTACGCTGCAACAACGTTAAATACATAGTTTACTGCATAATATTTAAGGGATTAAAAAGGTAATACCCCGACGTTATGCGATTATTTTTCTTCTAGATCAATACGTCCAGATTCGTATATAAATGTATTAGGTCGGTAGAGCCAAAAAAGCTTGTTGACAAGTTTTGTAATTTACCAACTGGAGTTTAGTCCCTTTAATCAAAATCGTAAGTTATGCTATTCGTAGTTCAGTGGCAGTATTATATTTTATTTAATGCGTTTCGTTATCTTCGCCACCGGATAATCCATATGGGTGAGGTCCCAGAAGAGTTTTTAGAACTTTCTAGATGCCCCAATTCTAGAAGCATCCCTGGTTCTTTTACATGCCAGTGTATAGCACCATACATGGGACCTCGGTATAACGTCTCATCCAAAAGACTGTCAGTAATTTTAGTTGGCCAGCTCGGGATTCGAACCCACAACCCCGAGATCAGTAGTGACTACTAGTCTCGTGCTCTACCGACTGAGTTAAGCGGGCTGGATGACAGCTATATTGTTCTTTAGGCTACTTATGATATGGATAACCAATCAGATCACATAGTTTTAAACTATTAGTCAGTTAAAGGCGATATAATTGGCTAGCCTGATTCTTCAATTGAAAAACATCAATTTCGAATATCACACATGGTCAAATGTAAGGATTGCGTATATCTAGACAATATCTAGCGAACATTAAAGAGGCGTTCCCTATAATGTTGATCGTTTAAATCCATTCAGGAATATTATACATTAAATGTGAATCATTATTGCTTAATTAAACTGCTCGAATTTTCAACAAAAAGCTACCACTAATATCTGAGAAAAGAATGAAAACATATTTCCATAACGAGCCAAAGTAGTCATGAGTTGTTTCCCTTTGACCACATAATAATTAATCGCTGGAAGCGAAAAATTAATATTGGTGATTTAAATATATTTTTGACATTATAGAGACATATTTGCGCACACTTTCTTCTGACAAATTATGATAATTGGTAGTGCATTTAGCTCATTTAATGTGATAGTAGAGAAAAATATGCTAGTTATAAGGAATGCCCCTTTAATTCCTTGCGAAAATAGCTGACTTTACAGCAATATCAATCACTATTGCTGTATTTGTAAAATGTTATGTTTGACATTTTATTTACATTCTCGGAAATGACTCTGGCTGATAAATGTTTATTTTACGCGACAGCTTGGCAACTGGTCAACATGCCTTTAACCAGAACATCATGGTTGACATATATTATTTAACTATGTCACTTATATCATAGCATCCGGAAAACGCCTCAATCTAAACTAGATTCTAGCAGTAAAAGTACATTCTCGCAATATGTAACCTATTAACAAATGGGCGCTGAATCAAGTTTTTTTTTCAATTTCGCGCTGACTCTAGAGTCTAGGTGGCGCTTTGACACAGCTTGTATCAATCGGGACTCCTCGGCGTTTACCTAACGAAAGTTACGGAAATACTCGAGTAGGTACGATTGAGCTTGGGTTCATTCTGATCACCTCGGTGTTTATGCATTACAATGCACTTACCGGGAACAAACGGAAATGGCCGAATTTTCACGATTGAGTTTGGCTTTTGAGAAATGTCAATGACGCAATATGGCGCCAAAATATGTCACATTGATTTTGCTGTTTGAGATCGCGAATGTGAAAGCCGGGTAGGTTAGAAATTAGGTATACCAGCACGCACTGGTTTAGTCTAGTTGTTGAAAGATGTTACAAATATGTGACACAACTATGACAAAAATTGACATTGATTTATGTGCCGCCCCGTGCCATAAACCACAGCTGTATTCGTGTTACATGAATTATATAATATTTATAATGATACCAGCTTCCAGCATTCAGACTAGATGCGTTACCCAGAATCACGAATTCAAAATTTCATCATCACCAATTTACGATTTCATTGAAATAAACTCTAGAGACCCCAGTTTGTATTCAATCTTCACGAGTATTGGTCAGAATGTTCGTCGCACTGACATTCTAGGCCACTGTTCAAACTGGGTCATGTTTGGTAAAACAGTAGGTCACTGGATCAAATCTTAGAAAATACCATGTATGCACTCTACAGAGAAAACAGTTTTGACCCAATTTTCATGACACTTGTCTGTTAGAAGTTGTAAATGATTTCTTAGGTCACCACTGGTACATTCTATTGGCAGGTAAGCGACCAAGGGCTCTTTGGGTCCTCTTGTTTCATGTTTTTCACATTTTTATTTTTCAATTTTGCATGAGTAGTTATTGTTCTTCCTGTTAAACCCAATTGGCCACGAAAACGAAGTACACATGTAACGAAAACGGACGAAAACCCCACCGCATGGAATGCAAATGTATAATTATGTCATGTGACGTGTGTGAAGAATTCGACGTTTTTTGTCACCAGTTTGAGATTTTTTGTGTGAATTTCTGTTCAACAAAACCCACAGCGTATAAGCCAAATCACTGTATAACATCGGAAAACTATAAAATTCAACTTGTATCATTTATTGCTCATGAAAGCACATGAAAAAGCTGATTACTGTATGACTTATTGTTGTACTATATAATTCAACGGTTACGCCTTATTGCAATTGCCGAAATCAACACAGTGAAGCCAGAACGTCATTACAAACCGACGCATCAATGCATAAAAAATACAGGTGTAGAACATGATATCTCAACACCACCCGTACAAATGTAGCACCCGAATCGCACGAGTTTTTACAGCGTTACCCAGTACATTATAGTACTAGGGTGTGTTCGTAACGCTATTCTCTGTGTTCCAGAACACAGAACAGCGTTACGAACACTCCGGAACAGTGTGTAGGACATGTTCCGTCAGTTCCCGTGAACGAGGTGGTGCAGGCAGAACAGGTCACGTGATTACAACAAGAAGAAGACAACCGGAAACTTCACGAAATGTGTTATTCTGATCACCTTGGCAATAGTATGTCAACGGGATAAAACGGAAATGACCGAACTTTTACAATGGGAAATTTTCTAGTGGCATTTTTCTTCCACCAATATAACGGCTGAAACTAACAATATCGGCCACCTTAAAAGTTTTATTTCTTAATATTATTTCTTTTACATTATTTTTATTGTTGCTACTTCCTATTCTGTTTCTGTTCCGTTTTGTTCGTAAGTCGTTTGGAGTGGTACACTATTCGGAATAGTTTTATTCTGTTCGTAAGTACTTGGAACAGGAACAGTTAGGACAGTGTTCTGCACAGTTCTTACGAACACACCCCTAGTAATCCAACAGACAGTGTATTCATAACAAGTGTTGATTAGATTATAAGAATGATAATTAACAAATGCTGATTGTCTACCGGAAACAAAGCAGAACAAATCTAACCGACAGACATTGTAATTCACGTATAATAGATACTGCTGTGATGGGGTATTCAGTTTGCATGCCTGTGATTCCCAAGTTGAAGGCGATGGCAATGATTGATATCTTAACACATTCATATTTAGGATTAAGACATCATGTATGTAACGTGTTATACATTGTTTTGTCATGAGCTTTTTTGGAATCGATCATTCTGTAAATAAATTGACATACCGCCTGTTGTCAATAAATACCATTTAAATCAATTCTAACGGTAAATTATTATTACATTTCCCAATGGATTAACTTGAAAACCTTCGCCAAGTAGCCTTCGACAAACAACCTTCGACAAACAACCAGAAGGATCAATCTCAGCTCTGGTGTCATGTCAATTAGGATATGTTATGGTCCAGTTAGGATATGTTGAGAGTGACGCTGCCGTTTATGTGTACCTAAAAAATTACAATCATTGCATGAACAGGTAGAGTTTGAAATTATACTGCAAATATGTTTACAATCCTGTATAACACATAAATAGAAAACAGGTCGCAATAAAATCACTATCAAAATAGAAACTGAAAAGACTGAAGATGATAGGGCATGCGTTGAGAATGGACGAGTCCAGATTACCCAATATTTGCTCTTCGATGGATACCTCCCAGAAACAGGAACCCTGGTTGACCAAAAACATCATGGCACATAAACATAACATGGCATTAAAACTTCTTGGCTATCTCTTAAAGCATACAGTTTGCAGTCAAGAACTAATAAGAATATGTACGCGTTTTGGCTCGTCGTATTTGCCACTTTATGCATTTGGTAACGAGTACTGAAAGGCATGCCTATTCTGTAAAACACACTTTTAATAAGGGTGGCCAGTGTTTTAACAAGACTTGGTATTCTGTTAGAGTGCTAGTACATACACAATAAAAATCAGTCTGCTCCAGTCCTTTCATTTTTCTTAAATAAACTGAATTCTTGTTTACCCTTCCCCTCCCACTTTTGTTTTCCCTCCGTCCCCTTAAGTAAACCAAGTTGGTGTGCTCAAGCTCCTACCAAATGCCAAATAAAAGTACATTTTTATTCCAGTATATCATATAGTGAAACAGACATTCGCTCGTACACTAGCGGCGATGGAAACCGTGATGAGCGGAATGTCGAGAGGGATTGGTATTCCCGTGTAACACTTGTTACCCAATCTACCTTAACAATTACCAATAAACTTTCCCATACGTTTACCTAATTATTGATGTAAATTCCAAATTGAAATATGTTTCTTCGTGTGTGGTTTTACTTTGCGTAATTTAAAAGAATGACAACGTGAAATATGGAATCAGGGGTGGTATTCACAATGCATCTTAAGTAAAAACTTAATACTTAAGTTAAAATATAGAGCTGAACATATTTTCTATGAAACGAAGAATTACCCATGTTTTCTATAGGATTATTTTAGTTTTTACATAATGCTTCTAATTGTTCTAAATATTGTAATAATGGGCAAAGCGGTTTCGGAGAAGAAGATTTTTAAAGGTTTCCCTCATATAACTCTATGTAAAACTAAGGGCCCCCGGGGCAGGGCCAGTTTTGACCCCAGGGACATAATTTGAACAATCTTTGTAGAGGACCTCTAGCTGAGTCTACATACCGAATATGAAAGCCCTGGGCCAAGCAGTTTCGGAGAAGAAGATTTTTTAAGGTTTCCCCTATATAACTCTATGTAAAACTAAGACCCCCCGGGTTGGGGCAAATTTTGACACCAGGGACATAATTTGTAGAGGACCCAAGGTGATGCTACATACCAAATATGAAAGCTCTAGGCCTTACGGTCTCAGAGGAGAAGATTTTTAAAGTTTCCTTTTTGAAAATCTATTTTTAGCCTGTGTGACCTAGTAATGCGACAGACCGGAAATTTTTAACAACATTGGTAGAGGTCCACCCAAGGAACATTCCTCTTAAGTTTTATCAAATTTGGCCAAGCGGTTTAGGAGGAGAAGTAGTTTGAAGAAAATGTTGACGGACGCACGACGCACGACGCACGACGCACGACGCACGACGCACGACGCACGACACACGACGGACGACGGACATCTCGGTATGACAAAACCTCACCATGACCACTTTGTGGTCAGGTGAGCTAAAAACAACAGCCAGCAAACAGCCACAATTGTCTCAGAAATTGTTTCGCCAAGAAGTTATTATAACCAGATTTCAGCAAAAGGTCGCGAAAATGTATGATTTTACTATAAATTCTTGAACCTGGCAAGACTAATTATCGTTCTCGTTCGTTTTGTGTTCATTTTCATTTTCATTTATCATATTTGCAGATCATGCGAGCCCCTTGAGTAATAAAATACAGTATGCATTGATAGTGGTATGCATCAGATCTGTCCCCAAACAGCCAAATTGGAGACAATACAGTTTTCTGACGGTCGATATTTGAAAATATTACTCGCAATCATAACTGCTTGGCTTCTGGCAGAATGATACATACAGCGCAACTGCTCGTAACAGCCTGTGATATGTTCAAACGAAAACTGTTCATTTCTGAAATCCGACGGTGTATGTATAGTTCGTTTATTTTATTTGTTATTTGTACATAAGTAATGTAATATTAACCCATGACTTTTTATTGATAAATGCTCCCGAAATGCGTAATACTAAATTGTAATCGGCATCCCTCCGCATGACATCGGGGTCTAGTTCGACTGGTACCACGTGTCGTACTCCAAAAACTGGAGTCGGAAATACGACAGCAGGGCCAGTTCAGGTCTAGTGGCAACCGTTACTAATCGGGCTATTCCGTAACTGGGAAATACGCCTCGTACATAAGTGTAGGCAAATTTTGGTTGTGCGGTTTCCGGTAACGGCCAATCATCAGTTTTTCAATGCTACCAAGGGGCCCTTCAATAACCGATCTCCTTTTAGGAGATAAAAACCCATGAATACGCGTAAGTAAAATGTTATTTCTCTTCGATTCCATCGGTTGATACTCATGAACCATGTTGTAAAGTAGTCCGTGATAATGGCGGCTTCCCTATTATGTCCGAGGCACTTTCGTTAGATAAACTCCGAGGAGTTCCGATTAGTCCAGTGGACGACAGGTCTAACGTCCACAATTCCGGACAGTTTACAGTAACAGCCATTCGTGAAGGTTCGAAAGTAGGATAGGGTAAGTTAATGCGGTCGAATTATGTTAATATACCATTTATCATGATTTGAATTGTCCTACTTTTGCAAATATTTCTTGTGACCCAATTCCCACGTGACTGTCGAATATGATCCATGATTTTTCATGTTCTGTAAATATTATAACTGTGTTACACCGATGCGTTTATATAGATATGACGGGAATTATCATAATTTACATAATGATACGCCATTCATGGTAAACGAGGGAAAATAAAAAAACACAACACAACCATGATCATATTATTATGGTTATTACCAATATAAATAAGTTTATGGCAAAAGTTACGGACGCGGCAAAGCAACGTTCACAAAATTGTTAACACAGAGGCGAAATACTTATGTTTGAGCTGCTAGCTCTACTCGGGCGTTAGAGTTGTGTCTCATATAGATATTCCTGATATTTAGATGTGCAATTTATCACTTATGAGCTCAATAAAAAGAGACGAGGCTTAAAAAGAGCACCCAACTTTTGACCGGACAAATGTTCGTTTAAGTATTAACAAAGGTGTCACAACCCAATGTGAACTCGTATGGAATAAGTTACTATAGAAAGGAATGTATATTTTATAGCCAAAAATATCACACAACAAATCAAACAGAAAACGAACAGTTCACTATGCACAAGTCAGTTGCATCCACGGTCCCCAGCCCCGGGAATGGACCGGAATAGGTTACTATTAGGTTGGCAAAAAACCCGCCATTCCACGGCCCTCGGGGGACGGCTGATGGTAAAATCTCCGGTATTTAACCGGCCTCTGACAACTAAATAGTGTTCCTGTAGTCCATCCCCGGGGATGGGGCCGTGGATGCAACTGTCTGGCGCATTATTTTAACGTTACTATATATCTACCGGTGTAAATAAATTCTACTCGCTTAATGGCAATTTTGACGATATTTTGAGTAGTGACGTACAGACATTAGAACAATAGTCCGCGTATTTGTCGAACAGCTCCGGCATAACTATCCTAAGCATGACTGTTATAACCATAACATGAGTAATTAGCTTAATGAACATCTCATTAATACCCATTAGTGCAACCTTCGTCATGACTGGAACGATACAATATTATCCATAGTATATAACAAGAATTTTGATTGGCTTATACGGCCTGCACGAGGAGTCAATATATTTTCACATCGAGGCTCTGGGTTGGAAAAAAACATCTTTTTAGACAGTTTCGTGACCGGGGCATCGGTTGTCAATTATCCTTAATTGCTTTTTAAACGAGCCAGTCCATTATTGCTAAATTATCAAATCAACATGCAGAATCTCGGAGTTCCGATATCTTGGCTATTAACTTATTACCTTATTATTATTAAACACAGATTCCCGAACGTCTGTCCGTACTATTAACTAATTAATGATTGTTTTCCAACAAGAAGACGAGTGTTTGATAACAAATCAATCATTCGCCATTTCGCGAAATGTCAGTACGGATCGCATGCTAAAACATACGTACTTTTCGCGGAAACAATATCAATTCCAGACTAATTTGTCCCCGATTTCTGGCATCGACTCATCGACTCATCGACATATTAATAAAAAAGTACCGTCCATTTTGACATGACCGGTCAATGATCCGTTGGCTGATGAAATAAAATAATACCAATTGTTTACCGGTTTCAGCCGGCTATACGCTATAACTGTAACATCGCCAGCGTGTACGAGGGATTTATTTTCAATAAATTCGCGAAAAAAATATTTTTTGCATAATTGAATAACATCATTAGACGTCACTAAAATAAATTTCAGTGCAAAAAGTATTCTTTATCAATGATACAGTGGTGACAAACCCTTGTGCAAAATCACAAAGTGGAAAGCACTCGATTTCTAATTATAAAACATATTAATCAAACTACTGATATATATATATAGATATATCACTGGCTTATAATGAGAAGGTCGTAAGTACAAAATCGATATATTGAGAAAAAAACTGTCTGCAATTTACTCTTTACTTATGGTAAACTAAGCTTTTATGGCTTCATTTTGGTCAACATGACAAGTTCCGATTATCACAAAAATAGGTTCATAAGAAGCGCCTGGTACTGACGAGTTCAAATATGTATGAGTCTTATAATGTCACAAGTAGTAGTTACGACCTTCTCATTCTAAGCCACCGATATATACGTCATTTCCTAATTAGTATGTAAACACTAAACAGATTATAAAAATTAATTAATCACTTGTCAAGGTGATGGCTTTTTTATTTCAAGCATGCATGCTTTACTAACAATAATCGTTCGAAATGTTAAGAGAAGATCTTATTGAATAATGCAACAAAAACTATCAGTCAAAATCAAAGAATGAATAGTTGCACGTGTGAATGAAAATCTAATGGGAAGTAAAACTAACCAATCATTTTTGTAATCTGCAAACATTATGCTAATTAAGTCCTTTTATCCTACAGGTACGAACGTATACTTAAAATACACCAGCTAAACCCTAAAACGCTATTTTTTCGTACGCCAAAAATATAAATTTAGATGTTTCGTAAGCAACAGTTTATTTTTGTCCTGAGACCATGACATATCACTTTTAATGTTTTATGTACAGTACAATTTAAAGTAAGCCCCAGAGTGAACCCTGTTCTTTCGAATGGGATTCCCCCCCCCCCCGTTTGAAACGCTTATGGAATCGACTATACGTGTATGGTCTTGTGCAATGCGTATAGCTTGGCTATTTTGACCTGAGTCTGACCTTTATGCAAGAATATATTACAAGGTTCTTACTTTGCATATATCAATTTCCGCAAGCAAATCGTGCAATATCGGCATATCAGATTTGTGTTTGTATTACAAGTCGAGTGTCTTCGTGATACTCCCCGATTGTGAAACTATACAATCGGTGTTATAAACGTAGATAATATATCGACTGTTAAATTGTGCTAATCAAAAGGTCAGGCTCGTGTCAAATTGGCCAAGCTATACCACATCTAAAAAAAAGTTGTTCTAGTCGGTTGAAACATTTGACATGTATATATCTTAAAGTGTATAGAGCTTTATCGGACGATATTTTTTTTAAAAGTTTGAAAAACTGAAAAACAATTATACATTCATATCCAATACTGAGATCATTTTTCGCTTCAGTTTTAACAGAATCTCACTCTGTGATTTATTGGACATGCAAACTGTCCATTTTTATACGAAAGTGTTCTAGAAAACCCTATGCAATTATAAGAATCGTCTATTTATATAATCAAAGTACACGGAGCCTTTCCAAAGTTGTAATTTGCAATTAAGGTAGTCTAGTATCATACTAAAAACGATGCAAGTAATTATTTTGACATTTAATAACTGTTAGAATATAGTTCTATACACTTTAAAATGCAAAGCATATCCTTTTTCAGCTTTCTGCTGAATTGTCAGGCATATTTTGAAAATATATTGTAGAACTGTTTGCCTCAACATGGATTTGAATCCCGGCCGCCGAATTAGGCGACAAGCGCGCTAACCACTGAGACGCGAAGGCTACACTTGAACATTTCGCGATACAACTTTGACATAAAAGTATGTCGCTTTTAATGACGAGAACAAATGTTAAGCTAAACCAATTAGAAATAATTAATCATCTCCCGTTGTTGTTTTAAATTTCATTGAAGTGTAAATCTACAATCTATTTCTCACGACTGCACGTTTTAGAATTAGAAGGTCGTAACTACCAAATCGATGTTTTGAGAAAACACGGAAAAACTGTCTGACATTTAGTCTTTACTTATGGTAAAACAAACTTTTACAACTTCATTTTGGTCAACATGACAAGTTCAGATTTTTATGAAAAAGTGCTCATAAGAAGCGCCTTGTGATGCTTATTCTAAATATGTAGGAATCTGAAAAGGTCGTAAGTGGCACTTACGACCTTCTTATTTTAAGCCATCGAATTATACGATCTCGAATAGCTACTAGTATCTTTTTTAAGCAAATTTATAATGTCACACATTGCCTCATCTTTATCTGATATTGAGTCTATTTTTGATGACATTAACATCACATGATCAATTGGTCGTGTATTTGTAACATACTCGTAATTTCTACGTAAGCAATTGGTTTAATAAGTGCAATAAAATACTGGAAAAGTGCGATAACTGCAATACTGCATTAGAAAAGTGCGATTACTGCAATACTACAGTGGAAAAGAATGCTATAACTGTAATACTGTATTGGAAAAAATGTGCGATAACTGCAATACTGTATTGGAAAAAAGTGCGATAACTGCAATACTGCAGTGGGAAAATTGCGATAACTGCAATACTGCAGTGGGAAAATTGCGATAACTGCACTACTGCAGTGGAAAAAGAGCGATAACTACACTACTGCAGTGGGAAAATTGCGATAACTGCAATACTGCAGTGGGAAAATTGCGATAACTGCACTACTGCAGTGGGAAAATTGCGATAACTGCACTACTGCAGTGGGAAAATTGCGATAACTGCACTACTGCAGTGGAAAAAGAGCGATAACTGCACAACTGCAGTGGGAAAATTGCGATAACTGCACTACTGCAGTGGAAAAAGAGCGATAACTGCACAACTGCAGTGGGAAAATTGCGATAACTGCACTACTGCAGTGGAAAAAGTGCGATAACTGCAATACTGCACTGGGAAAGAATGCAATAACTGCAATATGTCATGTAGTTTCGCTTGTTTAATGTTCCATGAAGTAAACAAACTTTTAAAATACGGTAACTGAATGACTTTATGTATTGAATGATGAAAATAAGTTAGATCTTAATGACTGCCACTTTGACTTTATGTTTATGTCTTCGAGGGGATTTCATTTCGCGATCTCTACCTTAGGTTATTGATGAAATTTAATTATACTCTCTTGCTAATATCAATGAGTTTACAGTATTAAATGTGAGTGAACTGCAATATATTAATAGTTGAAGTCTATTGAACCAAATGGGCTACATCAGGTGTCACACTGGTGGAAAGTGCTTCCGGGTCGTAGTCTGCTAAAATAGTCCCTTTCAAAAATTTGATATATGTCTGTTGAAGTACTGTTTTAATGTGGAAACTGCTGACTGTTGACCAAATTACATGAATGTAGCTCAAATATGACCTGCATGCTAACTTTTAAGAGTGTTTCATTGATATTTTTCTGAATTATCTTTCCCTGGCTGAAGACTGACAATGTATATGTGCTTCCGCCAAGTCAGCTTTTGGAGCATGGAAAACAGCATTGTCCATCCAGAAGCCCTGCAGTAGCTCGAAAACGAAACTATCGACATGCCATTTTCTCCAGCTTATATTGGATGACAGGGATTGATTGGAAGGCGATTCATTGAATCGTCTTCTATAGTCAGCACCTCTCAGGAAATGGTTTGGACCTAAACACACATAAACACATCCTTACACCTATCGAAAATTGTTCGCCGATATTCCCGCAACTTGGAACATGAAATGTCCAAGATATTATATAGTTCAATAATTTAAGTATTTGATAAAATACATAAGTATATTTACAAGCGTACTCTTTACAAAAACAGCTTGAAAACAATACTTGGAAGACGATTTATTGAATCGTTTTCTATATATGGCTTCCCGGAAGTGGTTTGGACCTAAACACACATATACACAACCCTACACCAATCGAAAATAGTTCGATGATATTTGCGCAACTCGGAACATGAAATGTCCAAAATATTACATATTTCAGTGATTTAATTATTTGATAAACTAAATAAGTATATTTACAAGCGTACTCTTCAAGAAAACAGCTTTAAAGCACTACGAGTCTGCGGTACATTTTGATTTTTATGGTAATGGTCACAGAAAATCACCCGGAATGTCAGTGAAACGGAGGGAGAGATGCGAATTTTGGTCATTTTGCATTAATTTGAATGGCAGAAAATTCACCGGTGTGACACCATCTGCAGGTTGCAGAAATGAGTGATATTTTTGACATACCCCCGCCCCCTCCCCTACATGTAAATACTAATAATCATTTTTATCCGCTGTAACAATGACAATTAAATTTTACGACTAACTTACAAAAACTCTACTTTCAGGTACACTCAGGTCTGTAAAACTTCATGTCAAAGTAGGTTTTAGTCCAAGTCGGACTAAGAACAGTAGTTATGGCAACCCCTTAATGCGTACATTGAAGGGTCGAAACAATATAACATCTGTCCAAATTTCTTGTTGGACCTAGTGTGACCTCAGCCTTAGCTTAGTAAGGAAAAGTTATTTGACCTTTGTTAGAACAGATCCCGAATGTACGTCATTATCAGTTTAAAGTACTTAGTCTAACAATTTGCTCCTAACTGCACAACATACAATACATTGAATCATAACTACTCGGGCATTTCCGTAACCGAGAAATACGCACCTTCGTTAGATAAACACCGAGTAGTTCTGATTACATACAATAGTCACATTTTCCTTTTAATTAAATGCCTCCAGTTTACTTTTTGTTTAACATTTCGTGAGGAAATTCACTTCAAATATCAAATAATAAAATTCTCACCTAACAACTAAGTCAGTAACCACAAAAAAACTGCACAATGCTCTTAAATAGTTAACAGTAGCTATAAAACACAGCACAATTGAAAGAGCGTACCTTTTACAAAGTAATTTTAATACCAGTCTCACAGTTGGGCTTTGAAATTAACATTTAACTCAACTACCGTAGAAATGAAGTTGATGTAGCAATTTGCATACACGCATCAAATGTATTGTATAAGTCATTAAACTTCAAGGGGCGAAAAATGAAAGTTTATAAACGCGCATTGCAGTCGTTATAGTGTTTAAAATAAAACATTAAAGCGTATAGAGCTATATCTGACGATATGTATTTTTAAAAAAATAAAAAACTGAAAAAACAATAATGCTTTCATATCCATTAGTTGATTTTTTCCTTCATCTTTAGTAGAAACTCCCTCTGTCATTTATTGGACATGCGAATTGTCCGTTTTCATACAAAAGTCCATGGTTGAAATGATAAGAATCGTCTAATTTTTCGACGATTGAATCAAATTACATGGAGCCTATCCAAAGTTTTAATTAGCAACTGATGTAGTCTAGCATCATACTAAAAACGATGCAAGTAATTATTTTGACATTAAATTACCACTATGTATAGCTTTATACACTTTAATAGAACGTGATTACGTAAAGCAGAAATTAACTTGAAGGACGAGATGTAAATTGTAAATACGAAATGTAACAAGCAATTTTAAGACTATTACAAACAATAAATTTAATTGTTATGACGTTTGATCCGCGTTTTATTTGAGTAAACTACGTATGTAATTGCATGTATGCAGAAAACGTGAAATTGTTAATAAAAGTAGATAATTTTAAAAACATGTATTTTACGTCACTTGGAGAATCAGCACGTGCTTCAGACATCGCGAAACTTGCCGAACATTTACCGGACATTCGGTCCTGCACAGATTGGAAAAGTAATGGAACGGAAAAAAATACCAGACCGAACATCGTATGAGTCTTATTTCCATGTTTTAGCTCTGACAAAAAATCTATTGAATATGTATTTTTAAATTATTAGTTATAGTTATCATGTAAAGATGGAAATGCAATTTCATACGTGTAATGATTGGTTTACAATCATGGTACATTATCGTAATTCTTATTCCAGCCAATATGTTCAACTCGGTCATTATCGGAAACCATAAACTGAGATTATCGCGATAAAAATTAAAAGCAGACGAAAAGCAAAGCTTGTTGGATACATTTATCTGTTATCAGGCAAATTCGATTTAAAACCACACATTTTAATCTGATATTGAATTTTCTAGTTATAGCAATATCTAAGATAAGAATAATACCACCTAAGACGTTCTAAACACACAAAATCGTTATTTTAAAAGTTAGTGTTAAATACCGATAAAACCGTACTGTTCCGTACTCGGAGACCAAGCTACGGTCACAATGCTCGTACGATGTCCGTAAGGATTTACCAACGAGTCTGAAATATTTTAATCCTAACGGTATTTGTACGTTCTTAGCATCTTGTGACAGCTCGTACGGATCTTGTGAGTTGTACAGAATATATAGTTTTCACCAGATCACCGAGTCCTCTACGAGTTGTGAAAATCCGTACGATGCTCGTACGAGTCTCGATATCCGTTTGGGATCCGTACGTACTCTGTACGGACGTCGTGCGAATTCAGCAAAATCAACTCGCATGGAGCTCGTACTGAGCTCGTAGGGCAAATGTGACTAGCGTATTACAACGCACAGGACTCCATTAAAATACAACGCACCGGGAAACGTATGAGCAGATTCGACGACTGCGTCGGTCTACAGTCCCCATTGTGCTCAAGATTATAAATGCTCAAATGTGGATCGAAGCTTTTCACGAATCTTTTTTTGGCTTTGATTTGTGTTATGTATAGCTGACTGTTCCTTATTCAAGATATAATGTGTCAATATTGTCAAAATATAGTGAAGGACAAAATCCCCACTGGACATAATTCCCACTGCTCATTTTTGTCAAGGTGGATAAAATTCCCACCATAGATTTTTCAAGGTGGATGAAATCCCTATTCTTGGATGGACAAAATCCGAACTATGAATTATGTAAAGTTCTTTCAATGTTGTTATATTAAATACCTATTTTTACAACAAAACAATCTTATATCGCCTTGGTTTTACTAATAAAAGTTAAAAGTTAAGTTACCAATTTTCTAGGGCTCTTTTCAGCTGTTAGGCCGCTGACGCACCCTTTGACATTTCAATTTCCCCTGGTCATTAGGCTACATATGGAAACCTACACTTGTGTCTTTTGTGGAGACTATTTCTCTCCTGTGGTGTGGCAGCTAACATCGATCTGCGGCGCCCAGGAATAGACACTGCCCTCACCGGTACCATTTTACACCATGGTGGAGTGGAGCTGTGGATCTTGCTCAGAGAAATTAACCAGTGGTCCAGAGGGGGGTCGAACCCGGGACCTCTCGATCCCGAAGCGCGCCCTACCTCTAGGCCACCGCTCCCAACAAAAACATGCATTACAAGGATAAATCATCAATTTTATTTAGATTTAAGCTAAATAAATGTTGGGGATTTTTTCAACCCACAGATAGGGATTTTGTCCATCTTGCAAAATCAATGGTGGTTTTTTTATCCACCTTGACAAAAATGAGCTAGCTCTTCCAGTATATTAGCATATATGAAGGAGTCGAAACATGAACAGTCGGTTTTGCGATTAGGTTAGAGCCCAAATGAATATGCCCTTGATCTGTATTCGAACGGACGAGTAGTTCTGTTCGTCATCACCGTTCCCCCAGCAATGAACCCGACGCGTTCAAATTTATACACATAAATTCGGATGGAGTCATTCATGCGGTGTAACAGACCTCATCGATATTATGCATAATAAATCGGCGCTAATGATATTCCAGACATTCCATAAAACTTCAACATTTGGTTTTCCAAGGTTTTAAGGAAAGGATCCAGACCAGATGAGAGTCTTTTCTAATACGACTAAACTCCCCGGAGTCAAGTATACTGGATTTCCTGCGTTTTAAGAAAAACTTAGTTAATCACAGCAGTGTGTATGAAATTAGCTAGACATTAAATATGCTAAACCAACATCATTAGCGAGCCAGATTACTGCATTATTTACACAAAATACAAAAAAACCTAACTTGTGTAAATTCGCTAAATTCGTTAAATCTCTATACATGTATTCAACGATTTCTGAAAATCGTTTCTCGCCACGTATCTGGTTGTGCATAATGAATTAGTTAAGTAGTTTTATAATTATGAAAACGTTTAAATGACAGTTTAAGTCAAATTATGTTTACAACATGTCCACTTTATATCACACGAGGGTTTGATAATTTTTTTTATACATGTACAAAAAATGTATTAAAGAATTGCGATTACCCATGGTATAACAATGTAATGGCAATGTGTTAAAGAGGCCCCTTATAATGTTGATCGTTTAAATCAATTCAGGAATATTATACATTAAATGTGAATCATTACTGCTTAAACTACTCGAATTTTCATCAAAAAGCTCCAACTAATTACTGAGAAAAGAATGAAAACATATTTCCATAACGAGTCAAAGTAGTCACGAGTTGTTTCCCTTCGACCACATAATAATTAATATTGGTTGATTTAAATATATTTTTGACATTATAGAGACAAATTTGCGCACACTTTCTTCTGACAAATTATGATAACTGGTAGTGCTTTGTACATTTAGCTCATTTAATGTGATAGTAGAGAAAAATATGCTAGTTATAGAGAATGCCCCTTTGAAGAGATTTGTGTCTTAAAGGTCCACAACTCTTCAGGATAATGCCACGCCCACCTTTCTGAAAACTTTTTTTTTTAAATCTAATAGCCAGTACACTCACAGAGCTACAGATAAGGTTTTAGTCCATTTGGGTATTTTACCCCCCCCCCCACTCAGTTTAAATTTTGATTGGGTTTTGACAAATTTTACTTGGGTATTTAATCAAACTCATAGGGTAAATTATCTTTTATGTACTGTTTTTCACTATATCATCGTTTTCTTTTGGGTATTTCAGATTGCCATTGCATTTTCTTACTCCCTCCTCTAAAAACTTATTGGGTTTTTAAGAAAATAATTTGGGTAATTACCCCAATACACAGCTTATCTGTAGCTCTGCACTCATCAATATCCTGGCACTGAGCGATTTTTGTCCATGCGATATACTCACGATTTAAATAAATGAGCTTTGGCAGGCATCGGGAAAAGGTATTTCACATATTTTCTATAATTGGCCATATCCCATGATCGGATCTCTAAATATGAGCTAAATCGTATCACAAATATGTGTTTTGGCATGTCTTTCTTTAACTTAGTGGACCACATGGACGATTGGGAAACCAAATGTGTAGCCTCGTTATATGCAGTCTTTACTTATTTATTTACTCGCGTACTTACTTATTTATGCTACGGTCACATTTGCCCTACGAGCTCCGTACGAGGTCCGTACGAGTTGATTTTGCTGAACTCGCACGACCTCCGTACGGAGTCCGTAAGGTGCTCGTACGGATATTGATACTCGTACGAGTATCGTACGGATTTTTTCGACTCGTAGAGGTCTCGGCGACATGGTAAAACTTTTACACGAGATGCTGGGCTCCAAATTGGCATCAGGAAACAAAACACGATTTTGAGCAAAAAAAATCTATTTGATCTGATGCTATAACTTGAAAATGCCGCAGATGAGATGGCTCAAAATTTGCACCAGAAAAAAGAAACACTCATTTGAGTAAAAAACTAATTCAATATGATCTTATGTTTTAACTGAAAATGCTGCAAACGAGAGAGACAAGCTGGTCATAGGTACTGGTATACCTGTATTAAACGAACATACATACATATATAATAAATTACTAATCATAAATAAAAAACATGAGGTAATTATATTATATAATTATATTGCAACGTACCGTATGGTCACTTCGTCCCCCATATCCGATCGAATTTTTCTAGTTGCAATCGCTAATCCACGTAATAAAAGCAATAATTCCCAACAAAATATATAAATATATATATATAACTACAACAATTATATATATAACACATGTAACTCTCACTGAACCTAAGCGGTAGTAACAATTATGTATATAATGTATACTAGTATAATAATGGTAGAATATTTCGTTAATTAACACAGTGGCTGTTTTTTATGTATCCGTCACTGATGAGTGCAACCTGTTGAGTGGTAAAGATTCCAAGATTTGTTGCGGATTCTCAGCGTCGCATTCTCCCGAGTAGTAAACAAGAAAAACATTAACGCGGAGGATACAAGAGCGCCGCGCAAGTGATAATACGCAACTAACAGTAGTAATGAATAAAAAACTATTTACGCGAAGGATACAATGGCGCCGCACATGTTAGGATTAGAAGTTCACAAAACATGTATGCAGAGCGTACAAGAGCGACGTGCAAGTGGTAATACATTAATAGACAACAAAAACATGTATGTAGAGCGTAAAAGAGCGTCGCAAAAGTTGTTATATATTAATGGACAAAGTGAATGAAACAGACGCATAAGTGTCACAATGTGACAAATGTGTTTATGCAGTATGGCGATACAGTTAGCATAGATCGTTAGTACAAAAACATGTATGTAGAACGTACAAGAGCGCCGCGCAAAAGGATATACATTAATGGACAGCAGTAAATGAATCAGGCATACAAATGTCACAATGTGACAAATGTGTTTATGCAGTATGGCCAAACAGTTCGCGCTGGGGAATTCGTTCTGAATGTATTCTATAACACCGTTGCGTAAAAGTTCCTGGTTTAACCGCAAAAGGAAATCCAACCACTTTAGGATGGTAAAGTTGGTGCTAAAAAGTTCGTACTTATCAACGCTATTAGTATGTAACAAAGTTGCGTAAAAAGTTCGAAGTTGAACTACAGAAGGTATAGTACATAACTATAAAGTTTACGAGCGAATATCCAACCAAAGGTCTGTGATCCAACCGCAGATTTAGATTATCAATGTGTGTTGTAAACACTACAGAAGACGGGTAATGACATTTGAAATTGTGAATTCATGGGGTAGTATTCACGAAGTTGAAATTGTAAATTTGTGAAATCAAATATTAAATGAGTTGAATTAAAGTTCAAATCGTGAAATCATGGACATTTGAATTATGAATAAATGTGAAATATCACTACCGTTCGATCGTTCGTATGAATAAAATATTTATCTTATGAAAAAATTAAGTTGCATAAACAACTTTAAGCACCTATATAATCATGTAGTATCATAAATCACACCGCAAGTGTTGAGATTATAAATTAGTATATTATATAGTTTTTATCATTATTTTGCTGATAATTTTAACACTTAAATGTATAATTTTTCACTGAGATATTTTCATTACGTCTTAACAAACGCGTTTTAAAGTCATGAAATAGCTACTTATAGATGATTGTTTTTGATTATTTGAATAGGGTGATTAACTTTGTTTATTTTGAGCATGTTTGTTTAAAGTTTTATAAAATACGCTTAAGATAAGATCGATCAGACTGAACTCCGATTGAACTTTTAATTCGACAAAATTAGAAAAATATTGAAAGTCGAATTTTTGCGAATGTCACAGATGGAAATTCATCCTGTCAAAAATATGCTCATTTTAAAATCGTACTTGATAAACGTGGGACCACTACTACCTTACAAACATAAGTTTGTTCCTTTATCAAGTATTAACACTCCTACTGAATAAAAAGGCAAATTTGTTAATATTGACGAGTGAATGAATGATACATTGACGTTAACCAAAGCCCCGTGTATATATTGAAAGGGGCATTCCCTATAACTAGCATATTTTTCTCTACTATCACGTTAAATGAGCTAAATACACCGAGCTCTACCAATTATCATAATTTGTCAGAGGAAAGTGTGCGCGAATATCTCTCTTTAATGTCAAAAATATATTTAAATCACCAATATTAATTTATCGCTTCCAGCGATTAATTATTATGTGATCAAAGGGAAACAACTCGTGACTACTTTGGCTCGTTACGGAAATATGTTTTCATTCTTCTTTCGGTAATTAGAGGGAGCTTTTTGCTGAAAATTCGAGTAGTTTAGGCAATAATGATTCACATTTAATGTATAATATTCCTAAATGGATTTAAACGATCAACATAATTTTATAGGAAACACCTATTTAAGGGGTCCATAGGGGTCATATTCACATGTCAAGCACCTGTGATGCGTCCGTGTGGTTTTCCATCAGGGGTGGAATTCACAAATAATCTTAAGTGAAAACTATGAATTTCCTCCAAATTCTTACAATTTCTTTAAGCGAATTAGCTAAATAGTAAAATAAGACTATCACATATTTTCTTTGCTTTGAAGCGTTATATAAAGCGCTTCAATAATAATCAAAAAACAGCATGCGCTTTTCTAAGTTTCTTGCAAAATTTGTCCAGTTCACTGTTTTCATTTAAGTCAAAATATTTACATTTCCCCTTAAGATATTTTGTGAATATAGGCCGAGGTAGTACACGGATATCATCCGATGTCTAGGTGATGTGTGACCCGGGCATTATATGCCATTTTTCTAGACTCGTGATAATTGTAAGAACGTGAGAATTGTCAGAATGTTTTAAACAACGAATGATTCATGAAATGAAAACAAAAATAGATCGTTTACGTCAAGCATTTACCGGTAACGTATTTAAACTCTATTTAGGTACTCGCGTTCGATAAATCGTATTAACATTGTATTTATAGAGCGCCACAGACTAAATAATTTACATTTATTTATTTATTTTATCATTTGTATTACTTAGCTCATACACTCACCATTACATAAAGTCATCCATCATTTTGCTGACTTGAAACAAAATTAACCGCTTTTATGCGACGATAAACCTAACAGGCGAAACAATTTCATGGTCTATGACGTTTACTTCAACTATAAATACGTTGACGGTAATACAGACGTACATATCGCTGGCTTAGAATGAGAAGGTCGTAACTATAAAATCAATATTTTGGGGAAAATAGAAAAAAAACGGTCAGAAAATAAATCTTTACTTATTTATATGGTAAAACCAGCTGTTTCAACTTGAATTTGGTCAACATGACAAGATCCGATTTTCATAAAAAATAGGCTCATAAGAAGCCCCTTGTGATGATCATTGCAAATTTGTATCATTCTTGTAAGTTCTAAAAGTTATTTTGACCTTCTCATTTGACCTAAGCAAGCGATGTATTCTAACCTCTAATCTATAAAAACGCGTTTGACAGCATGCAAACTAACGTGAATGTTTTAAATGCAACATGGTGTATGCTAAGGCATACATGATCGCAAGTCATATTCATATGATAGCACGTTTACCAACTTACATCGAATCACTGAATCTTTTTCAACTAAACACTGACGACAAATTAATCCAATTTCATTCACAAGCTAAACTAGAGCTAAAATAATTCAGCCTCTGTAATGTCTGTCTGTAAATCGTCAGTAAATTAGTTCGTTGAGTTTTTATGAGGTATTTATTTTTTCACACGAGAATGGGAAGGCTTAGGTTGGCGATGATAGATCCGTGAACTTCAAAATAATATAAATTTGTCGAACATGGTTATTATGTACAACTGTTAGTTCACTGAGTTGATATAATAGCCATGGTAGCGGGGTGACAGAGACGCGAGAAGCAGGGATGGAGAACCGTATAAATTTGCGATACTTAAAAATCACATATTTTCGCGATGTCATTTTTTCTCTTGGTTTTTAACAGCTTGTTCTATTCACGGATATGCATTTGCAAGTTTCTGTTGTTTTATTTTGTAATAACACCAACACGGTAGGATAAAGCATTGAAGTAAAATTCGCAGACATTTCGATAACCCTAAAGGTCAGAGACCACTATTGCATTTCCCATAGACCTACATTATAGCATAAGTCCCCAAATCAGTTCTTAAAATCGAGTGTTGGCACAAAAATCAATATTCATTTCTCTAATTAGTTCATAAATGACAAAAAAATACCTCAGTATATAGGCAAAGCCAATTTGATTTTTCACAAATTTCATTTAAACATCCCTACCCTCACCATGAGTGACCAAAATGCCCAAAATACTGCCAATCACATAATTTTCTAAAAAAGCCACCAAAAAGTAAATTATACAGCTATGCACTTGTCAAACGTTTCAAACTGCACAGAAAACATTGTATTCCTTGATTTTGACAACCATTTAAAATTGTAAACAAAGCGTTTTTATCCAATCACACTGTATGCAATTCTATGCTTACGGGTTTTTCAACATTTTCAACCAATCGGCGGCCGTGCTGGTTTTAGTGGCCTCTGACCTAAAATAGTGAAATTACACCATCGCGAAAATATATGATTTTACGAACTTGTATAAAAATAGGAAGTGTGTTTAATTGTTGGTGATAAGCACTGCGCTTATAGCCAGGCAATTCTTAACCTACACCGTACTACAAATCGCTGGCTTAGAATGAGAAGGTCGTAACTATAATTTCAATATTTTGAGAAAACAAGAAAATCTGTCTGATAATCACTCTTTACTTATGGTAAAACAAGCTTTTTCAACTTCAGTTTGGTTAACATGACAAGTTCTGATTTTCATGAAAATAGGTTCATAAGAAGCGCCTGATTATGTAGATTTCACAAATGCGTTAGTCTTATAATGTCGTAAGTGGCACTTACGATCTTCTCATTCTAAGCCAGCGAAATACTTAACCAATGGAATAATTGAAAACACTTCCTAGATGCCGATCAATTATCATGGTAATTAGGCCTACCTTATTATTACTTTTTGTAGTTTTCGAGTTCAGATTATTCGTACAATCGTGCAACCTCGGCCATTTCCGTTTATCTCCGGAAAATATAGGTATATTGCATAACCTAAAATGTATTTATCAATAGAGATTCTATGTACCATTTATTGAGCAGGTCCTTATATCACGTAGGTATCAGTAGGTGGTGAGTACCACATTCGTAGTATTTGGGAGCACACAGACACGACCTTGCACTTTTCTGGATGAGGCATCTTCGCTGATTTCTCTCTGCCCTTTTCCGTACATGCGACGAGAGTGTTTTTTTAAAAGATACTTAAGACCAACGTACATGGGTAGTACGCACAAGAAACGGTATTTTCGTACAATAACATGAATATCCTGCTCATGAATCAATACAAGTTAATTACAAATACTCGCTTGACATGTGTGCAACGTTCGATGCACGCAGTCACTCGAGACCAGGGGAAAACGTATAGGTGTGACATGCGTGGACGTAATCCTTCCAAACTATGCCTAATATTTTCGAACAAAAAATCACAAAACATCTTCAAAGGGAAGTAACTACAACGATATGTTTGTCATATTTATGTGGAGTAATCTCCCGTTGTAAACATTTCGTCGAAAACGAAAGAGGAAGTAATATGCACATTGCAAATTTTCCCAGTTGATGTCATAATGTTCAGCCATCTTGAAGAAACTTTCCGACTGATGATCTAAATTATCTTTCTAATGTCTAATATTGATGAAAGACGTAACACTACCACTATTAAAGGTTTGAGATTTCACCCATTTACTATTTGACCGTCTAATGTATGAATGTATCATTGTATGTTGATTGTTATTACTATATTACTGAACATTTTCTGTAATAAAGATAAAGAAATAGTCGTTTTCAGATAGATTTTGTTTTTCATCAATGGATTGTTTTTACGTTCCTATTTGACATTCATCGTTTTGAAAGCCAAGATCAGTTTAGTATTGATCTCTTTACTGTGACCGTTGCGATATTTGGGGAGGGATTTGATAAAAATTTTCAGTATTGAAGTGTGAATTACAACAATGGTTTTGTTATCTTTTTACGAAAAAATACTACCTTGATATGAACACATAGCTAAAGACAGCAAAATGTTAATACTTTAATAATGTACAGTACAACCTGTCCAGAGTGGTTCTTGTGTTAAACGACGACCTCTCTATAACAACATGTTGAGACTACATGTATTATATTACTAGTACAGTACAACCTCTCCAGAATGGTCCTTGTGTTGAACAACGACTTTTCTATAACAACATGTTGAGACTACATGTATTATATTACTAGTACAGTACAACCTCTCAAGAATGGTCCTTGTGTTGAACAACGACTTTTCTATAACAACATGTTGAGACTACATGTATTATATTACTAGTACAGTACAACCTCTCCAGAGTGGTCCTTGTGTTAAACAACGACCTCTCTATAACAACATGTTGAGACTACATGCATTATATTACTAGTACAGTACAACCTCTCCAGAGTGGTCCTTGTGTTAAACAACGACCTCTCTATAACAACATGTTATACTACATGTATTATATTACTAGTACAGTACAACCTCTCCACAATGGACCTTGTGTTGAACAACGACCTCTCTATAACAACATGTTAAGACTACATGTATTATATTACGAGTACAGTACAACCTCTCCACAATGGTCCCTGTGTTAAACAACGACCTTTCTATAACAAGATGTTAAGAATACATGTATTATATTACTAGTACAGTACAGCCTCTCCAGGATGGTCCTAGTGTTAAACAACGACCTCTCTATAACAACATGTGAAGACTACATGTATTATATTACTAGTACAGTACAACCTCTCCAGGATGGTCCTTGTGTTGAACAACGACCTCTCTATAACAACATGTTAAGACTACATGTATTATTTACTAGTACTGTACAACCTCTCCAGAGTGGTCTTTGTGTTAAACAACGACCTCTCTATAACACCATGCTAAGATTGCATGTATTATATTACTAGTACAGTGCAACCTCTCCAGAGTGGTCTTTGTGTTGAACAACGACCTCTCTATAACAACATGTTAAGGCGACACGTATTGTATTACTAGTACAGTACAAACTCTCCAGAGTTGTCCGTGTGTGGAACAACGACCTTTCTAAAACAACATGTTGAGACCACATGTATTATATTACTAGTATAAAACACCCTCTCCAGAATGGTCCTTGTGTTGAATAACGACCTCTCTATAACAACATATTAAGACTACATGTATTATATTACTAGTACAGTACAACCTCTCCAGGATGGTCCGTGTGTGCAACAACAACCTCTCTATAACAACACGTTAAGACTACATGTATTATATTACTAGTACAGTACAACCTTTCCAGAGTGGTCCTTGTGTTGAACAACGACCTCTCTATATCAACATGTTAAGACTACATGCATTATATTACTAGTACAGTGCAACTTCTCCGGAGTGGTCATTGTGTTGAACAACGACCTCTCTATAACAACATGTTAAGACTACATGTATTATATTACTAGTGCAGTACAACCATTCAAGTAGCCTTATTTGAGGTTAAACGTTTATTTAAATGCATCGGTTTTATATTCAGATTATAAGCTGATTTTGAGGCGGTCTAAGCTTACCAACTGCTATTTCGGTACCTAGGAATGTGTAACGTTGCTGAATTTTATGAACAGTTTTATTGTGTAAGCTGTCAAGAAATAAAATATTGAAAATACTTAATTGGACCCTAATAAATACGCTGTTTAATTTTGTGACTTTGTAATTCTGAGTGACGTTAATTACGCGTTTAGCACGAATTTTCATACGCACCAATTTCTGAATTAAAAAGTACAGCAATATGCACATGCCTCAAGCTAAAACTGGTGGAAATTTGATAAAGTTATCACAAACAGTTTTCGAGATATCAAGAATAATCAAGTGGCAGCTTTAGAAGTGCCGCCGAGTGTATATCATATTGCAGTTTAACAGAGCATATACATTATGTGTCAAGCCTTTATTGCAAAATTGGATATTTTGAGATCAATTCGACTTCGGAGAAAAATATCGACTTGGTGTGTTGTCATGTTTAGCAGATAACTGATAATTTTCAGTAAAGTCAGATATCAGATTTTGTACCACAACAAAATGGGAAAGATAATCCCACCACGAATGTTGTGATTTTTTATTTGAGTTTCTTCCCTTCAACACTTTGTATCAAACAAATACATGTAATAAATGTTATTATATGTTTTGTTTACATTCCAGAATGTCGAGTGTCCAGGACAACATGGAAAACTTATCTTTGAGGTTATCAGAAGTACTCGATGATGTTGGTGTTAATGATGAGATGGTGATGAAAAGACGAACACGTGTTTTGTTACGTGAATCCGCAGGTGTCATGGGTTCACTTGTGAAAGATGGAGTTATGTCTACACCGGTCTACAAGTTTGGTAGTCAGTCTGAGGGCAGCACAACTAGGGGCATTAATTCAGATGTTGATGCACTGATATGTCATAATTCACACCACGTGATACCAGGCTGGGCCGAGTGGAAGCACGAGGCAACCAACGTATTAATAGTTCAAGACGACAGTACAACTCCAGGGTACTGTCTCTTGCAACGGTTAAGGGATGATGCACCACTTGCTGTAAATTATGCTCCTGATGATACGTATCATATGGATGATAAAGGGAGAGTAGTGTTGAAAAACTCAGTATTTGATGATAACTTCAGGATCCTTGGTGTAGAACGTCATGGACCAGCTGGCAATAGACCGGAGGGGGACAATTTACCTGATATTGATTATGTTTTTGCTTTTCCCTGTTCACAATGGCCGATGGAGGGCAGACCCTGGTTAGATCGAAGAAGTAGAAGCGGATGGCCTAGTGCACGATTGAAGTCGCAGTGTGAAAGTTCCGGATGTTTCCTGGTACCAGTAGGTAGCAAGATTAGTGGGCTTGATGAACTGGAATGGAGGATATCCACATCATTGACAGAGAGATATCTGATGTTCAGTTTAAACATAACACAACTTAGATGCTACATATTAATGAAAATGTTGCTTAAATCGTACCCTGTATTCAAGGATGTGATATCAAGTTATATGTGCAAAACAATTTTGTTCCACTGTATAGAAAATGCTGAACCTGCATACTGGCAAGAAAACAATGTGTTATGTTGCATCAACTATATATTACATATACTCTATAACTGTATCCGTCTAGTAAACTGTCCTCATTTTATAATTCCTGGGAATAATCTCATGGCTGAAAGAATTACACCGGAACAACAACACAACTTGTTGGCAGTTATTCAACAAATCATAAACAGTAATGGTCAAGTGTTCCTTGAAATAAATATAGATGATGTTGGTCAAAGATTACAAATGAAGATGAACAGAGTTCTTGTGTATCCTCACAATGTACTTTCTGCTTTAGACATACGGAAGGATATATCTGGTGAACTGTGTTATCGTGCTGCAAGGGTCATTTGTATTGAATATCGCTCATATATGGAGCATAACATAAGCAACAACGTTCAAGATGCTCTTCAATATTTCGTGCGTGGTAACGTGAGATGTAACCAACAGTATAACCATTTCATTTGTTTAGAACAGAAATCGTATAATTGTATCGCGCCATTAATATGTTCTACAATAGGCTCACTTCTAGCATCTTACTATAAAACAATCAACCAACCATTGACAGACGATGTGGTGACGTGGTTGAAGCTTGGAATGGACTCTGATGTATCGTCTGGTTTGTTGAAACTAGCGTCTGTTTGTTACAGTTTTGGTAACATGAATGTAACAGAGGCGATATTACGTCGTGTGGATACGCAGTATGATAGGAATGTTGTAAATCCTGTTTGTGGATGTCATTTTGATTTTGGATGGGAATCCAAACAAGAATTTGAGAATGTAGCTGACCAAACAGATGTTACTGATTTCAGACATATTGTATCATATTGTGTGATGTTCTTGCCTTGTGAAATCAATATTGTACCTGAGGAAATGAGACAGGAATACACCCGATCTTCACCAGAAGATATACAATGTAGAGGCCGACGTGATAAATGGATGGACCTTGCTGTGATAGATTATCTCCCCTACTTGTATTTCCTACAATACAAAACATACGGACGCCTGATGAATCGGGGAGAACAAATGACCGCTCTAAACAAATTACAACACGCAATAGACAATGAAATAAACCTATCTCACAAAGAGACGGCGCTCAATCTTCTTGGAAAAGTCAAGGAACAAGAGAATCTACCGTATGAAGCATTCCATTGTTATGAGCGATCTCTTCAGGTGCGACCTAGGAATAATGCAGCCAACTTTCATATGTCTAGACTCCTGAACAGATAAATGTCGTGACAAGCTGTTGTAAAAACAGTATATATGCGTCATGTGTGAAGTGAAGTATTTCATTTATGTATCTCGGACAACTCCATCTTTATAATGTGACTGGACAATATTTGGAATATCCGTAAATTGCATTAACTTGAGAATATTAAAAGACGGCCCTGGAGGAAATAATCTTAATGAATATTATAGTATGTCGGGTGATCAGAAAGTATTGAGACAAACGTTCTAAAATGATCATTCTTCGTGATATCAATGAAATAAGTATTTTTTTTAAATAAGAAATGTATCCTTTCTCCGTCTGCAGAATTTCATAAATTTTCATCCATTACTGGCAGGAGATACATTATTTTGCAACCTTAGGTACAGCGACTCGCCGCATATTAACGACTTCAATGACGTCGCGTACGTAAATTGTTAACTATTCGAAGGTCTCGTTGCTTAGAAAAATCGCGTATTTCTCTCAAACTATTGGACAGATTTACTTATAATTCAGTATTTATTTAGAACAATTGCTTATTTGACTAAAAGCAAATCAGTTGTAATACAATATCAAGGAAATGTTGAATTACCGTTCGATCATATTGACTCTAAACACGGCTCTCGTATACGACGTCCGTCAAACGAGTGACACTCAAAATTGACAGCTCATCTAATCAGGGTGGCCGCAGAAAATGAAGAATGAAATTCCCTGATTATTCCCTGATTTTTCCCTGATCAAAAGGTTATTTTCCATGAATTGTGCGGCGCTTGCGACCATGGTTTAGTAAAGGCTGTTTTATAATTAACATAAAACCTAAAGGCAATATAGGATATGGTGCAAACTTTATCTTACTAGCGAGCGAAGCGAGCACGAAACTTCACATTTCATACTTTTTCACCAAAACAAACGGCAAATTAACAGTTGCAAGACTATTTGATTTCTCCAATTTTGTAAAATTCCCTGATAATTCCCTGATTTTTGCCCAATTTTGAAATTCCCTGATTTTTCCCTGCAGGGAATTTATTATAGACATTTTCCCTGTTTTCCCTGTTTTCCCTGTTTTCCAGAGTCTGTGGCCACCCTGTCTAATGCTTTTCTGATCACGAATTGATATAATAGAGTTTCTTTCCCGCCACAAACCATTTTCCAGTAACTATACATAAGTGTATGTCTCGCAGACTTCTCTTTTGATGTTCGTTTCCTCATTTTAATTGTTTCTTAAGAAGTTGTGGAAGAACTGTATATTTTCGAGATGTGACTCTTTGCCGAAATATTGCGTAGTTTTCAAGTCGCTAATGTTAGTTTTCACGTCATATATTAAAAATGATCACACCTAAATCAAAAACGTTTTAATCCACAGTTTAAGCGTCATGTCCAGTTAATTTGATAAAAATTCGAGTAATATTTAATAAAATATAAGTTGAATGTTTTACCCTACTATATGGCAAAAAAGGGCCACGTTTTGATGTGCAGCGACATAGCGCGACACGTTATCTTTGACGTTGCATTCATAAAGAACTACATTGTACTTGTTGTAGAACATTGAATTTGATACGAAAACAACGACATTAAAAACAGCAAACTTTATATGACACCTTCATGGATCAGATACGCAAGCTTTAAAAATTTGTCTCATTACTTTTTTTATCATCCCACGTATATATTTAGTTTTAGTATGTTAGAATTAGGGCGTACATCTGTCACATGGTACATGGTCACATATTATATCCCGTCTGTTACATGTATATAACACCACATCATGTCATGGGTGGTCACATACTATGTCCCGTCTGTTACAGGTATATAAATACCTCATCATGTCATGGGTGGTCACATACTATGTCCCGTCTGTTACAGGTATATAACACCTCATCACGTCATGAGTGGTCACATACTATGTCCCGTCTGTTACAGTAATATAACACCCCATCATGTCATGGGTGGTCACATACTATGTCCCGACTGTTACAGTAATATAACACCTCATCATGTCATGGTTGGTCACATACTATGTCCCGTCTGTTTCAGTAGTAAAACACCTCATCACGTCATGAGTGGTCACATACTATGTCCCGTCTGTTACAGTTATATAACACCTCATCACGTCATGAGTGGTCACATACTATGTCCCGTCTGTTACAGTAATATAACACCTCATCACGTCATGAGTGGTCACATACGATGTCCCGTCTGTTACAGTAATATAACACCTCATCATGTCATGGGTGGTCACATGCTATGTCCCGACTGTTAGAGGCATATAACACCTCATCATGTCATGGGTGGTCACATACTATGTCCCGTCTGTTACAGTAATATAACACCTCATCATGTCATGGGTGGTCACATGCTATGTCCCGTCTGTTACAGTAATATAACACCTCATCATGTCATGGGTGGTCACATACTATGTCCCGACTGTTACAGTAATATAACACCCCATCATGTCATGGGTGGTCACATACTATGTCCCGACTGTTACAGTAATATAACACCACATCATGTCATGGGTGGTCACATACTATGTCCCGACTGTTACAGTAATATAACACCCCATCATGTCATGGGTGGTCACATACTATGTCCCGACTGTTACAGTAATATAACATCCGATCATGTCATGGGTGGTCACATACTATGTCCCGACTGTTACAGTAATATAACACCCCATCATGTCATGGGTGGTCACACACTATGTCCCGACTGTTACAGTAATATAACACCTCATCATGTCATGGGTGGTCACATACTATGTCCCGTCTGTTACAGTAGTATAACACCTCATCATGTCATGGGTGGTCACATACTATATCCCGTCTGTTACAGGTATATAACACCTCATCTTGTCATGAGTGGTCACATACTATATCCCGTCTGTTACAGGTATATAACACCTCATCATGTCATGAGTGGTCACATACTATGTCCCGACTGTTACAGTAATATAACACCTCATCATGTCATGAGTGGTCACATACTATATCCCGTCTGTTACAGGTATATAACACCTCATCACGTCATGAGTGGTCACATACTATATCCCGTCTGTTACAGGTATATAACACCTCATCATGTCATGGGTGGTCACATACTATATCCCGTCTGTTACAGGTATATAACACCTCATCATGTCATGAGTGGTCACATACAATGTCCCGTCTGTTACAGGTATATAACACATCATCATGTTATGGGTGGTCACATACTATGTCCCGTCTGTTACAGGTATATAACACCTCATCATGTCATGAGTGGTCACATACAATGTCCCGTCTGTTACAGGTATATAACACCTCATCATGTCATGAGTGGTCACATACTATGTCCCGTCTGTTACAGGTATATAACACCTCATCTTGTCATGGGTGGTCACATACTATGTCCCGTCTGTTACAGGCATATAACACATCATCATGTCATGGGTGGTCACATACTATGTCCCGTCTGTTACAGGTATATAACACATCATCATGTCATGGGTGGTCACATACTATGTGTCGTCTGTTGCATGTATATAACACCTCATCATGTCATCGGTGGTCACATACTATGTCCTGTCTGTTACAGGAATATAACACCACATGATGTCATGGGTGGTCACATACAATGTCCCGTCTGTTACATATATAGACAGTGCTTATCGAGTACATGTCGCTGGCTTATAATGAGATGGTCGGAAATACAAAATCGATATTTGAGTAAACAGAAGAAACTGTCTGATTTTTTTCTCTGTATGTATAGGTTAATCACTTGTTTCAACTACAGTTTGATGAACATGAGAATATCCGATATTAATCAAAATATGCTCATAAGGAGAGCCTTGTAATGCAGATTTCAAATATCTGTCAGTCTTATAAGGTTGTAAGTAGTAGTAACCACCTTCTCATTCTAAGCCCTCGATAAATGCAATATCTTCAAATGTGAAGGATACTTTGTCTACAAGAAGAACAATAATTAGTTAGCTAACAACGTCATATATTGTATTTATTTTAGTAACATAATGTACATGTATATTCACAACACATTACAGTTGAAGTAAAATAAACTGTCAATTCATTATAGATTCACTCCATCCCTATTTCATATATCTATCAGATATATTTATGATATCAGTATGACTTCCTGGGCCCATTTTAGATGAAGAATATATTTACTTACGAAGTTACTGATCAGATCAACATGTATGTTTATGGATAACAATCAAGTTAACGCAATACACTAGCATTATTCTGACAAAACCACGAGGGTCATCGGTCCTAAAGTCTACACCTGGCGACTTGCAGATTATGTACGAGTACGTGTAAATCTAATAAATTATGATACTACGACATAGTTGTTGCATTTGTACCCTAAACGATCCTCTTTGGCTGACATTTTCAAGAGACAAACACTGTGACAAGGTTGTGTCTATGTATATACAAAAAATGGGCATACGAAGATTCTATTATCAATTTGGTTTGGAATGTATCCATTTTTGTAATTGCTTATACCTAGAATATATTTTTATAATAACAGATGTTTGTAAAACAGGTATGTCCCTATGTCAGCTCCAGGGTTAAAAATAGTAAAGACATTGAACTTACACATACTGACCTAAAAAGCAATAGGGGTAATGTTAAGTTTGAAGATCCTAGGGCAAATCATTTGTATAGAAAATGCTGATCCCGCATACTGAAAAGACCACAATTTAATATGTTGCATCAACTATATATTACATATACTCTATAACTGTATCCGTCTAATAAACTGTCCTCATTTTATAATTCCTTGGAATAATTTGATGGCTGAAAGAATTAACCCGGAACAACAACACAACTTGTTAGCAGGTATTCAACAAATCATTAACAGTAATGGTAGAGTGTTCCTTGAAAAAGATATATAGATGATGTTGGTCAAAGATTACAAATGAAGATGAACAGAATTCTCGTATATCCTCCCAATGTACTTTCAACTTTAGACATACGCAAGGATATATCTGGTGAGTTGTGTCATCGTGTATCAAGGGGCATCTGTATGGAATACTACTCCATTATGGAGAGTAACATAAACAGCAACGTTCAAGATGCTCTCCAATATTTCATGCGTGATAACGTGAAATGTAACCAACAGTATTACCACTTAAGTTGTTTAGAACAAAAAGCGTCTGATTGTATCGCACCATTAGTATGTTCTACAATAGGTTCACTGCTAGAATGTAGCAATAAAACAATCAACTGATCTTTGACAGACGATGTGATGTCGTGGCCTAAGCTTGGAATGAACCCTTATGTATCGTCAGGTTTGTTGAAATTTGCGACTGTGAGTTACAGTTTTGGTAACATGAGTGTAACAGAGGCGATATTACGTCGTTTGGTTCAGCAGAATGATAGGAATATTGTGAATCCTGTTTGTGAATGTCACGTCGATATTGGCTGGGGAACTAAACAAGAATGTAAGAATGTAGCTGACCATACAGATGTTACTGATGACATATTGTGGCATATTGTGTGATGTTCTTGCCTTGTGAAATCAATATTGTACCGGAGGAAATGAGACAGGAATTCACTCAATCATCACCAGAAGATATACAGTCTAGAGGTATAGATGATGACTGGATGGACATTACAGTGATAGATTCTCTCTCCTACTTGTATTTCCTACAATACAAAACATACGGACGTCTGAGAAATCGGGGAGAACAGCTAACCGCTACTTTTTTCCAGTTCAATTATTCACGCAACATCATAATTCACTGGCCAAAATCGACAATGGTTGACATGTTTGTACGTTAGTTTTTCTGATTTGTTCATACAGTTTTGTTCTCCATTGCATCTATGTCCATTTCATCGTGTTTGTTTTGTATGTGATGTTACAGTATAGTTTCTAATCATGGTATTAATCGGAACATTGATTAGCAATGCATTTGTTTGCCACTGAATGCAATAAGGCTTCTCGTCTCACACATCCTGGCGGCTATAAATAGCATCAGAAATGTCTAGGGTGATTAATACAAGCTTGAAAAAGTATAGAAATGCCCTACATCGACAAAGCAGGTCTTCTGTGATCACGCAACCTGGCTGAGTGCTATAAGAGCTCGAGCCAAGCCGCTTATAACGCTATTTTATACACTGCTATAAAAGTCATTTCGGGGCCCTACTATTAACTTATAGAAATGTCCATGTTGGTGTTTTCATTCAATGCGCTTGTGCATACACTATGTCTGTATACCAGGTCTTCCGGAATCACATAGTCATATATGAGATCTACAAGAGTACAAACTTGCAAGTACAATTTGGTCTCTCCTTTTGAGATTTAGTCCATTACACAGACTCAAATATGGTCATGTTGGTGGTGTCCTTTCACTCGCATTGACATGCCATACAAATCGTCTACTTTCAGCCCCAAATTAGGACAGACTGTGTGTAGATGAAGAATAATTATGCCGTTTCGAGTCGAACGATACCCCTGCCTCGGCCGTATATTGTGTCTGCAAGAAGGACCAAATCCTATCAGTCGAATATCTAATTAATAAGTTTGGACCTGAGATATAATACCAATTTCATAAAATTGTACTTATACAAGTATATAACACAGTTTCATCAATTTTTCACACGTATTTTGGTTTGTTTACCTCTTTTCTCGTTGATGAGGCCATTTTGCAGACGCTCATTTTCTGGGTTCTTGAGACACTCTTCGACTTATAGTAAATGTAAATCAGCCGATAAAAACCTCTTTTTTCAATGTTGCGCTACTTACATTTTTATATATATTTTAAACATTGTATTATGGTCAATAAGCCATTTCTATCGCATTCAAAACATTTGCTGTTGCCATTTGTATGAGGTCGAATTGCAGAATGATTGGACTGAAGTAGCCACAAAGCAACAACAGTACTCAATGAAAGTCATCAATTTGATTCGAGCCATTGAAGAGTCTTCAAAGCCTTAGAAAGAATTCCTTGATATACTATCTGTCTTCTAATTAGGAATTTAAAAAAAACTAATTATGCTTTTTTGTCTCCTACGTAGAAATTGATATCTCTTAAATAAAATTTGAAGTCTGCTAATTAGACTTTGTTTCTTCTTATAAGGCGTTTCAGATGTTAACAAAAACATTGTTAATTGGCACTAGGACCCTTCCGCACCTGACCAATATTGTTGTTTGATTTAAAATATTGGCGTTGATACGATGTAACTAGTATACGTTCTAACTAAAGAAAAAGTGAAACATTGGACATGGAAGGCAGCACTAATAGTGTTCCCAAAAATTGAAGAAATTGAAGGTGTTTTCAAAATGATGCTTTAGCTAGTTTGCGATAGAAAAAGTCGTATTTTTCTAACATTTCTGAACATCTATTCTTCAGATTTTGGTATAAAAATAACACAGAACTACAAAAACTTCCTACCTACTCCCATTTCGATTTTTACAATTTTTTGTCACATATTAAAAGACATTTATTCATAATTTTATATTGAAATTACATGCGTATGGATAGGTTAACGCAGGGAGGTAATCTGGTATTCCATTGATGATTTATTATCAATTATTTAACCGTTACAATCCGTGATCGACGGGTCGACATTGTTGTTATAAAGACGAGTCTTAGAAGGCCCGTATGATTCGGTTTATTTAGGTGTGTTGCTTGCAAACAATGTACAACAAAAATATGTACTTCGTCAGATTCACAGACGGACCTCGTGTGTGCAAATGCGTAAATATACCGTAAGGCGTATCACGCTACCGTAAACCAAAACTGGCTGTTGCAAGTATAGGTAGTTTGCGATAGAAAAAAATCGTGTTTTTTAAAGATTTCTGAAAATCTATTCATCAGATTGTGGTAAAAATATTACACAGAACTACAATTACTTTCTTCCTACTTCCATTTTGAATTTCATAATTTTTAGTCACTATTAAAAGACATTTATTCTTTATTACATATTGAAATTACATGTGTATTTACAGTTTAACGCAGGGAGGTAAATTGGTATTCCATTGATGGTTTACTATCAATTATTTAACCGTTACAATCCGTGATCGGCGGGATTGAGGTAGCTGTTATAAAGACAAGACTTAGGAGGCCCTTGTGATTCGGTTTATTTAAGTGTGTCGCTTGTAAACAATGTACAGCAATAACATGTATTTCGTCATATTCGCAGATGGGCCCCATGTGTTAAATTTAGTGGTTTGCAAATACGTAAATATACCGTTATGCGTATCACGTGAACGTAAAATTTAATGTTGCAAGTATCAAGTCATCTAACTAATATTTCATAAAAAACTACAAAAATGTTACATAGAACTTATGAACACAACTTTTAATTCATTATTGATGTTGCTGAAATTTCAGTGTGTATTAGGTAGATATATATCATTTATTCGTGCAAAATTTCATACTTGTAGGTGTAGTAATTACAAAGAAATATTTTGAAAAAAAAAACGATTTGTTTCAATCGCAAACTAGCTATACCAAGTCTTCTGACTTGATATTTCATACAAAACTTCAAATATGTTACATAGAACTTATAATCAAAACTGATTTCGCTGAAGTTTCAGTGTGTATTAGGTAGATACATTTCATTTATTCGTGCAAAATTTCATAATTGTTGGTGTAGAAATAACAGAGAAATATTTAAAAAAAAACGATTTTTTTCTATCGCAAACAATCTTTACTATTTTATTTGCAAAAAAAACCAACAGTTCATTTGTATCAGTTAGATATGCAATGTTCATTGTTTGAACTGCCAATAGTTTTAGTTCAGACAATGTAATTGTTGTCATGGTGACAGGAGTTTTGGCACGCGAGTCGTCAAATTTGTAAGTTTTGCCTACAATACAAATGTACCTAATTTAGTCCCTTTATTTAACTTGAAAGTATTTAGAGATCGTTTATAATTGACACTTGAAGGTATTTTGACTCACAAAATGAATTTTCACAAATAATAATAATAATATCTCCTAAAACCCTTCCCCTTTCGTTAACTTGGGTGCAGCATATTACCACCACCAAATATATTGGTTTGCGTTTGAAAATCCACTCAGCAAAATTATAACAAGCGTTGTTGGGCACTGTTTTGTAGTTCATTTTTTCGCCATGGCTTATTTCAAAATAGCCGACTGAGTAGATGTAAATCCTTAAAATTCGTAATTTGGCCATAGTGTGGCAATATTTTCGATATGTCCCCAAAATAGGTATATTTTTTATTATGACTCACAAAATGTCGTTTTAAAGCAAAATCAAGATTTTCCCAATTGTTAAGTTTTTTAACTAAGTAAAAAAACCTTATCAATTACATATTCAGATATGCAATGAAGTATTTCGGATGTAATATCCCTTCAATTTGCACAAATGATATTGCCTTCTACAACTCTACCCCCTTTCTTTATATTTAGGAAATGTAATGACCTTTCATACGAAAATATTTCAACCATATCTTACTTATTCTATGTTTTGAAAATAGGCTATGATTAGATAAATCAAATATTGTACAAATTAAACACATTTTCCCATTCAGATATTTACAATAAAGCTACGATTGATTCTCAAAAACTTTGGGAACACCGTAACTTAAACCAACGAGAACCGTAAACAGAAATAACACATACCACACGACACAATGCCCAACAAAAACTACAGAACTAGAACATAAAACAAAGCTACCGAAAGCTTAGGGGTTAACAGTAATTGTATGTGTACGTCTTGCTAGATGGTATAATTTTTGCTTGATCTACTCCGGACCCATAAAAGAAAAACCTCGAATCATCTAATGCTGATAGTAAGTGTACATGTTAATGATTATATACAATATATAATACTTGCTGAGAAACTCAGTCTGACCGTATGTAGGTTTCGGTAATGTGGTTTAAAAAATGATATGCATTGTCAATGTTTATGCTTATGTAACATACTGTAAAAGCATTAATTTTCGTGGGTATTACATTTGGTGATTCATCGTCAACCATGAAATTTAATCCCATCGAAAAATAACTTTGACCCTTGTGTTTATTACCTGAAATGCAAAATTCACGAATAAACGTCCCATGTTTTTACCGAAACACACTACAGAACGAGAATATCAAACAAATCTGCCGAAAGCTTAGATGGTTTAACAGTAATTGTGCATGGGTGTAGGACTATTTTATCTTAAGTCAGATCAGTATGAAATTACCATACAGTGACATTATTATATTACAAACAATAACCTCAAACTATTTTTTATAAAATATTCTTTGTATCAAAAGTAACACCACAGGGTACGGTATCAAGAGAAGTTTCCCTTATGTAGTAATAATACTAATATATATACATGTACACAACGGTTATATGAAATTTTGACCATGTTTTTTTAACGAGTTGGTAAGTGCATAACAATTCAAATTTCAGTAAAAAATATTTTGTTGCGGTGAGGGCAATACTTTAAATGACCATTCTGAAAAGTTTTGTCAAAATCGGACTGAAATTTCAAAAGAAAATGGCTTACAAAGTTGCTACAGATAACAGCGGTTGCATCCAAAAAAATAAAAGTCTGATTTTGAGGTTTATATACATGCAGCTGGTCAAACCAGACTTTTAAATGTTATAATACTGCTAAATAAATGATACGACAGGTATTTCAAGACTCAAATTACTTTATTTGTGTTTTTTTGTAAAAAAACATTACCCCACCCACGTCTTGAAACATGTTTTGAAATTAGTCAAAATAAGACCATTTCGGGTACAAAAACTGCTTTTTTTAATTGCATGATACTTCTGTGGTCATGTAAGAAGGTTTCAGATGAATATATGCTCATAAAAAGGTTAAATGACAAAAATTGAAAATATTACTTACCTCTAATATCTGCAGCCAAAATCCACACATTGAACCCTTATATATTTATTACTACGTAAGGGAAACTACTCTTGATACTGTATCCTGTGAGTAACACGTTTACAAAGTAACACAAAACTCAGTAAGCGGCTCATTGAATGTATATTATTCCGGAATCGATTTTAACGATCAAAGTTATAGGGAACGCCTCTATAAGAGCTTCATGAAATGATAGTCGAGCGGGTGGCGTCGAACGTCATTTCTGAGCATGCAGCGAGTATGCCTACCACGCATGCTTACAAATGCTATATATATGTTACATGTAATCATATCCGTATGATATTTGGTATACTAGAACAATATAAACCAATTTTACAGGGGCCATTGATTCGTGTCTTTAAGTCAAATGGTATTTGGGTAAGAGACAAAGTCTACGAACTTTTGGATATCCCACGTATGAGTACGTCTTGCTAGATGGAATATTTGCTAGATCATCTCCCATTTCAGAAAAGATGTTAGCATTTAATGCTGAAAGTAATTTAGGGGATCGATAAAAACCGGGTCTCCACCAAGGATCGAACCTGCGATCTCTAACATTGTAGTCGGACACTCAACCTCATTACTAAAGAGTTAACTCAACGGCAAGGCTGTTGGAAGTGGCCATATATCTACAATCACTACACTTCTCCACATTTTACTTATAAGAGCTCACCAGCTCTTGTTTACTACTCCATGCCTCGCATGAGTCCGTCAAACACTTCTGACACCATTTAAGAAAATAAGGGAGCGATAAAAATCCTGGCCCTACCAGGGATCGGAGCCAGGACCTCTAGCATTGTAGGCGGACACTCAACCTCATCACCAAAGTGTTACATGTAACTCAACAGCATGGCAGTTAGAAACGGCCGTATCCATACAATCACTACAGTAAGTATACATGGTAATGATTATACACGTATACAATATATTATGCTTGCTGAGAAACTCAGTCTGACCTTATGTAGGTTTCAGATACATGCATGTGGTTTTAAAAATGCTATTCATTGTAAAAGTTTGTGCTTATGTAACATACTGTGAAATCATTAATTTTCGTGGGGATTACATTTCGTGATTCATTGTCTACCACGAAATTGAATCCCATCGAACAATAACTTTGACCCTTGTTTTTATCACCTGAAATGCAAAATCCACGAATTAACGTCCCATCGAAGTAGTCTTTTTTACCAAAACCACGAAATTTCGTCCCTTCGAAATTAAATGACTTTACAGTACTACTCATTGCCTTCCTAGAGCTTATTGGAAATACTATTTTATCAGACGCCCGTGCCTTGATGTTACATTGATTATCATGTCCATTATGATCGTAAAATGCTTCAACAGAGTGAATAAATGTTTTGGCATAAACACGTGTTTGATATAAGTGTTTACTATTTGTATCAAAACTAAAAATAAAACTTATGATAATAGTTATAATATGAAAGTTGAATATATTAATACAGGTCAGTTTATAAATAGACAAACAAAACAAAAACTGTACTGACGAACTCTGGTCATATGATAGAAATGGATCACGTGACAAAGTCTGACCACGTGATATTACATGATTTTACATTCGGAGCTGATAGTTGACTTTGTTTAATAATGTTTATATATCCACCGGGGACCTTATATCGTTTGATGTAAGGTCCCTGTTTCCTATTGTGAAGTACAAGGAACTGAAACTGCGAAGATTGTTATTGCCCTGTCAAAGAGATTACATTACATAAACGTAAAGGTAAGAAAATAAAACAATAAGTTTCCATATCCAATACCTACCTGTGTTTATACTGTCCCCTAATTATATATCCACATTTATAAATCCTAGCTTTATCCATAGTGTGTTTGTTCCCATAGTCAATACCTACCTGTGTTTATACTGACCCCTAATTATATATCCACATTTATAGATCCTAGCTTTATCCATATTGTATTTGTTTCCATAGTAAATACCTACCTACGTTTATACTGACCCCTAATTATATATCCACATTTATAGATCCTAGCTTTATCCATATTGTATTTGTTTCCATAGCAAATACCTAACTGGATTCATATTGTCCCCTAATTATATATCCACATTTATAGATCCTAGCTCTATACATATTGTATTTGTTTCCATAGTCAATATCTAACTGGATTCATATTGTCCCCTAATTATACATGTATATCCACGTTTATAGATCCTAGCTTTATACATATTGTATTTGTTTTCATAGTCAATACCGACCTGAATTTATACTGTCCCCTAATTATATATCCATATTTATAGATCTAAGCTGAATCCATATTGTATTTTTACTTGCTTTGGAATAGTATAATTATATGACATCAACCAATTCGTAATACTAGTAGGTAATCTTTCCACGTTTCCGACTGCCTTGTAAGCCCATTCAGTATTTGTACATGACAGATATTGACAACATCATTTAACGATCGAAAATTATTTCTAAGTGCATATAAGTTGAGAATTCCATAGATCACCAGGTCGGTCAAATATTGATTAGGGGCCACCAGCCATTTTGAGAGCTATTCGACAAGTATTGATTTTAAATGATTTGAATAAATTAATCTAATTTTGCATATTTGAATGAAATTAAATTACATGAAAAATATTTGTAAGTGTAGCTACTACAAAATTAAATCGTATCATATATATATATATATCATAAAATACGGTCTTGACATTCCCAAATTATAGCCCCTTCACTACAAAGAAGTACGATGCGGATATTTTAGGCTTGAACATGAAAGCATTATTAAACGCACCACATGGGTCAGAAAATAGTAGTGATTTGGTCTCGATAGGGATGTTATACAGTCCAGTGAGGGTAGGAACAATGACGCAGAGGGACAATCAAGGTAAAAAAAAGTATAAATTCTTATACCAACAGTTCAATACCAAACTAAACTCTACCTGTTTTAGCAATGGTTTTAGTCTTTCGCATACACATAAACCATGGCGTCACTGTAAAAATATCCTAACTGGACTATACATACAACCATCAACATATTTACCATTTACAGTCCAGTTAGGATAAAAATCCAGTGACGCGGTGGAACAATCCACTAGTACGGTGTAAAAACAACTATAAAAGCTTATACCAACAGTTTAATACCAAACTAAACTCTACCTATTTCAGCAATGGCTTTAATCTTTTGGGTATACATTTTACGATGACGTCACTTTCATATTACCCTAGCTGGACTATACCGTGTTTCAGTTTTATTTTCGGACATTTTTGCTGATCAATCACTGTGTTTACTGTATTTGTGTGGTCGACATTTTATCATATATTTAAAGTTAGATACGATTGTTTAAATTGGTCATGTGATATGATTACATGAATATTGTGACACATGTACAAATGTAGTACGAGTTATTTATACTCACATTTATCAAGTGTCGGCTGATTAAAAACGATTAGAGGACCTTCTAGTATAAGCTACCGAGTGCACCGTTGATTTAAATTCAAAACTGATTATGATGCTTTTATGTACATGTATATTTGTACGTCACTGTTAATTATGTAGCCTGTATAGTGGTGACGAAATGTTATTTTAGTTTGCATTCTGAACCAATAAAGTCAGTAAAAAATTTGTAGTTATTTCTAAATAATTTTAAACAATTGAACATTTGATAAAAAGTTGTATCAGTATTATGACCCTGCTTGTTTACATGGTTGTCCTTCTATTTAAACTCGAGACTATTGTTCACCAAAAGTTACTATGTTTGATTTTATCTGTTGATGATAAATTATAGTATTTTAGATACATATCATGAATCAATAGTTTTCATACTGATGCTGTCATATTGTAACAGATTGGGGCTTAAAGCATTTTATTTTAACACATGGACCGAGTATAAAACTAGATTGTACAGATACTTGACACAACATTTTCTCGTGGATAGTGTTTACACAAGATGACTGTTTCTCTTGTTATACCATAGTGAATTAATATCTCATTGCAAATGACCTAGTATTAAACTTAATCAGAATTAAGCAGGCCGAAGTGTGACCCCTTTTGTATTCACGAGCAAATGTTTGTAAAAAGGCACTTACAAACTCACCCAATACCGATGCTTTTATTCTATTCTACAGTGTGATTTAACGTCCTCTCTCAAAATAAATTTGTCTTTATAAATATTATAGGAAGACACAGAAAGCATTACGTTTTGGTGAAATACTTTACGTGTAGCTGTTCCACTAGAATCCATTACATGGTCTTCTGTCGTCTTAAACTAGGTAACTAGGTCAACAAGTCATATTGAAACCTTGTTTGGTCACTGGATCACACAATCTGACACGGTCTGTTCTTAGGAAGCTATTGCTTTGTCGATGGATGTCGCTGTTTTAGCACTGTATTTAGAGTCAGAAACAATGTCACTGGGTTAAATTGTAGTAAAACCTTGTTTGGTTACATGATGTCTCCAGTTTGGTATGTCTTAATGAAACTAGGTCATCCAGCTTTTTGACAACCAAGACTTGTGTATTTCGTTTTCTCGTTCGGTTATGTGTGTGAATTGTACCGTGTATAATGTGTGTAGTGATGTGGTGTATTTTTTCTGTCCACGGCTGGTAACAAACTGTAATCGTTGAAAACAAAAAAAAATGAAAATTTATATTTTTCTTTTAAGGTCAATGTTTACAGAAATCAACCAGCTGGTTCAAGAGGTGCACTTTGTTTTTAATAAAACAAACTGCTTAATGCATACTAATTATCGATAAAAGGTCGTGTGTTTACACAAACAATGGTATGGGAATAATGTAAACCTTAATTAACTTCATATTGTAAAATCCATTGCTGAAAGGTTTACTTTAACTGTCGCTGGTGATTTAGGCGGACAGTCATATAGATTTGTGTTGATAGAATCATATAAATCGACTGTGAAACAGTATCTACATAATATACAAAATGTAGTATAACCTTTTCACTAATAAATCAAATTTGATAAGATCTGGCATGTAAGTACTTTAAGCATTGCTGCGTAGGAATATGATTAGTTTATGGAGATATTGATAGTCAATTCTTGTTTTTCATTGGTTGAAATTCTGGTTCATTTAGAACAACTAAACCTTTATAGAAAAAAAAATTCAAAACAAAATTGTTTTCTTTTTATTTTCGATTTCAACGATACCGTTACCTGTGGTTAAAATAATATGAGAAACAATAGACATGGAAGGCAGTGCTAATATTAACCAGAAAAAGTACAGATAACATAAGATACATCACAAAGTACAGATAACATAAGCTATATCACAAAGTACAGATAACATAAGATACATCACATAACACAAATACACGACAAACTGACTGGTGCACACGGAAGACTATTAGGGACGAAAAGGCACCCCAAGTCACAAAACAAGTCAATGTAGCATATAACCATAAATAGTTAGACAACAAATGGTAACATCTAGTTACTGAACAATGTTATTTTCATGATAAAACCATGAATACCATACCAAACAAGCGACCCTAGTAACACACCAGACATCTGAACAAGTTTAAGTAGTAAAACGTTGAATGTTGCATACCTTGTCCGAATTTTAATCAGGTTGTTTAAAGAAACATCCTGGTTATTAGATTGGGGTTGGGTGGGCATTTACGTACAACATCGGTTTTCGGTCAATAACTTGAGTTTGGATGGATCGATTGCGTCCTTGCTTGGGGTTGTATTTAGGATCAGTTGGATCGATGTCACTTTACTGAAACTAGAAAAACGGTTTCCGGTCAAATACCTAAGTTTGAATTGACCATCTTCGTGAAACTTTGTATTCAACAAGCCTGCGTGGAGACCTTGGTCAGTTTGAGAACGCATTTGGGATGAGTGTGATTATTAGGTTTGTATACAAACAAATAATGTCTAAAAACTACACAGCAAGGTCGAATGGCCGATTGTTTACAGTGTAAATTGAAAGAGTATCATGTAAACAAGAGTGAACGAAAATGTTCACCGAAATGAATTTTATGTCCATTTTCTAGTGTAAAGAAAGGCTAGCGTTATCACCGGCGGACTATATCAGTAGTATGACCTCTGCTTGTTTACATGGTTGTGCACGATCTATTTAAACTCCTGAGGTATTGTTCATCCAAGGTTACAATATATGTCTTATCTGTTGATGATTAATAGTATTATAGATACAAATCATGTGTCAATACTTTACATACATGTACAGACGGCATCATACTGTAACCGATTGTTTTAATTCATATGTAGACTAAGTATTAAACCACTACTAAATTTTGCAGATGGTTGTTTCAACATTTTCACATGTTTAGTGTTAACACAAAATGACAGCATTCTGTTGATGTGGAACAGTGAATTAATATCGTATTGTAGATGGCCAAGTATCAAACCTAATCAGATTTAATCAGGCCAAAAGTGTGACCCCTCGTGTATTCAGGAGCAAGTTTGTGTGACAAGGCGCTACAAAACTGACCCGGAACAGATGATTTTATTAAATGCATTTATAATATTCTACAGTGGGTAGTTCAGGTTTTGTCTCTAAAAAAGTTCTTTAAATTCAAATTTGTTGGTGTAATACATGTAACGTTTGGACTAAAATTCTTTATGATCTTCCGAGGTCGAAAGCTAGGTTAAGTAATGTTGAAAACCTGACCCTAGTTACACACAAGACATCTGAACAAGTTTAAGCAGTAAAACGTTGAGTGTTGCCTACCTTGTCCGAATTTTAACCTGGTTGTTCTAAGCAACATCCTATATTTGTCGGGTGGCTACGTACGACATCGGATTTCGGTCAATAACTAGAGTTTGGATATATCGATCTTCATGAAACAGTGTATATAACTAGCTTGTATTGCAACCTAGCCTGGGGTTGTATTTGGGGTCAGTGGGACCAATGTCATTGCACTGAAACTAGAAGAACGGTTTCCGGACAAATACCTGAGTTTTGATCGACCATCTTCGTGTTACTTTGTATTCAACAAGCCTGCATGGAGACCTTGGTCAGTTTGAGAACGCATTTGGGGTCAATGGGATTAAGGTCAAGGTCACCGTTACTTAAAACAGATTAGGGGTTTCTGGTCAAAAACTTGAGGTTGGGGTGACGCATCTTCATAAAAGAGCGTATTCAGGGTCAGTGGTGTCAAGGAACCAAACACAGTATTTTGACTGCATTATTAGGTGGACACTGTACTAAAACCTTAAGAACTTGACCTAGTTTATAGGGACACATATTGTTTTTTGATGAGGTTTAAAACATATCACGTAACATGATCTGTCACTGTAAGTGACATTTTAAGCCCTCGAAATATAGTGTTGATAGACCATGCAAGTACATGGACAGGTAAACAAAATATTGAACTTTTTGAAAAACAAAACTTTCAACATAATGTAAAAGTTATAAAAGAACATGACTCCTTTTACAACCAACCTAGAGTAATGCCACTTGACTAGCAGTGTAGTATTGTGATAATATATAAGTGTGCCAAATGTCAATTCAATAGGATAGTATTGATATTGAACGAAGTATTTTTTAAACTTTAACCGGAACCCTGGACTAACGGAAGACGGTTTAATTGTAATATGCCATAATAAACGTGACCTCTATAATATTAACAAGATTTGTTTATTTATTTTGATGTGACCATTGATCCGCCGTGTTTACGAGGTAGAATCACGTGATTGAACGTTCGCAACGTTTTGTTAACGATTTGAAATTGCCATGTGAAGCAGTGACTTACAAAGTACCACAAGTGTGTCTCAAAAGAGCCTCGGCTATGTTAGACACTGATAGATTAAGCAGTATATGATTGTTTCTTGCAGTTTTCGATTCCCTGTAGATGCATATATGTTATATTAGGCACCAAGTATAGTCAAATGGATAAACATATGGTAGTGCGAAGCAAAATCGGTACAATACATAGCCAGAAATAATTGTACCAGACAGTGTTAGTTATTTAACACAGCAAATAATGGATGTGTAATATGGAACGCCCTAGCTGTCTTAAGATCACCATTTGCTGTTTTATATGTGGATTACTTAATTTGTTTTGTGGATTCTTAATATTGTTAAATGGTTTCTTTATTATGTTATGTGGATTCTTTATCATGTTATGTGGTTTATTTATTATGTTATGTGGTTTCTCTATTGTGGTATGTAGTTTCTTTATTATGCTATAGTGTAACGTAGTATTTGATATGTATAAAATGGCTTGATAATGCGGTAGTTGAACTGGTTCGAAATGGTGGTGTAGACAATCCATGAATAGCTTGACTATTTGGTTGTTAAACTCCTCGCAGTTCTAGCGACCCCTGTTGATCAACATGGAATTTTAACAGATTTGATTTATCAATTTGTGTTAAATTTGCATTGCGCATACCTTGGTACTAATTTTATTAATCACGATCTTTATTAACATCGATATTAAAATAAATAGGCGATAAAGTCGTAGTAGCAACAAAGAAAAGATATATAAATTATTTATGTACTTTTCCTTGCTTAGTTATCGTTCTAAAAGTAAAAGGGTTTTCAAAAATAATGTTGATATTTATATTTGGTATTTTCTTTATCGCGCCATATCCTGACTCAACTGGAGTCATGTCTGATTTCTACTGATTGGTGTTTTATATAATTATTATTTTTGTCTTCTTCGGTTGCAATAAAGAGTAATGTATCCAAAATACCAATGCGTAGTGACTTCTTTTAACGGCTTGTTCTAAATCAAATCAGATCAAATAAATATGTGTTTATTGATTTATTGTCGGAATGTTGTATAACATCCCGTGCACAATTTGTATTTATCTCATTGCTCGATGCGTAATCAGAGCACGTGCTACAGTCCGTCCCGTGACATCTCCCGGAAAATTCCGTTTACTGCGCACCCAGCTCTTATCGGGGCTGGTATTTCTAACCATGAAGAGTATTTTTTTAGGTTTGCAAATGGCCAGAATTAGCGTTATGCCTATTCTTGGTTATATAACGGGTGCGGTTACAGTTCTGTATCCAGGTCCTAGATTGTACACGAAATAACGCTGCAGCTATAAATTAGGGAATTATCGTCGTATAACATAATCTCATACATTCGAAGTTATATGCCACTTGATTATTCTTGATATCTCGAAAACCGTTTTAGATAACTTTATCAAATTTTCACCAGTTTTAGTTTAAGGCATGTGCACATTGCTGCACTTGCTAATTCAGAATTTTGTGCGTATGAAAATTCGTGATAAAAACGTAATTTAAGTCACCAGGATTTACAAAGTCACATAATTAAACAGCGTATTTATTAGGGGTCAATTGAGTATTTTCAATAATTCAATTCTTTACATCTTGAAGTGTAATGTAATAAGTGTACACAATAAAAATATTCATAAAATTCACCTACGGGTCACGAAATAGCAGTTGGTAAGCTTAGAACGCCTCAAACTCAGCTCAATGTCAGAATAAAAAAACAATGCGTTTAAATTTAAATTTTAACCTCAAAAGGCTACTTGAATGGTAAAATTCACACTTCATCTGAATAATGAATGTTAGTATTATGCAATAGAGTTGAATTGATTCAGTTTTATATAATAATTGGCCACTCTAAATTTAAATTTCAACTTGAGCGCAACCCGCGTTACTCTCAGGAATCGTATTTTCGGGTGTGTCTCAACAGACGCACTATGGGTACGGAAAACACTATATTTTGCAACAACAAAAGAACAATTTTCGTATACTAACATTTAAGTAAATATTGTTAATAACTATTTAAAACATGAGCGAATAAAATGTTGATATGCACAACCATTATAGGAATAAGAGACATCTATACGCATACATAGCATACGCATACATAGCAATCAGATGCGTGATAAAGATGCGACTTTAAATATAAGCATTCAGTCAGTTGAAGACGTGTTGTGCAAAAGTCTATTGTCGGATCGAACAGAAAATTCACCATAACTTGTGTCAAATATTACTGTACACTTGTGCCAAATTTTATAAAAAATCATTTAGGAATATATCAACTGTAGCGTTAGAAGTACCGCTAAGTGTACCTGTGCAACCAAGAACAGGACAAATTAATACACCATATACCACACAATAGAATAAGAAACAAAGAAGAGCCTAGAATGCTTATATTTCTGTAGTTGTGTAGAAGGCATGTAATATGCACCGATCGGCTTATTACTTATTGTATTAGAAGTGTAAATAGTTCTTGCATCGCTGTGGGTTGGGAGACCCCTCAAAGAGCGGTGACTTTTAAAGACCGCCTACCATCCGTTGTGTATTTTTATTTATTTTTAAATATATGTAATTTTCTTGACAAAAAGTATTAAATATTAAAATAATAAATAATAAAAAGTTAAAATAAAGGCCAATTCTCAGAATTCAGCGGTCGTTGTCATGAGGTGGCCTGTAATGCGATTATCGATTGTGAATGGTCATCGGTGAGGTAAATTAGTTATAGCTTTACCAGATTTAATTGACACTCATCAAAGTTCGTAAAGCTCGCCTGGTCATGCTCGGTTGTATTCGATTTGCATGTTAATTTACTATATACCGTTATCTCCGGACTTTTACGAATTATGCAAGGACTGTCAGTTTAACCTGGTAGGGCTATACATGATAATCTCGTGATTTGATACAATATTTACTAACAAGGTATCATTCCGCAAAGTCACTAGATAACCATGTAACTAATAATATCCCACTTGACTAAAATGTATGACACTGGGTGATTGATTATAGCTTGGTCACATTGACATGAGCCTGACCTATCGATTACCATAATTTAAGTGTCAATATAGTGTCTAAGCTACACAGAGTGTATGTTTTCATAATCGTAGAGTATCACGATGAAGCTCGAGATGAAATACAAACACAAATCTTAAATGCCGATATTGCACGATTTGCTTGCGAAATTTAAATATTCATAGCAAGAACATTGTAATATATTCTTGCATTAAGGCCAGGCTCTAGTCAAAATAGCCAAGCTATATTTAAACAGCACATTAATAAGTAACATTGACTGTATGATTTACTAATCATTCATTAATATCAGATTTTGTAACACAATTAAATCGGAAAGATAATCCCACCACGAATGTTTTGACTTTTTTGATTGAGTTTCATCCCTTTAATATTTTGGACTATAATATTGAACAGCTATAAGTTACATGTAAGCACAGAACAACCACTCAATGATGGTCCTTGTGTTGAACAACGACCTCTCTATAACAACATGTTAAGACGACATGTATTATATTACAAAAATAATACAACCTCTCCAGAGTGGTCAATGTGTTGAACAACGACCCCTCTATAACAACATGTTAAGACGACATGCATTATATTACAAAAATAATACAACCTCTCCAGAGTGGTCCATGTGTTGAACAACGACCTCTCTATAACAAAATGTTAAGACGACATGTATTATATTACAAAAAAATACAACCTCTCCACAGTGTTCCTTGTGTTGAACAACGACCTCTCTATAACAACATGTTAAAACTACATGTATTATATTACTAGTACAGTACAACCTCTCCACAGTGTTCCTTGTGTTGAACATCGACCTCTCTATAACAACATGTTGAGACTACATGTATTATATTACTAGTACAGTACAACCTCTCCAGAATGGTTCTTGTGTTGAACAACGACCTCTCTATAACAACATGTTAAGACTACATGTATTATATTACTAGTACAGTACAACCTCTCCAGGATGGTCCGTGTGTTGAACAACGACCTCTCTATAACAACATGTTAAGAGTACATGTATTATATTACTAGTACAGTACAACCTCTCCAGAATGGTTCTTGTGTTGAACAACGACCTCTCTATAACAACATGATGAGACTACATGTATTATATTCCTAGAACAGTACGACCTTTTCAGAATGGACATTGTGTTGAACAACGACCTCTCTATAACAACATGTTGAGACTACATGTATTATATTCCCAGAACAGTACAACCTCTCCAGAATGGTCATTGTGTTGAACAACGACCTCTGTATAACAACATGTTGAGACTACATGTATTTTATTCCTAGAACATTACAACCTCTCCAGAATGGTCATTGTGTTGAACAACGACCTCTCTATAACAACATGTTGAGACTACATGTATTATATTACTAGTACAGTGCAACCTCTCCAGGATGGTCCTTGTGTTGAACAACGACCTCTCTATAACAACATGTATTATATTACTAGTCCATTACGAGTCATAATTGACATTCACTATTAATTTTACCTTTGTATAACAAAAACCTCTGTACAACAGACAATATGTGCAGATCCTAAAGGATTACAAGCTCTCCAGAATGATCCTTGTACAGAGCAACGACCGCTCTATAAAAAGACCTTCATATTTTCATATTAATTACTATTAATTTAAACTCTGGAAAACAACAACCTCTGTACAACAGCCAATATTTGCAGCTTCAAAAGGGTTGTATCCTATAAATTATATGAGCCGTTCTCCAGGAAAACCGGGCTTATTGACAAAAATACGAAAATCATGATAATAAATCGTTAGAAGGACGAGCCTCTTATGAACAATTTCTGAAAATTTGTACGCATTATAACATATATTGACGAAATTATAGACTTTTTAAACTAACCACTCCCGTCAAGTTTTTTAGTGACGTCGCAAACGTCATTGGAACGTTATTTGACGTAACGTTAACAATCATTTCATAAACCCAGTATTTATTGAATTATTGACGTAAACTTTTCTTTTTTTTGTCACATTTAAGAATAATATTCTGACTTTATTAAAACACGATACAATTGTGAATGTTTGCTTAAAGGGTAAAGTAGCTGCTATTTTTTACCACTAACCCCTTGTTTTTCTCAATTCGGGTAGTTTGCGGAAATTGATCACCATAGCAACGACGGAAGTAATTTTATCAGAAATTTTAAATCTTTAAGATAGTACTATGTTATCCAACTACTTACGATTAAATCGGTGAACATGACTTTTTTCTCATTTTAGACCTATTTCTAAATGTTATAATTATATAATTACTATTGTTATGTCAATAAGCCCGGTTTTCCAGAGAAACCAACCCCTCTTAAACAACACTATTACAGAGGTTACTATTAATACTATTCCCTGTTTCTTCTAAAGAGCAGTAAATTATGTAAGCAACAAAACTAACTGTATATCAGTGGGTGTAACTCTGCAGACTCTGAGGTTGTTCTGTACACGGACAAGTGTTGATTTTTGTGATCGGTATAGAAAAAAGTTATGGATCCTTTTTGGAATGAATTAATCATCATATTACATGTATTTTGTGCTTAGTGTAAAATTAACGAATAAACTGTAATTATAAAAGATATATACACTTAGCGGCACTTCTAACGCTACCGTTGATATATTTATGTTTTCTTTAAAACTCCTATATGGATTTTTATGAAATTTGGCACACGTATACAGCAATATTTGACACAAGTTTAGGCGAATTTTCCACTCGATCCGACTTTAAACTATCGCATTACACGTCTTCAACTGACTGAATACTTCTATTGAAAGTCACAATTTATCACGCAATACCGGTCATCTGATTGTTGTGTATGCGTGTAGATGTCTCTTTTTCCTTTAATGGTAGTACATACCAATATTATATTCGCTCATGGTTTTGAATAGGTATTAACAATATTTACTAAAATGCTAGTAAACGAAAATTGGTGGTTTTGCTGCAAAATATAGTGTTTTCCGTACCCATAGTATGTCTGTTGAGAAAATACGATTCCTGCGAGTAACAAGGGTTACGCTCAACTTGAAATTTAAATTTAGGGTGACAAATTATTATATTAAACATAATAAATTCAACTTTACTGTGTAATATTAACATTCGTTATTCAGAAGAAATGTTAATTTTACCATTCAAGTAGCATTATTTGCGGTTAATAGTTTATTTTAAACGCATCAGTTTTATATTCAGATTATGAGCTGTTTAAGAGGCGGTCTAAGCTTACCAACGGCTATTTGGTTACCTAGGAAATTGTAACGTAGATGAATTTTATAAATATTTTTACTTTGTACACTTCCTACATAACACTTGAAGCTGTATAGAGATAAAATATTGAAAATACTCAGTTGATCCCTAATAAAAACCCCGTTTAATTTTGTGACTTTGTAATTCCGGGTGACGTAAACTACGCTTTTACCACCAATTTTCATACACACTAATTTATTGAATTAACAAGTGCAGCAATAGGCACATGCCTTAAACTAAAGCTGGTGAAAATTTGATAAAGTTGTCTTTAAAAGTTTTTGAAATATCAAGAATAATAAAGTGGCAGCGTTAGAAGTGCCGCCAAGTGTACTTGTGTATATATATTTACTAATTATACACCGTCACTAACCGCTTAATTACAAAATAAATACATGTGATACATGTGTAGGTAGATTATGGTATTATATCATATTACAGTTTAACAGAACATAACGATTATATCGCAAGGCTTTTGTGCCAAATTGAATATTTTGAGATCAATTTAATATCAGTGAACAATAACGACTGAGTGTGTCGTCATGTTTAAACGATAAATGTCCGACGGTAGATCTAAATCATTGTTTTAACTTCTTATATTCATGACATACATAACATTAATACAGATTTGAGATTTCATTCATTTTTAGTTTCACTGTGTGATGTGTAAATATATCACTATATAAGTATGCTGTTTGCTATTACTGTATTAATGAACATTTTCTTACATTAAGATTAAAGGTTTGGACATTTTAGATTTGATTTTGTTAAATGGATAGCTCTAACGTTCCCATTGGACATTCATCGTTTTGAAAGCAAAGATCAGTTTAGTATTTATATCTTTACTGTGACCGTTGCGATATTTGGGGAGGGATTTGATGAATGTTTTCAGTATTGAAGTGTGAATTACAACAATGGTTTTGTTATCTTTTTACGAAAAGATTCTTCCTTGATTTGAACTCATAGCTCAAGACTGCAAAATTTTAATACTTTAATAATGTACAGTACAACCTCTCCAGAATGTCCTTGTGTTAAACAACGATCTCTCTATAACAACATGTTGAGACTACATGTATTATATTACTAGTACATAACAACCTCTCCAGAATGTCCTTGTGTTAAACAACGACCTCTCTATGACAACATGTTGAGACTACATGTATTATATTACTAGTACAGTACAACCTATTCAGAATGTCCTTGTGTTAAACAACGACCTCTCTATAACAACATGTTGAGACTACATGTATTATATTACTAGTACAGTACAACATCTCCAGAGTGGTCCTTGTGTTAAACAACGACCTCTCTATAACAACATGTTCAGACTACATGTTTTATATAACTAGTACAGTACAACCTCTCCAGAGTGGTCTATACGTTAAACAACGACCTCTCTTTAACAACATGTTCAGACTACATGTATTATATTACTAGTACAGTACAACCTCTCCAGAGTGGTTCTTGTGAAGTTGTTATACAGAGGTTGTATCTCTACAGGAGGAGGCGCTACAACTATATATGGAATATCTGTATTTTTTCCAATTCATATCACATTAAATATCAACAACGACCTCTCTATAACAACATGTTAAGACTACACGTATTATATTACTAGTACAGTACAACCTCTCCAGAGTGGTCTATATGTTAAACAACGACCTCTCTATAACAACATGTTGAGACTACATGTATTATATTACTAGTACAGTGCAACCTCTCCAGAGTGGTTCTTGTGTTAAACAACGACCTCTCTATAACAACATGTTGAGACTGAATGTATTATATTACTAGTACAGTACAACCTCCCCACGGGGGTCCTTGTGATGCTCTCTATAACAGCATGTATTATATAACTAGTCCATAACAACCTCTACAGAGTGGTACTTGTGTTGAACAACGCTCTCTGTAACAACATGTTAAGACTACATGTATTATATTACTAGTACAGTACAACCACTCCAGAGTGGTCCTTGTGTTAAACAACGACCTTTCTATAACAACATGTTGAGAGTACATGTATTATATTACTAGTACAGTACAACCTTTCCAGGATGACCCATGTGTTGAACAAGGACCTCTTTCTAACAACATGTTGAGACTACATGTATTATATTACTAGTACAGTGCAACCTCTCCAGAGTGGACCTTGTGTTGAACAACGACCTCTCTATAACAACATGTTAAGACTACATGTATTATATTACCAGTACAGTGCAACCTCTCCAGCATGGTCCTTATGTTGAACATCGACCTCTCTATAACAACATGTTAAGGCTACATGTATTATATTACTAGTACAGTACAACCTCTCCAGAGTGGCCCTTGTGTTGAACAACGACCTCTCTATAACAACATGTTAATGCTACATGTATTATATTACTAGTACAATACAACCTCTCCAGGGTGGAACTTGTGTTGAACAACGACCTCTCTATAACAACATGTTAAGGCTACATGTATTATATTACTAGTACAGTACAACCTCTCCAGTGTGGCATTTGTGTTTAACAACGACCTCTCTATAACAACATGTTGAGACTACATGTATTATATTACTAGTACAGTATAACCTCTACAGAGTGGCCCTCGTGTTGAACAACGACCTCTCTATAACAAAATGTTAAGACTACATGTATTATATTTCTAGTACAGTACAGCCTCTCCAGAGTGGTCCTTGTGTTGACCAACAACTCTCTATAACAACATGTAAAGACTGCATTTATTATGTTACTAGTAAAGTGCAACCTGTCCAGAGTGGTCCTTGTGATGAGCAACAAACTCTCTATAACAACATATTGAGTCAACATGTATTATATTACTAGAACAGAACAATCTTTCCAGAGTGGACCTTATGGTGAACAAGGACCTCTCGTTAACAAGACCTTCATATTGCAATAAGTTGAAATTTACTATAAATTTACCATCTGAAAACAATTGATACAACAGCCAACATATGCAGCTCCCAAACGGTTATAATCTCTCCAGAATGGTCCTTGTACATAGCAACGGTCTCTCTATAAAAAGATCTTCATATTTTCATTTGTTAAAATATACTATTAATTTAAACTCAGAAAAAAACACACTGTGCAACAGCCAATATTTGCAGCTCCCAAAATATGTTGCCCTATATTATACTTCATGAATATAATATAAAAAATGATATGAAAATGAGTTTAGGAGTAATATACGAGATAACAGTTCAACCTCTCCAGAGAAAACAGCCCTTCTTCAACACCTCAATCCATTATTACGGAAGTAACAATTCACATTATTCCATATTATTCCCCTGCAGAGCAAGAAATTCTACCAAACATACAACGTAATCCATCATAAGTACTAATATCACAAATGTAACTATTTATTTTATTCCCTTATTCCTCCAAGGAGCAAGAAATTCTGTAAGCAACAAAACTTATTGTTTACCAATGGGTGTAACTTTTAAAAGGTGATTGTGTATATGAACAAGTCTAGCGTTTTGTTATCGGTATAGCAAAACGCCATTGATCCTTTTTGGAATTATTTAATCATTATACATGTATTACATGTATTTTATGCTGAGTGTATAAATTGTAATCATTATAGATAATTAATAACCGCTTAATAAAAAGGAAACACATGTGACAGGTACATTATGGTATACGAGTCGTATAACAGTTTAATAGAGCATACTAGTATGATTATTATGTCAAGCCTTTTGTGCAAAATTGGATATTTTGAGATAAATTTGACATCGATGAACAATAACGACGTAGTGTGCTGTGCATGTTGAGCAGATAAATGTCAATTTTCAAAACGGTCCCCGGGAAATTAAAAGCAAATAAAAAAAAATGTGAAATATTTTCCGGTTGTCCTAAAAATATCACATTTTGTACCACAACTAAATGGGAAAGATAATCCTACCCAGAATGTTTTGACTTTTTTATTTGGGTTTCGTCCCTTTAACACTTTACATCAAACAAATATAAGATACATGTAATTATATGGGTTTTTTTACATTACAGAATGTCGAGTGTTCAAGAGAACATGAAAAACCTATCTTTGAGATTATCAGAAGTACTCGATGATGTTGGTGTTAATGATGAGATGGTGATGAAAGGACGAACACGTGCTTTGTTACGTGAATCCGCAGGTGTCATAGGTTCACTTGTGAAAGATGGAGTTATGTCTACACCGGTATACAACTTTGGCAGTCAATCAGAGGGCAGCACAACTAGGGGCATTAATTCAGATGTTGATGCACTGATATGTCTGAATTCACACCACGTGATACCGGACTGGGAAAAGTGGAATCACGGGGCAACCAACGTATTAATGGTTCAGGACGATAGTACAGCTCCTGGGTACTGTCTCTTGCAACGCTTGAGGGACGATGCACCTCTTGCTGTGAATTATGTTTCTGATGATACGTACCATATGGATGATAAAGGGAGAGTAGTGTTGAAAAACTCTGTATTTGATGATGAATTCAGGGACATTGGTGTTGAACGTCATGGTCCGGCTGGAAACAGACCTGAGGATGATAATTCACCAGAGACTGATATCGTTTTTGCATTTCCTTGTTCTCAATGGCCAAGGGAGGGCAGACCCTGGTTAGATCGAAGAAGTGAAAGCGGGTGGCCAAGTGCACGACTGAAGTCGCAGTGTGAACGTTCCGGATGTTTCCTGGTACCAGTACGTAGCAAGATTAGTGGGCTTGATGAACTGGAATGGAGGATATCCACTTCATTGGCTGAGAGATATCTGATATTCAGTTTAAATATAACGCAACTTAGATGCTACATATTGATGAAAATGTTGCTTAAATCGTACCCTGTATTCAAGGATGTGATATCAAGTTATATGTGTAAAACTATTTTGTTCCACTGTATAGAAAATGCTGATCCTGCATACTGGCAAGAACACAATTTGTTATGTTGCATCAACTACGTATTACATATACTCTATAACTGTATCCGTCTAATAAACTGTCCTCATTTTATAATTCCTGGGAATAACCTAATGGCTGGTAGAATTAACCCGGAACAAAAACAAAACTTGTTAGCAGTTATTCAACAAATCAATAACAGTAATGGTAGAGTCTTCCTTGAAATAAATATAGATGATGTTGGTCAAAGATTACAAATGAAGATGAACAGAATTCTCGTATATCCTCACAATGTACTTTCAGCTTTAGAAGTACGGAAGGATATATCGGGTGAATTGTGTTATGGTGCTGCAATGGACATCTGTGGTGAATATTGCACATATATGAAGCATAACATAAGCAACAACGTCCAAGATGCTATTCAATATTTCGTGCGTGGTAACGTGAGATGTAACCAACAGTATAACCATTTCAGTTGTTTAGAACAGAAAGCGTATGATAGTATCGCGCCATTTTTCTGTTCTACAATAGGTTCACTGCTAGCATCTTACTATAAAACAATCAACCAACCTTTGACAGACGATGTGATGACGTGTTTGAAGCTTGGACTGAACTCTGATGTATCGTCTGGTTTGTTGAAACTTGCGACTGTGTGTTACAGTTTTGGTAACATGAATGTAACAGAGGCGATATTACGTCTTGTAGATCAGCAGTATGATCGGAATGTTGTTAATCCTGTTTGTGGATGTCATTGTGATATGCCCGCTAGAGGGAAACAAGAATTTGAGAATGTAGCTGACCAAATAGATGTTACTGATTTCAGACATATTGTATCATATTGTGTGATATTCTTGCCTTGTGAAATCAATATTGTACCGGAGGAAATGAGACAAGAATACACTCGATCATCACCAGAAGATATACAGAACAGAGGTATATATGATGACTGGATGGATCTTGCAGTGATAGATTCTCTCCCCTACTTGTATTTCCTACAATACAAAACATACGGACGCCTGATAAATCGGGGGGAACAAATGACCGCTCTAAACAAATTACAACATGCAATAGACAATGAAATAAACTTACGCCACAAAGAGACAGCGCTGAGCCTTCTTGGAAAAGTCAGGGAACAAGAGAATCTACCGAATGAAGCATTCCATTGTTACGAGCGATCTCTTCAGGTGCGACCTAGGAATAATGCTGCCAACTTTCATATGGCAAGACTCCTGAACAGATAAATGTCGTGACAAGGTGTTGTAGCAACAGTATATTTACGTCATGTGTGAAGTGAAGTATTCCATTGATGTATCTAGGACAACTCCATTTTTATAATGTGACTGGACAATATTCGGAAAATCCGTTAATTGAATTAACTTGTGAATATTAAATGACGACCCAGGAGGAAAGAATCTTAATGAATATGATAGTATGTGGGGTGATCAGAAAGTAATGAGACAAACGTTCTAAAGTGATCATTCTTCGTGATATCAATGAAATAAGTATTTATTTCAAATAAGTAATGTATCCATTCTCCGTCTGCAGAATTTCATAAATTTTCATCCATTACTGGCAGGAGATACATTATTTTGCAACCTTGGGTACAGCGATCGCCACATATTAACGACTTCAATGACGGCGCGTACGTAAATTGTTAGTTATTCGAAGGTCTCGTTGCTTCGAAAAATCGCGTTATTCTCTCAAACTATTGGACAGATTTACTAATAATTCAGTATTTATTTAGAACAATTGCTTATTTGACAAAAAGCAAATCAGTTGTTATACAATATCAAGGAAATGTTAAATAATCGTTCGATCATTTTCACTCTAAATACGGCTCTCGTATACACGTCAGTCAAACGAGTGACGCTCAAAATTGACAGCTCATCTAATGCTTTTCTGATCACGAATTGATATAATAGAGTTTCTTTCCCGCCACAAACCATTTTCCAGTAACTATACATAAGTGTATGTCTCGCAGACTTCTCTTTCGATGTTCGCTTCCTCATTTTAATTGTTTGTATAGACCTTAATCCTAGGTTGTGGAAGAACTGTATATTTTCTAGATGTGACTCTTTGCCGAAATATTGCGTAGTTTTCAAGTCGCTAATGTTAGTTTTCACGTCATATATTAAAAATGATCACGCCTAAATCAAAAACGTTTTAATCCACAGTTATTCAATGTTATAGCGTCATGTCCAGCTAATTTGATAAACATTCGAGTAATATTTAATAAAATATAAGTCGAATATTTTTCCCTACTATATATCGAAAAAGGGCCACGTTTTGATGTGCGGCGACATAGCGCGACACGTTATCTTTGACGTTGCATTCATAAAGAACTACATTGTACTTGTTGCAGAACATTGAATTTGATACGAAAACATCGGCATTAAAAACAGCAAACTTAATATGACACCTTCATGGATCAGATACGCAAACTTTAAAAATTTGTCTCATTACTTTTTTATCATCCCACGTTGATATTTAGTTTCAGTATGTTAGACTTAGGTCGTACATCTGGCACATGGTACACATAAATTTCATAATGTGGGAGTAGTGATGACAGAATCCACGCGTAGGACCAAAGTGAAAATTTACTTAGCTATTGTCATGGTCACATAATATGTCCCGTCTGTTACATGTATATAACACCACATCATGTCACGGGTGGTCACATACTATGTCCCGTCTGTTACAAGCATATAACACCTCATCATGTCATGGGTGGTCACATATTATGTCCCGTCTGTTACAGGCATATAACACACCATCATGTCATGTGTGGTCACATACTATGTCCCGCCTGTTACAGGCATATAACTCCTCATCATGTCATGAGTGGTCACCTACTTTGTCCCGTCTGTGACAGGCAAAAACAAGTATTGCAGTGCTTACTGAGTACATATCGTTGGCTTAGAATGAGAAGGTGCAAAATTAATTATTTGAGAAAATTAGAAATTTATGCCCTCGGGCAAATTATGTTGAGCCTTGGCGCACATTGAAAAAAAATGCACTGACTTAAATGCATCTAATGCCAACATGCATAAGGAACTTTGTATCCCAACAAACTTCAATTGGACCTTTGACCTCTGTGACTTTGATCATTAAGAAAAGAACCAGGGGTTGCTTGTGACATTCCGATTAATAGAGGTTGACATTCATGGCAATTTCAAGCAAGATTGGTCAATGCATGACAAAATTATGGTCCAGACAATCTTCTTTAGACATTTGATCTGCAACTGTGACCTTGATATTTGATATAAGAACCTGAGGGTTGGGCATCGGAACCTGAGGGTTGAGCATGACACTCCAGCTTATGGAGATGAACATTCATGCCAAATATAAGAAGGATTGGTCAATGCACGAATAGGTTATGGTCAGGACAAGCTTCAATTTGACCATCAACTGTGACCTTGACCTTTAAGATATGAACCTTGGAGTCTGCCATGCAACTCGATCTCATGAAGGTGAACATTCATGCCAAATATAAGAAATATTGGTCAAGCATTGGTGAGATACAGTCCAGACAAGGTCAAGGTCTATGATGGTCATTTTTTTACCTTTGTCCTCTAAGTGTGAACTTGACCTTTGAAGCTAGAGACCTTGATCTTGCGCACTGCACAACGCCTCATGGTGTTTAACAATTATGCCAAGTTATTTAAAAAGTGTCAATGCATAAGGGAGCTACAGCCCGGACAAGAATCCGGACGGACACACTAACTAACTTACGTTCAGACACGCAACCGCCATCGTGGCGACTATGTCGAGCTCACCGCTGGGCTGGACAATAAAAAACTGTCCGAAATTTACCCTTTATTTGTGGACAAGTATTTCTGATAATAGGCTCGTAAACAGCGTCTTATGATGCAGATTTCAAATATGTATCCGCCTTATAAAGTTGTTAGTAGTATTTACGACCTTCTTATTCTAAGCCATATATATGCAGTATATTCAAATGTGAATGATACATTGTCTACAAGAAAAACAATAATTAGTTATCTAACAACGTCATGTATTATACTTAATCTAGTAACATAATGTACATGTATTTTCACAACACATTAAAGTTGAAGTAAAATAAATTGTCAATTCATAAATTGTCCTAGTTGAGGTTTACATTCAGTTAATACCCCTACAGATAATCAAATCGTTGTACACCACTATCTTATTGTAGCAAAGTATTTCTATATACCATGTCTCCTAAGTTTAATATTGCATTTCGTTTCGGCAATATGATACGATATGATGGGAGACTAAATAGCGTTGATAAAAATGTTTTTGTATATTTTATGTACATTGTATATTGTTTTAAACATGTATTAGTCGGGACTGTGCAGCACTTTTGAACGTGTGTATACATGAAAAAAGGGCTATATAAATATGGTATAATAATAATAATAATAATTCATTATAGAGTCACCCCATCCCTATTTCATATATCTATCAGATGCATTTATGATATTAGGATGACTTCCTGAGCCCATTCAAATAAAGAATATATTTACTTTCAAAGTTATGGATTAGTATCACACAAACCTACATGTATGTTGATGGATAACACTCCATTAACACACTAACCTAAAAATCAATAGAGGTAATGTTAAGTTTGACATCCTAGGACGGAACACTCTTGTGTTTTTGAACAGAAAATATTTGTTCACCCGACTGACCGACATGAGCCTAGCAAAATATCCCTCTTTACAGTTAGATTACATTTATAAGGATTGAATAATAAAAGAAAATTAACAATTGTTACAATTATTGTCCGCCGATCAAGTTAGGAAATTTTGGCGCCATGTTGACGCTACTTTTAGTGCATGTAAAATTCAATGACTACATACATGTTTCTAAAAGATCAACATATCTACCCTGGACTTTTATGTACAACTAATATATACTAATTATTCAATTGTGTACGATATGAAGAATAAACATCAACACATTTTAAAGGATTTAATACGGTTAATTCGAGTCCCTCTCTACAACGAACAATTTTCGGTCTCCGCAGAATTTCGCTCAAGAAAGCTCACTGTTATATATAGTAATGTCATAGACCACTTGCCCTTAACCTGCGGAACAGCTTAAATATCAGGGTATTGTTTTATCAAAGCATTTACTGTAATCTTAAACTTACATTTCAATTTGAATCCTTTATAATTATGTAACTGCTTCAAATCCTGGTAAAGCGATTGGTGAAATCATCAGTTAAATAATTCAGTTAATGATTTTAAACAATATATTTCCCTCTTTTGCAGATGTAAACGCATTATAAGGATTTTAAATTTGAGCGTAAGTTTAGAATGTTGGTAAGTTCTTAGATAAACAGTACCCAGGCCCAGTAGTAACACATTGGAACACAAGGCAAGTCACAGTGGCACTGCCTCCATGACAATTCGGCGAATTGCTCAAATAGAAAGAAGAAAACTCCCCGCCATGTCATAGAAGAGAACGAAGACCCCCCTGTAACATACAAGAGGTTGTCTAGATGCGTAAGAATCTCTGGATAAGGTCCTGAACATAATTCAGTATTGATACGAATACACATGTAACACATTCTGTTCTAGCACACTTTAGACAATAGGAACTAAACACGTTAAGAGAGATGCTGTTTAACTTAGATTTGACCAAGTGAAATATATATTTAAGTATGAAGGACAATTGCTGTAATTAAAAAAATACTATGACCAACATTGCTGTAACTAGAACAATACTGTGACCAACCCATGGACACTGACCACTGCAGTAATTAGAACAATAATATGACCAACCTATGGACACTGGCCACTGCTTTAATTAGAACAATAATATGATCAACCCATGGACACTGACCACTGCAGTTATTAGGACAATAATATGATCAACCCATGGACACTGACCACTGCAGTTATTAGAACAATAATATGATCAACCTATGGACACTGACCACAGCTTTAATTAGAACAATAATATGATCAACCCATGGACACTGACCACTGCAGTTATTAGGACAATAATATGATCAACCCATGGACACTGACCACTGCAGTTATTAGGACAATAATATGATCAACCTATGGACACTGACCACTGCAGTTATTAGGACAATAATATGATCAACCCATGGACACTGACCACTGCAGTTATTAGGACAATAATATGATCAACCCATGGACACTGACCACTGCAGTAATTAGAACAATAATATGATCAACCCATGGACACTGACCACTGCAGTTATTAGAACAATAATATGATCAACCTATGGACACTGACCACTGCTGTAATTAGAACAATAATATGACCAACATGTGGACACTGACCACTGCTGTGATTAAAACAATGATATGACCAACCTGTGGACACTGACCACTGCTGTAATTAGAACAATAATATGACCAACCCATGAACACTGACCACTGCTGTAATTAGGACAATAATATGACACGCGGACACTGACCACTGCTGTAATTAGAACAATAATATGATCAACCCATGGACACTGACCACTGCTGTAATTAGGACAATAATATGACCAACCCGTGGACACTGACCACTGCTGTAATTAGAACAATAATATGACCAACATGTGGACACTGACCACTGCTGTAATAAGAACAATAATATGATCAACCTATGGCCACTGACCACTGCAGTAATTAGAACAATTATATGACCAACCCATGGACACTGACTACTGCAGTAATTAGAACAATAATATGATCAACCCATGGACACTGACCACTGCTGTAATTAGAACAATAATGACCAACCTATGGACACTGACCACTGCTGTAATTAGAACAATAATATGACCAACATGTGGACACTGACCACTGCTGTAATTAGAACAATAATATGACCAACATGTGGACACTGACCACTGCTGTAATTAGAACAATAATATGACCAACTTGTGGACACTGACCACTGCTGTAATTAGAACAATACACTGCCAATAGTGGCAAAAACAATAACATATTTTCTTAAATAATACAACATCCATAATGTATAATTTAACAAAGAGAAATATACACACCTCTTGTCAATGAATGAAAAAAAACCCAGATACATTGAAACAATACTGCATTCAATAAAAGCTAATGCCCTGGCGAAACCTTGTCTATAACTAGAGGGCCCAAAGGGCCTTTGGTCGCTCACCTGTTGCACATTGGTCTATGTATCAGTACAACTTATATTCTGACCATATTTCATGATGATTGGATCAAAACAAGGGTCTCTTGAGTGAGCACAAGGTCTTTCCTAAGATATGACATAGTGACCTAGTTCTTGACTCCACATAGCAAAGATTCAAACTTGGCCTATATTGCATGGAGAACAACACTTTGACCAGGTTTCATGGAGATTGGATCAACACGGTGACCTCTGGAGTGATCGCAAGGTTTCTTAGATTTGACCTAGTTCTTGACTCCACATGGCCAAGATTCAAACTTGGCCTAGATTGCATGGAGAACAACATTCTGACCAAGTTTCATGAAGATTGGACCAACACGGCGACCTCTGGGGTGAACAAAAGGTTTTTCTAAGATTTGACCTAGTGACCTTATTTTGACCCCACATGACCCAGTTTCAAACTTGGCCTTAGATTTCATAGAAATCAACATTCTGATCAAGTTTCATGATGATTGGATCAAAACAGCGACCTCTGGATTGAGCTAAGATTCTAAGATTTGACCTTGTGACCTAGTTTTTTTCCCCATATGACTTAGTTTCGAACTTGGCCTAGATTTCATAGAGAACAACATTCTGATCAAGTTTCAAGACGATTGGATCAAAATAGTGACCTCTGGAGTGAACACAAAGTTTTTCTAATATTTGACCTAGTGACCTAGTTTTTGACCCCACATGACCCAGTTTCCAAGTGGACCTATATAATATAGGGAACAACATTCTGACAAAGTTTCAAGAAGATTGGATCAAAATAGTGACCTATGGAGTAAAAACAAGGTTTTTCTAAGATTTGACCTACAACCTAGTTTTTTTACCCCACCAGACCCAGTTTTGAACTTGGTCTAGATTTTATAGAGAATAACATTCTGACCAAGTTTCATGAAGATTGCATCAAAACTGTTGCCTATACAGTGAACACAAGCCAATTGTTGACGGACAGACGGATGGACGACGGACGAAGAGTGATCACAAAAGCTCACCTGTCACATAGTATAAGGGAGCTACAGCCCGGACAAGGATCCGGACGGACACACTAACTAACTAACGTTCAGACACGCAACCGCCATCGTGGCAACTATGTCGAGCTCACCGCTGGGCTTGACAACAAAAAACTGTCTCAAATTTACCCTTTATTTGTGGACAAGTATTACTGATAATAGGCTCGTAAACAGCGTCTTATGATGCAGATTTCAAAAAGTTGTTAGTAGTATTTACGACCTTCTAATTCTAAGCCAGATATATATGCAATATATTCAAATGTGAATGATACATTGTCTACAAGAAGAACAATAATTAGTTATCTAACAACGTCATGTATTATATTTAATCTAGTAACATAATGTACATGTATTTTCACAACACATTAAAGTTGAAGTAAAATAAATTGTCAATTCATTATAGAGTCACCCCATCCCTATTTCATATATTTATCAGATGTATTTATGATATTAGGATGACTTCCTGAGCCCATTCAAATAAAGAATATATTTACTTACAAAGTTATGGATTAGTATCACACAAACCTACATGTATGTTGATGGATAGCAATCCATTAACACACTAACCTAAAAATCAATAGAGGTAATGTTAAGTTTGACATACTAGGACAGAACACTCTTGTGTTTTTTAACAGAAAATATTTGGTCACCCGACTGACCGACATGAGCCTAGCAAAATATCCCTCTTTACAGTTAGATTACATTTATAAGGATTGTATAATAAATGAAAAATTAACAATTGTTACAATTATTGTCCGCCGACCATGTTAGGAAATTTTGGCGCCTTTATGACGTTACTTTTAGTGCATGTAAAACTCAATGACTACATACATGTTTCTAAAAGATCAACATATCTAACCTGGACTTTTATGTACAACTAATATATACTAATTATTCAATTGTGTACCATATGAAGAATAAACATCAACACATTTTTAAGGATTTAATACGGTTAATTCGACTCCCTCTCTACAACGAACAAGTTTCGGTCTCCGAAGAATTTCGCTCAAGAAAGTTCACTTTTATATATAGTAATGACATAGACCACTTGCCCTTAACCTGCAGAACAGCTTAAATATCAGGGTACTTTTTTATCAAAGCATTTACGGTAATCTTAAACTTACATTCAAATTTGATTCCTTTATAATTATGTAACTGCTTCAAATCCTGGTAAAGCGATTGGTGAAATCATCAGTTAAATAATTCAGTTAATGATCTTAAACAATTAATTTCCCTCTTTTCCAGATGTAAACGCATTATAAGGATTTTAAATTTGAGCGTAAGTTTAAAATGTTCGTAAGTTCTTAGATAAAACAGTACCCAGGCCCAGTAGTAACACATTGGAACACAAGGCAAGTCACAGTGGCACTGCCTCCATGACAATTCGGCGAATTGCTCAAATAGCAAGAAGAAAACTCCCCACCATGTCATAGAAGAGAACGAAGACCCCCCCTCCTGTAAAATACAAGAGGTTTGTCTACATGCGTTAGAATCCCTGGATAAGGTCCTAAACATCATTCAGTATTCATCAGATGACACATGTTAACACATTCTGTTCTAGCAAACTTTAGACAATAGGAACTAAACACGTTAAGAGAGATGCTGTTTAACTTAGATTTGACCAAGTGAAATATATATTTAAGTAAGAAGGACAATTGCTGTAATTAGAAAAATACTATGACCAACATTGCTGTAACTAGGACAATACTGTGACCAACCCATGGACACTGACCACTGCAGTTATTAGAACAATAATATGACCAACCGGTGGACACTGACCACTGCTGTAATTAGAACAATAGTATGATCAACCAGTGGACACTGACCACTGCTGTAATTAGGACAATAATATGACCAACCCATGGACACTGACCACTGCTATAATTAGAACAATAATATGACCAACCTATGGACACTGACCACTGCTATAATTAGAACAATAATATGACCAACCCATGGACACTGACCACTGCTGTAATTAGAACAATAATATGACCAACCTATGGTCACTGACCACTGCTGTAATTAGAACAATAATATCACCAACCCATGGACACTGACCACTGCTGTAATTAGAACAATAATATTACCAACATGTGGACACTGACCACTGCTGTAATTAGGACAATAATATGATCAACCCATGGACACTGACCACTGCTGTAATTAGAACAATAATATGATCAACCCATGGACACTGACCACTGCTGTAATTAGAACAATAATATTACCAACCCATGGACCCTGACCACTGCTGTAATTAGAACAATAATATGACCAACCTATGGACCCTGACCACTGCTGTAATTAGAACAATAATATTACCAACCCGTGGACACTGACCACTGCTGTAATTAGAACAATAATATGACCAACCCATGGACACTGACCACTGCTGTAATTAGGACAATAATATGACCAACCCGTGGACACTGACCACTGCTGTAATTAGAACAATAATATGACCAACCTATGGACACTGACCACTGCTGTAATTAGAACAATACACTGCCAATAGTGGCAAAAACAATAACATATTTTCTTAAATAATACAACATCCATAATGTATAATTTAACAACGAGAAATATACACACCTCTTGTCAATGAATGAAAAAAACCAGATACATTGAAACAATACTGCATTCAATTAAAGCTAATGCCCTGGCGAAACCTTGTCTATAACTAAGTTAAGTTACCAATTTTCTAGGGCTCTTTTCAGCTGTTAAGCCGCATAAGCACCCTTTGACATTTTAACTCCCCTGGTCATTGGGCTACATATTGAAACCTACACTCGTGTCTCCCTGGGGAGACTATTTCTCTCCTGTGGTGTGGCAGCCAACATCGATCTGCGGCGCCCAGGAATAGACACTGCCCTCACAGGTACCATTTTACACCATGGTGGAGTGGAGCTGTGGGTCTTGCTCAGAGATTTTAACCAGTGGTCCAGAGGGGGATCGAACCCGGGACCTCACGATCTTGAAGCGCGCGCCCTACCTCTAGGCCACCGCTCCCCACAACTAGAGGGCCCAAAGGGCCTTTGGTCGCTCACCTGTTGCACATCGGTCTATGTATCAGTACAACTTATATTCTGACCATATTTCATGATGATTGGATCAAAACAAGGGTCTCTTGAGTGAGCACAAGGTCTTTCCTAAGATTTGACATAGTGACCTAGTTCTTGACTCCTCATAGCCAAGATTCAAACCTGGCCTATATTGCATGGAGAACAACACTTTGACCAGGTTTCATGGAGATTGGAGCAACACGGTGACCTCTGGAGTGATCAAAAGGTTTCTTAGATTTGACCTAGTTCTTGACTCCACATGGCCAAGATTCAAACTTGGCCTAGATTGCATGGAGAACAACATTCTGACCAAGTTTCATGAAGATTGGACCAACACGGCGACCTCTGGGGTGAACAAAAGGTTTTTCTAAGATTTGACCTAGTGACCTTATTTTGACCCCACATGACCCAGTTTCAAACGTGGCCTGAGATTTCATAGAAATCAACATTCTGATCAAGTTTCATGATGATTGGATCAAACCAGCGACCTCTGGTTTGAACTAAGATTCTAAGATTTGACCTTGTGACCTAGTTTTTTACCCCACATGACTTAGTTTCAAACTTGGCCTAGATTTCATAGAGAACAACATTCTGATCAAGTTTCAAGACGATTGGATCAAAATAGTGACCTCTGGAGTGAACACAAAGTTTTTCTAAAATTTGACCTAGTGACCTAGTTTTTGACCCCACATGACCCAGTTTCCAAGTGGACCTATATAATATAGGGAACAACATTCTGACAAAGTTTCAAGAAGATTGGATCAAAATAGTGACCTCTGGAGTAAAAACAAGGTTTTTCTAAGATTTGACCTAGCGACCTAGTTTTTGAGCCCACGTGACCCAGTTTCGAACTTGGTCTAGATTTTATAGAGAACAAAATTCTGACCAAGTGTCATGAAGATTGGATCAAAACTGTTGCCTCTAGAGTGTACGCAAGAAAATTGTTGACGGACGGCAGACGAAGAGTGATCACAAAAGCTCACCTTGTTACATGTGACAGGTGAGCTAAAAATAGCTAGGTCAATCAGGGGGGCATAATTCTGTTGAAATCTTGGATAATATTACAAGGCTGTGACAAATGTAATGGGTTTATGATGATAAATAAGTATGTTAAGATTGCAAGCAATACCTTAATCAATTTGAGATCCAACAACTTAAAAGTACAACTTAACATTTTCAAAGGGGGAGGGGGGGGGTAGGTGGGGGTGGAAGACAATGAACGGGATATCTCTATATGCCGCCTGTATCAGTAGATGCTGGGGTATAGATAGTGTAAATACATATTTACGTTGGAAAATATATGCTTTAAATTTGCATTTTGCTTTGAAAATACTCCATAAATAAACATCACAGTTTCTTCACCGAGTTCAGCATTAATTCTCGTCCCCAGACAACGGTTCCAGTTTTACATTATCAATACTGACCCATGGGAAGTCAAAACTCGACATTCCATTATCAAAGTCATTCACTGGAGTCTGATTAATACTGTTAGTAGGTTTCATACTGTTGATCTTCCTAGCGTGTTGTAATGCGGCCACGGAATTTCTCGACGCTAACATGTACTGCGGTGGCTTGGATAGTATCTCCCGCAGAACGCCCGTGTTTCCGACATTCGATGATGCAGGTTTAGTACTTAAGAGCGATTTTGTCAAGGAATTATCACCATGGTTTTGACTAGTGTTCATATAATGAGGTGGTGCTGCAAACATCTGCGGGGTTGAAACATTGTTTTGTGAAGGACTTGGTCCCCTCATTAACATTTTTCTGAGAGTAGACTTAATGTACGTATCTGTAAAATCCTCAGAACTGGAATGTGAATTTCCTACTTCTGGAATGTCCATTGGTTCACGTTTAATTGTGACTGGAGGTGTTACAGGCATTGACTCATGACCTGACAGCAGGCTTAGACTTAGTGTACGGTGACTAGCTTGAATTTCGGAAATATCTGCACTTGGTTCAGCCCTTGGTTGAGCTCTAGGTTCCGCCCTTGGTATTGCCCTTCGCTCGACCATTGGTTCTGCCCTTGGTTCAGTATTGTATGCTGATTCTGTGTAATCAACTGGTTCAGTCTTTACAAAAATGTTATTCATATCTTGATATGTGTTTAATGTAGCAACCATGGGCTGCGTGACGTTGTTGGTTTTTGTAAACGGTAAGGTATTTTCTACAGAGTTTGGTGGCAAGATTTGTGTTGAGCTCATGTCCTGGTTTTGTACATTTAGTCGACTTTTTACACTTTTAGCTGATTTTCGCTTTGGTTTCTTTTGGGTTACTTTGCCAGTTGTACTCTCATTGTTTTTTACTTCATGAATATCAGCTAGCTCTTTGACAATACTATCTATCTTATCCGATAAAAACCCAGCATCGATCGTCGGAATCAAGTCATTTAGATGCTTGTACAAGATTTCACTAGCTGAAAACTTAAAATCAAATGTAATTGGATTAGTTGATTTTATATTCATGGCTTCAGATTTCTCACATGCTACATCTGCTTCAACATTTTCATCTAGCACATTAGCAGTACTCCTAACATCAGAAAACTTAACACATATCATTGTCTGATCATTAGTACACTCTGCTTCATGTGTAGCACCAATCATTTCCAAGGAATCTTGTTCAGTACCTGTTCCAGCATCTATAACATTAGTATCGTAAACAGCATCATTAACCATTTCTATTGTACACTCAGATGATTCAACTTCATTGGAATTCATAGCAATACTCTCCCGAGTATCAGTTAAATCATTGTCAGTGATTTTAAAACCAATTTTAACCTCTCCAGCATCTTCCACCTTGCCGTTAGTGTCAAATTCGGATTCAGCCAATTTTGTCATTAACTCCAATGAGTTATTACTCACAGACTGAGAGGACCTTTCCATAGCACTTTTCCTTTTCTTACCAACAGCGGGAGTATCACCCGATTCATTTATACCTTGACTCATCTTCAGAGCGGACCGTTCCATTTGTCGAATGTGGGTCTTATTATAAAGACGTAACCCTGACGATGTAGCGGTCTTGTGGGGACACAGCTCACAGGCAAACGGCTTTTCACCAGTATGTAGTCTCATATGCTCCTGAAAATAATAATAAAAAACAACCATGAAATAGGAAGCACAAAATACACTTGGTTTTCCTTCTCATGTACCCGTATGTGGAATCTTTTGTGCTATAGTTAGATTTAAAAGGATCAGGTAAAATCAGTGGGTTTTTTTCGCTAAAAATAAATGGAGATATTAGGCCCCTTTCCCCTCTCTGCAGAGTATATATTTTTCCCCTAAAATTTCTAAATTTCCCCCTTTTTTAATCTTGATCAAATTTTTCCACAAATAGGGTAAATTGATTTGATAAATAATTGCAGAATGGATTCAAGTTAGTGTGTTTAACCTCCCAAGCTTAAAATACCACCAATAATGAATAAAGGTAGACATTGAAGGACATTTAACAATAATTTAAAACTCTAATTTAAATTTTGTCTTTTGTGCGCTTATTTTACCCCCCAGAGAGTATGGGACCTAACCTCTTTCCCCCAAAAGTGAAAAGAAACACTGAAAATATATACAGAGTATCACTGCATTGTGTTGGTGTTGATGTTGATACGGCTGGCCATATTACCTAGAGTTGCTTGTGTAATGCTGTATCGTAATGCTGGCCATATTACCTAGAGTTGCTTGTGTAATGCTGTATCGTAATGCTGGCCATATTACCTAGAGTTGCTTGTGTAATGCTGTATCGTGATGCGGTATAACTCAAGCAACAAGAGGTACAGTAATATGGCCTGACATATCAACACAAGTTCAGTGATATTCCTTTTATTATATATCTGCAAAAGTGAAAAAAGGACTTTTACGCGCGAAAATATAGACGTCGTGAATGTCGGCAAATTATCAGCAATGCCCATTCATAAAAACGTAAGTGCTAACGCAACGACGTCGGCATATTTTCGGCATATAGAGTAATCCAACACATCAGACATGCATGATACGGATTCGGAAAACCAGACATGTATGATACTGAAATTGTGATCCATCGCGCTGTATTCAACGGTGCGATTTGTTTTATATTTTATATTTGTTTTATATTTTAGACATTGGTTAATAATAAAAGCTTTTACTTACAGTAAGTCTACGTTTGATGACAAATGCTCGTCCACACACCATGCATTTAAAATCTTTTACTCCGGAATGACGTTTCAAGTGAACTTGTAAAGTAGCCAACTGTCGGAATGTTCTGAAAGGGACAAATTGTAACTGTACGATAGGGCATTTTATTGAATTGGCCAGGGGTGGTATTCACAAAGCATCATAAAAGTGAAAACTTCAATATTTTGACTTAAGTTGAAATTTTGAGCGGAACATATTTTCCAAGAAACAAACAATAACCAACCTGTTATGTGACTACTGTAGCTCTTTACATAATGCTTCAAAAAATGTAAATAATTGTTAATCTTGATTTCCCTGTTTAGCTGATACACTTAAGGAAAATTTGAGATGTTAAGAAAAAACTAAGTTTTCACTAAAGATTCTTTGTGAACACCAGCCCAGCACAGACATGTAATTTGAAAATAAATTAATACCATTAGTACACCCATGATTGCTGTACTTTCTTGATAATACCCTTAACTGTGCAAGTACAAAGTCTTAAACGTCAAAAATATGCACATAGAGCCTCCTAAATAAGCAGAAACAGTATTTTAACCATAAAATCATGCATGAAGTACCTAGCAAACACAGTAAAACCATCCAGAATGCCCCGGATACCTCAGAATTAATATAAATTAATGCGCACTACGGACACCCGATGTCACCATCCCTTCTTACAGGCTTTTATCTTAAGGCTAGGTGGTTATCGCATACACACCACATATAAAACAAGAAAATGAACTTACTTTGGTGGAAATGTGTCCGTCAAGTGACAAATAACATCAAAATAACGGCCATTGGCACCAATCTCCATGGAAAGTCTTACTTAAACCACCATTCTCCATGGTTTAGGTTATACCCCTTGCATATGATAGCACGTTTACCAACTTACATCGAATCATTGAATCATTTTCAACTAAACACTGACGACAAATTAATCCAATTTCATTCACAAGCTAAACTAGAGCTTAAATAACACAGCCTCTGTACTGTAGGTCAGTAAATCGCCAGTAAACTAGTTCGTTGAGTTTTTATGAGGTATTTATTTTTTCACACGAGAATGGGAAGGCTTAGGTTGGAGATGATAGATCCGTGAAGTTCAGAATAATATAAATTTGTCGAACATGGTTATTATGTACAACTGTTAGTTCACTGTGAAGCAGAATTGAGTTGATATAATAGCCATGGTAGCGGGGTGACAGAGACGCGAGAAGCAGGGATGGAAACCCGTATAAATGTGCGATACTTAAAAATCACACATTTTCGCGATGTCATTTTTTCTCTTGGTTTTTAACAGCTTGTTCTATTCACGGATATGCATTTGCAAGTTTCTGTTTTGTTTTATTTTGTAATAACACCAACACGGTAGAATAAAGCATTGAAGTAAAATTGGCAGACATTTCGATAATCCTTAAGGTTAGAGACCACTATTGCATTTCCCATAGACCTACATTATAGCATAAGTCCCCAAATCAGTTCTTAAAATCGAGTGTTGGCACAAAAATCAATATTCATTTCTTTAATTAGTTCATAAATGACAAAAAATACCTCAGTATATAGGCAAAGCCAATTTGATTTTTCACAAATTTCATTTAAACATCCCTACCCCCACCATGAGTGAACAAAATGCCCAGAATACTGCCAATCACATAATTTTCTAAAAAGGCCACCAAAAAGTGAATTATACAGCTAGGCACTTGTCAAATGTTTCAAACTGCACAGAAAACATTTTATTCCTTGATTTTGACAACCATTCAAAATTGTAAACAAAGCATTTTTATCCAATCACACTGTATGCAATTCTATGCTTACGGGTTTTTCAACTTTTTCAACCAATCGGCGGCCGTGCTGGTTTTAGTGGCCTCTGACCTAAAATAGCGAAATTACACCATCGCTAAAATATATGATTTTACGAACTTGTACAAAAATAGGAAGTGTGTTTAATTGTTGGTGATAAACACTGCGCTTATAGCCAGGCAATTCTTAACCTACACCGTACTACAAATCGCTCGCTAAGAATGAGAAGGTCGTAACTATAAATTCAATATTTTGAGAAAACAAGAAAATCTGTCTGATAATCACTCTTTACTTATGGTAAAACAAGCTTTTTCAACTTCAGTTTGGTTAACATGCCAAGTTCTTATTTTCATGAAAATAGACTCATAAGAAGCGCCTGATTATGTAGATTTCACATATGCATTAGTCTTATAATGTCGTAAGTGGCGCTTACGATCTTCTCATTCTAAGCCAGCGAAATACTTAACCAATGGAATAATTGAAAACACTTCCTAGATGCCGATCAATTATCATGGTAATTAGGCCTACCTTATTATTACTTTTTGTAGTTTTCGAGTTCAGATTATTCGTTCAATCGTGCAACCTCGGCCATTTCCGTTTATCTCCGGAAAATATAGGTATATTGCATAACCTAAAATGTATTTATCAATAGGGATTCTATGTACCACTTATTGAACAGGTCCTTGTATCACATAGGTATCAGTAGGTGGTGAGTAGGTCACATTCGTAGTATTTGGGAGCATGCAGACACGACCTTGCACTTTTCTGGATGAGGCATCTTCGCTGATTTCTCTCTGCCCTTTTCCGTACATGCGACGAGAGTGTTATTTTAAAGATACTTAAGACAAACGTACATGGGTAATACGCACAAGGAACGGTATTTTCGTACAATAACATGGATATCGTGCTCATGAATCAATACAAGTTAATTACAAATACTCGCTTGTCATGTGCGCAACGTACGATGCACTCAGTCACTTGAGACCAGGGAAAACGTATAGGTGTGACATACGTGGACGTAATCCTTCCAAACAAATACTAATATTTTCGAACAAAAAATCACAAAACATCTTCAAAGGGAAGTAACTACAACGATATGTTTGTCATATTTATGTGGAGTAGTCTCCCGTTGTAAACATTTTGTCGAAAACGAAAGAGGAAGTTACGTGCACACAGCCAATTTTCCCAGATGATGTCACGATGTGCAGCCATCTTGAAGAAACTTTCCGACGGAAGATCTAAATTATCGTTCTAATGTCTAATATTGATGAAAGACATAACACTACCACTATTAAAGGTTTGATACTTCATTCATTTACTATTTGACTGTCTGATGTAATAATGTATCATTGTATGTTGATTGTTATTACTGTGTTACTGAACATTTTCTGTAATAAACATAAAGGAATAGTCGTTTTCAGATAGATTTTGTCTTTAATAAATGGATAGCTCTAACGTTCCTATCGGACATTTATGTTTTTGGAAGCCAAGATTAGTTTAGTATTTATCTCTCTACTGTGACCGGTGCGGTATAGGTGTATTTTGGGAAGGATTTTGGACAAGTTTACAGATTTGAACTGTGAATTTCAACAATGTTTTTGTTATCTTTTTACGAACAATACTTCCTCGATATTAACTCATAGTGCAAGACTGCAAACTATTAAGACATTTATAATGTACAGTAAAACCTCTCCGCAATGGTCCTTGTGCTAAACAACGACCTCTCTACAACAACATGTTAAGAGTATATGTATTATATGGCTAATATAGTAAAACCTCTCCAGAATGGTCCTTGTGTTAAACAACGACCCCGCTATAACAAGCTGTTAAGACTACATGTATTATATAACTAGTGCAGGATCGCCTCTCCAGGATGGTCCTGTGTTGAACAACGACCTCTCTATAACAAAATGTTAAGACTACATGTATTATATTACTAGTAAAGTACAACCTATCTAGGGTGGCCCTCGTGTTGAACAACGACCTCTTTATAACAAAATGTTAAGACTGAATGTATTACATTACTTTTACTGCACAACCGCTCCAGGATGGTCCCTCTGTTGAACAACGACCTCTCTATATCAACATGTGAATTATACATGTTTTATGTTACTTGTATAATACAACCTCTCCAGCATGGTCCTTGTGTTAAACAACGACCTCTCTATAACAACATGTTAAGACTACATGTATCATATTACTAGTACAGTACAACCTCTCCAGAGTTGTCCTTGTGTTGAACAACGACATCTCTATAACAACATGTTGAGACCACATGTATTATATTACTAGTACAGTGCAACCTCTCCGGAGTGGTCCGTGTGTTAAACAACGACCTCTCTATAACAACATGTTAAGACTACATGTATCATATTACTAGTACAGTACAACCTCTCCAGAGTTGTCCTTGTGTTGAATAACGACATCTCTATAACAACATGTTAAGACTACATGTATTATATTACTAGTACAGTGCAACCTCTCCGGAGTGGTCCGTGTGTTGAACAACGACCTCTCTATAACAACATGTGAAGACTACGTGTATTATATTACTAGTACAGTACAACCTCTCAAGAGTGGCCCTTGTGTTTAACAACGATCTTTCGATAACAACATGTTAATACTACATGAATTATATTACTAGTACAGTACAACCTCTCCAGAGTGGCCCTTCTGTTGAACAACGGCCTCTCTATAACAACATGTTAAGACTACAAGTATTATATTACTAGTACAGTACAACCTCTCCAGGGTTGTTCTCGTGTGGAACAACGACCTCTCTATAACAACATGTTAAGACTACATGTATTATATAACTAGTACAGTACAACCTTTCCAGGGTTGTTCTCGTGTTGAACAACGACCCCGCTATAACAAGCTGTTAAGACTACATGTATTATATAACTAGTGCAGGATCGCCTCTCCAGGGTTGTTCTCGTGTTGAACAACGACCTCTCTATAACAAAATGTTAAGACTACATGTATTATATTACTAGTGAAGTACAACCTATCTAGGGTGGCCCTCGTGTTGAACAACGACCTCTTTATAACAAAATGTTAAGACAGAATGTATTACATTACTTTTACTGCACAACCGCTCCAGGATGGTCCCTCTGTTGAACAACGACCTCTCTATATCAACATGTGAATTATACATGTTTTATGTTACTTGTATAATACAACCTCTCCAGCATGGTTCTTGTGTTAAACAACGACCTCTCTATAACAACATGTTAAGACTACATGTATCATATTACTAGTACAGTACAACCTCTCCAGAGTTGTCCTTGTGTTGAACAACGACATCTCTATAACAACATGTTGAGACAACATATATTATATTACTAGTACAGTGCAACCTCTCCGGAGTGGTCCGTGTGTTAAACAACGACCTCTCTATAACAACATGTTAAGACTACATGTATCATATTACTAGTACAGTACAACCTCTCCAGAGTTGTCCTTGTGTTGAATAACGACATCTCTATAACAACATGTTAAGACTACATGTATTATATTACTAGTACAGTGCAACCTCTCCGGAGTGGTCCGTGTGTTGAACAACGACCTCTCTATAACAACATGTGAAGACTACGTGTATTATATTACTAGTACAGTACAACCTCTCAAGAGTGGCCCTTGTGTTTAACAACGATCTTTCGATAACAACATGTTAATACTACATGAATTATATTACTAGTACAGTACAACCTCTTCAGAGTGGCCCTTCTGTTGAACAACGGCCTCTCTATAACAACATGTTAAGACTACAAGTATTATATTACTAGTACAGTACAACCTCTCCAGGGTTGTTCTCGTGTGGAACAACGACCTCTCTATAACAACATGTTAAGACTACATGTATTATATAACTAGTACAGTACAACCTCTCCAGGGTTGTTCTCGTGTTGAACAACGACCTCTCTATAACAACATGTTAAGACTACATGTATTGTATTACTTGTACAGTACAACCTCTCCAGGGTTGTTCTCGTGTTGAACAACGACTTCTCTATAACAACATGTTAAGACTACATGTATTATATTACTAGTACAGTACAACCTCTCCACAGTGGTCCGTGTGTTGAACAATGACCTCTCTATAACAACATATGAAGACTACATGTATTATATTACTTGTACAGTGCAACCTGTCCAGAGTGGCCCTTCTGTTGAACAACGACCTCTCTATAACAACATGCTGAGATTACATGCATTATATTACTAGTACAGTACAACCTCTCCAGCATGGTCCTTGTGTTGAACAACGACCTCTCTATAACATCATGTTGAGACTAAGTGTACTATATTACTAGTACAGTGCAACCACGCCGGAATGGTCTTTGTGTTGAACAACGACCTCTCTATAACAACATGTTAAGACTACATGCATTATATTACTAGTACAGTGCACCTTCTCCGGAGTGGTCCTTGTGTTGAACAACGACCTCTCTATAACAACATGTTAAGAGTACATGAATTATATTACTAGTGCAGTACAATCATTCAAGTAGCCTTATTTGAGGTTAAACGTTTATTCAAACTCATCGGTTTTATATTCAGATTATAAGCTGATTTTGAGGCGGTCTAAGCTTACCAACTGCTATTTCGGTACCTAGGAAAGTGTAACGTTGCTGAATTTTATGAACATTTTTATTGTGTAAGCTGTTCAGAAATAAAATATTGAAAATACTTAATTGACCCCTAATAAATACGCTGTTTAATTTTGTGACTTTGTAATTCTGAGTGACGTTAATTACGCGTTTAGCACGAATTTTCATACGCACCAATTTCTGAATTAAAAAGTACAGCAATATGCACATGCCTCAAGCTAAAACTGGTGGAAATTTGATAAAGTTATCACAAACAGTTTTCGAAATATCAAGAATAATCAAGTGGCAGCTTTAGAAGTGCCGCCGAGTGTATATCATATTACAGTTTAACAGAGCATATATATTATGTGTCAAACCTTTATTGAAAATTGGCTATTTTGAGATCAATTCTACTTCGGAGAAAAATATCGACTTAGTGTGTTGTCATGTTTAGCAGATAAATGTTTATTTTCAGTATGGTCCACTAGAAATTAAAAGCAAATAAAAAAAACATTCGCCGTATGTCCCAAAAACACCAGATAGTGTACCACAACTAAATTGGAAAGATAATCCCACAACGAATGTTGTGACTTTTTATTTGAGTTTCTTCCCTTTAACACTTTGTATCAAACAAATACATGTAAGAAATGTAATTGTACGTTCGTTTTACATTACAGGATGTCGAGTGTCCAAGAGAACATGGAAAACGTATCTCTGAGATTATCAGAAGTACTCGATGATGTTGGTGTTAATGAAGAGATGGTGATGAAGAGACGAACACGTGCTTTGTTACGTGAATCCACAGGTGTCATAGGTTCACTGGTGAATGATGGAGTTATGTCTACACCGGTGTACAACTTTGGTAGTCAGTCAGAGGGTAGCACAACTAAGGGCATTAATTCAGATGCTGATGGATTGTTTTGTAAGAACTCACACCACGTGATATCAGACTGGGCTGAATGGAAGCACGGTGTAACCAACACGTTAATTGTTCAAGACGACAGTACAGCTCCTGGGTACTGTCTCTTGCAACGGTTAAGAGACGATGCACCTCTTGCTGTAAATTATGTTCCTGATGATTCGTATCATATGGATGCTAAAGGGAGAGTAGTGTTGAAAAACTCGGTTTTTGATGATATATTCAGGTACTTTGGTATTGAACGACATGGTCCGGCTGGAAACAGACCTGAGGGTGATAATTTACGAGAGACTGATTTCGTTTTTGCATTTCCTTGTTCTCAATGGCCGAGTGAGGGCAGACCATGGTTAGATCGAAGAAGTGAAAGTGGATGGCCTAGTGCACGATTGAAGTCGCAGTGTGAAAGTTCTGGATGTTTCCTGGTACCAGTAGGTAGCAAGATTAGTGGGCTTGATGAATTGGAATGGAGAATTTCTACGTCCTTGGCTGAGAGATATCTGATGTTCAGTTTGAACATAACACAACTTAGATGCTACATATTAATGAAAATGTTGCTTAAATCGTACCCTGTATTTAAGAATGTGATATCAAGTTATATGTGCAAAACAATTTTGTTCCACTGTATAGAAAATGCTGAACCTGCATACTGGCAAGAAAACAATGTGTTATGTTGCATCAACTACATATTACATATACTCTTTAACTGTATCCGTCTAATAAACTGTCCACATTTTATAATTCCTGGGAATAATCTCATGGCTGAGAGAATTACCCCGGAACAACAACGCAACTTGTTAGCAGTTATTCAACAAATCATTAACAGTAATGGTCAAGTGTTCCTTGAGATAAATATAGATGATGTTGGTCAAAGATTACAAATGAAGATGAACAGAATTCTCGTATATCCTTACAATGTACTTTCCGCTTTAGAAATACGGAAGGATATATCTGGTGAACAGTGTTATCGTGCAGCATTGAACATCTGTCGTAAATACTGCTCATTTTTGGACCGTAACATAAACAACAACGTTCAAGATACTCTCCAATATTTCGTACGTAGTTATGTGAGATGTAACCAGCAGTATCACAATTTAAGTTGTTTAGAACAGAAATCGTATGATTGTATCGCGCCATTATTGTGTTCTACAGTCGGTTCACTGCTAGCATCTTACTATAAATCAATCAACCAACCTTTGACAGACGACGTGAAGACGTGGCTTAAGCTTGGACAGAACTCTGATGTATCGTCTGGTTTGTTGAAACTTGCGACGGTTTGTTACAATTTTGATAACATGAATGTAACAGAGGCGATATTACGTCGCATAGATCAGCAGTATGATAGGAATATTGTAAATCCTGTTTGTGGATGTCATACTGATGTGCCCACCAATTTGAAACAAGAATATTATAATGTAGCAGAGCAAACAGAGGTCACTGATGTCAGACATATTGTATCATATTGTGTGATGTTCTTGCCTTGCGAAATCAATATTGTACCGGAGGAAATGAGACAAGAATACACTCGATCATCACCAGAAGATATACAGAACAGAGGTATATATGATGACTGGATGGATCTTGCAGTGATAGATTCCCTCCCCTACTTGTATTTCCTACAATACAAAACATACGGACGCCTGATAAATCGGGGGGAACAAATGACCGCTCTAAACAAACTACAACATGCAATAGACAATGAAATAAACTTATCTCACAAAGAGACGGCGCTCAATCTTCTTGGAAAAGTCAAGGAACAAGAGAATCTACCGAATGAAGCATTCCATTGTTACGAGCGATCTCTTCAGGTGCGACCTAGGAATAATGCTGCAAACTTTCATATGGCAAGACTCCTGAACAGATAATTGTCGTGACAAGGTGTTGTGGCAACAGTATATATGCGCAATGTGTGAAGTGAAGTATTCCATTGATGTATCTAGGACAACTCAATTTTTATAATGTGACTGGACAATATTTGGAAAATCCGTTAATTGCATTAACTTGAGATTAAAAGACGACCCTGGAGGAAAGAATCTTAATGAATATTATAGTATGTGGGGTGGTCAGAAAGAAATGAGACAAACGTTCTAAAATGATCATTCATCGTGATATCAATGAAATAAGTATTTATTTCAAGTAAGAAATGTATCCTTTCTCTGTCTGCAGAATTTCATCAATTTTCATCCATTACTGGCAGGAAATACATTATTTTGCAACCTTGTGTACAGCGACTCGCCGCATATTAACGACTTTAATGACGTCGCGTACGTAAATTGTTAACTATTCGAAGGTCTCGTTGCTTCGAAAAATCGCGTATTTCTCTCAAACTTTTGGACAGATTCACTAATAATTCAGTATTTATTTAGAACAATTGCTTATTTGACTAAAAGAAAATCAGTTGTTATACAATATCAAGGAAATGTTGAATAATCGTTCGATCATTTTCACTCTAAACACGGCTCTCGTATACGACGTCCGTCAAACGAGTGACACTCAAAATTGACAGCTCATCTAATGCTTTTCTGATCACGAATTGATATAATAAACAAACCATTTTCCAGTAACTATACATAAGTGTATGTCTCGCGTTTTCTCATTTTAATTGTTTGTTTAGAAGTTGTAAAAGAACTGTATATTTTCGAGATGTGACTCTTTGCCGAAATATTGCGTAGTTTTCAAGTCGCTAATGTTAGTTTTCACGTCATATATTAAAAATGATCACACCTAAATCAAAAACGTTTTAATCCACAGTTATTCAATGCTATAGCGTCAAGTCCAGCTAATTTGATAAACATTCGAGTAATATTTAATAAAATATAAGTCGAATATTTTTCCCTACTATATGGCGAAAAAGGGCCACGTTTTGATGTGCGGCGACATAGCGCGACACGTTATCTTTGACGTTGCATTCATAAAGAACCACATTGTACTTGTTGTAGAACATTGAATTTGATACAAAATCGGCATTAAAAACAGCAAACTTAATATGACACCTTCATGGAAGATTGCATTATTGTAAATACGTGGGTGAATCAAAAAGTTCGTAGAATTTTGTCATAACTTTTTTATTTTCAGAGTTACTGTCGTCATATTTCTGCTGTATGCATGCATTGGTATTTTCTTTACATGCACTGATTTATAGCGACCTAATGATAACCGTTTTAAAATTATTCATATCTTAAACAAGGGCGATAACGTATACCGGAGCACACGGATAATTTGAAATACATTTTATTAAAATTTCCAAAACATCTCGACTGTAGGACCTCCAAACACCGTTAACATGTTATGACTGATTGCATGATATCATGTATAAAGTGTGTTAACATTTCAGACGTCATCTCAGATAAATAATGATTAAATCGACATTTACATAATCGAACTATATAGAAATATCGGCGTAAAACGGGTCTATCGGAAATTACGGAATCACGGGCTGCTATCAAAATCTGCGTGAAACTGGAATGAATATACGTGCGGTATCAAAAACAATACATGGTTTAAAACGTGAAGGTATTTATCCCGAAATAATAGACATCGATTTATAAGTGGAATTAGTGCTTGCGTTTAGGATACTAGAGGTTGACAACCGAATAAAATACACCCGGTTTTGGTGACGTTGGTTCGCAGCGTCGCCGAAGAGGACCAACGCTATATAATATCGGATATAGCAAAGCGCTTAGAATATTCTTATGGGACAGCGCACACTATATTAAACAAACAATCGAAAATGCGGAAACTATGATCACGAAGGTAATCAAAAAATACCTACATATTAGCCACATCGAAAAGCGAAAATGAGTCGAAATGTAAACGTAAGTATTGATAATCTTGGCGTAAGTTTGACGTCGTTCATCAAAAAACGCTGACGTGCTCCGGTATACTGATACAGTATGTGCGCGATTCGGTGTAAAAATAATGTAGTTTTGACTAATTCAATGAAATTTTACAAGTTGTTTTGTTATAGTTATGACCACGTTATACTAAAATTTGAAAATATTTGAAGCTGTGGTTTGTGAGTTATGATATTTTTCTACGAACTTTTTGATTCACCCACGTATGTTAGCCTCGTAAAATAAAGACTTTACTTACTTACTTACTTACTTACTTACTTACTATGGATCAGATACGCAAACTTTAAAAATCAGAGCATTTGTCTCATTACTATTATTCAGAATTAGGCGGTACATATGTCACATGTTACACATAAATGTCATAATGTGGGAGTAGTGATGACAGAATCCACGCGTAGGACCAAAGTGAAAATTTACTTAGCTATTGTCATGGTCACATAATATGTCCCGTCTGTTACATGTATATAACACCACATCATGTCACGGGTGGTCACATACTATGTCCCGTCTGTTACATGTATATAAAACCACATCATGTCATGGGTGGTCACATACTATGTCCCGTCTGTTACAGGCATATAACACCTCATCATGTCATGGGTGGCCACATACTATGTCCCGTCTGTTACAGGCATATAACATACCATCATGTCATGGGTGGTCACATACTATGCCCCATCTGTTACAGGCATATAACACCTCATCATGTCATGGGTGGCCACATACTATGTCCCGTCTGTTACAGGCATATAACATACCATCATGTCATGGGTGGTCACATACTATGTCCCGTCTGTTACAGGCATATAACATACCATCATGTCATGGGTGGTCACATACTAAGTCCCATCTGTTACAGGTATATAACACCTCATCATGTCATGAGTGGTCACATACTATGTCCCGTCTATTACAGGCATATAACACCTCATCATGTCATGGGTGGTCACATACTATGCCCCGTCTGTTACATGTATATATATAACACCTCATCATGTCATGGGTGATCACATACTACGTCCCGTCTGTTACAGGCATATAACACCTCATCATGTCATGAGTGGTCACATACTATGTCCCGTCTATTACAGGCATATAACACCTCATCATGTCATGGGTGGTCACATACTATGTCCCGTCTGTTACAGGTATATAACACCTCAACATGTCATGGGTGGTCACATTCTACGTCCCGTCTATTACAGGCATATAACACCTCATCATGTCATGAGTGGTCACATACTATATCCCGTCTGTTACAGGTATATAACACCTCATCATGTCATGGGTGATCACATACTATGTCCCGTCTTGTACAGGTATATAACACCACATCATGTCATGAGTGGTCACATACTATGTCCCGTCTATTACAGGCATATAACACCTCATCATGTCATGTGTGATCACATACTACGTCCCGTCTGTTACAGGCATATAACACCTCATCATGTCATGAGAGGTCACATACTATGTCCCGTCTGTTACAGGCATATAACACTTCATCGTGTCTTGGGTGAACGCATACAATGTCCCGTCTGTTACAGGCATATAACACTTCATCATGTCATGAGTGGTCACATACTATGTCCCGTCTTGTACAGGTATATAACACCTCATCATGTCATGGGTGGTCACATACTATGTCCCGTCTGTTACAGGCATATAACACCTCATCATGTCATGGGTGATCACATACTATGTCCCGTCTGTTACAGGCATATAACACATCATCATGTCATCGGTGGTCACATACTATGTCCCGTATGTTACAAGTATATAACACCTCATCATGTCATTAGTGGTCACATACTATGTCCCGTCTGTTGCAGGTATATAACACCTCATCACGTCATGGGTGATCACATATTATGTCCCGTCTGTTACAAGTATATAACACCTCATCATGTCATGGATGGTCACATACTATGTCCGGTCTGTTACAGGTATATAACACCTCCTCATGTCATGGGTGATCACATACTATGTCCCGTCTGTTACAGGTATATAACACCTCATCATGTCATGGGTGATCACATACTATGTCCCGTCTGTTACAGGTATATAACACATCATCATGTCATCGGTGGTCGCATACAATGTCCCGTCTGTTACAAGTATATAACACCTGATCATGTCATGGGTGGTCACATACTATGTGTCGTCTGTTGCATGTATATAACACCTCATCACGTCATGGGTGGTCACATACTATGTGTCGTCTGTTACAAGTATATAACACCTCATCATGTCATGAGTGGTCACATACTATGTGTCGTCTGTTACAAGTATATAACACCTGATCATGTCATGGGTGGTCACATACTATGTGTCGTCTGTTGCATGTATATAACACCTCATCATGTCATCGGTGGTCCCATACTATGTCCCGTCTGTTACAGGCATATTACACCTCATCATGTCATGGGTGGTCACATTCAATGTCCCGTCTGTTACATATATAGACAGTGCTTATCGAGTACATGTCGCTGGCTTATAATGAGGTGGTCGGAAATACAAAATCGATATTTGATAAAACAGATGAAACTGTCTGATTTTTTTCTCTGTATGTATGGGTGAATCAGATGGTTCAATTTCAGTTTGATGAACATGAGAATATCCGATATTAATCAAAATATGCTCATAAGGAGCGCCTTATAATGCAGATTTCAAATATGTATCAGTCTTATTAGGTTGTAAGTAGTAGTAACCACCTTCTCATTCTAAGCCGTCGATATATGCAGTATCTTCAAATGTGAATGATACTTTGTCTACAAGAAGAACAATAATTAGTTAGCTAACAACGTCATGTATTGCATTTAATCTAGTAACATAATGTACATGTATATTCACAACACATTACAGTTGAAGTAAAATAAACTGTCAATTCATTATAGAGTCACTCCATCCCTATTTAATATATATATATATATATATATATATCAGATGTAGTTATGATATCAGTATGACTTCCTGGGCCCATTCTAGATGAAGAATTTATTTACTTACGAAGTTACTGATCAGATCAACATGTATGTTTATGGATAACAATCAAGTTTACGCAATACACTAGCATTATTCTGACAAAACCACGAGGGTCATCGGTCCTAAAGTCTGCACCTGGGGACTTGCAGATTATGTACGAGTACGTGTAAATCTAATAAATTATGATACTACGACATAGTTGTTGCATTTGTACCCTAAACGATCCTCTTTGACTGACATTTTCAAGAGACAAACACTGTGACAAGGTTGTGTCTATGTATATACAAAAAATGTGCATACGAAGATTCTATTATCAGTTTGGTTTGGAATGTATCCATTTTTGTAATTGCTTATACCTAGAATATATTTTTATAATAACAGATGTTTGTAAAACAGGTATTTCCCCATGGCAGCTCCAGGGTTAAAAATAGTTAAGACATTGAACTTAGACATACTGACCTAAAAAGCAATAGGGGTAATGTTAAGTTTGAAGATCCTAGGGCTAATCATTTGTATAGAAAATGCTGATCCCGCATACTGAAAAGAACACAATTTAATATGTTGCATCAACTATATATTACATATACTCTATAACTGTATCCGTCTGATAAACTGTCCTCATTTTATTATTACTTGGAAAAATTTGATGGCTGGGAGAATTAACCCGTAACAACAACACAACTTGTTAGCAGGTATTCAACAAATCATTCACAGTAATGGTCAAGTGTTCCTTGAAATAGATATATAGATGATGTTGGTCAAAGATTTCAAATAAAGATGAACATAGTTCTCGTATATCCTCACAATGTACTTTCAACTTTAGACATACGCAAGGATATATCTGGTGAATTGTGTCATCGTGCATCAAGGGGCATCTGTATGGAATACTACTCCATTATGGAGAGTAACATCAACAGCAACGTTCAAGATGCTCTCCAATATTTCATGCTCGATTACGTGAAATGTAACCAACAGTATTACCATTTAAGTTGTTTAGAACAGAAAGCGTCTGATTGTATCGCGCCACTATTATGTTCTACACTAGGTTCACTGCTAGCATGTTACAATAAAACAATCAACCGATCTTTGACAGACGATGTGGTGTCGTGGCCTAAGCTTGGAATGAACTCTGATGTATCGTCAGGTTTGTTGAAATTTGCGACTGTGAGTTACACTTTTGGTAACATGAGTGTAACATAGGCGATATTACGTCGTGTGGTTCAGCAGTATAATAGGAATATTGTGAATCCTGTTTGTGAATGTCACGTAGATATTGGATGGGGAACTAAACAAGAATGTAAGAATGTAGCTGACCATACATATGTTACTGATGGCATATTGTGACATATTGTGTGATGTTCTTGCCTTGTGAAATCAATATTGTACCGGAGGAAATGAGACAGGAATTCACTCGATCATCACCAAAAGATATACAGTCTAGAGGTAAAAATGATGACTGGATGGACATTGCAGTGATGGATTCTCTCCCCTACTTGTATTTCCTACAATACAAAACATTCGGACGTCTGAGAAATCGGAGAGAACAGCTAACCGTTACTTTTTTTCCAGTTCAATTATTCACGCAACATCATGATTCACTGGCCAAAATCGACCATTGTCCAGTGGTTGACATGTTTGTACGTTTGTTTTCTGATTTGTTCATACAGTTTTGTTCTCCATTGCATATATGTCCATTTCATCGTGTTTGTTTTGTATGTGATGTTACAGTATAGTTTCTAATCATGGTATTAATCGGAACATTGATTAGCAATGCATTTGTTTGCCACTGAATGCAATAAGGCTTCTCGTCTCACACACCCTGGCGGCTATAAATAGCATCAGAAATGATGTGTCTAGGGTGATTAATACAAGCTTGAAAAAGTATAGAAATGCCCTACATCGACACACCATGTCTTCTAGGATCACGCAACCTGGTTGGCTGAGCGCTATTAGAGCTCGAGACAAGCCGCTAATAACGCTATTTTATACACTGCTATAATAGTCATTTCGGGGCCGTACTATTAGCCTATAGAAATGTCCAGGTTGGTGTCTTCATTCAATGCGTATGTGCATACACTATGTCTTTATACCAGGTCTTCCGGACGAACTTAATCATATATGAGATCTACAAGGGTACAAACCCATTCGAAGTCGTGTATTACTTGCAATTTCGTGTCTCCTTTTGGGATTTAGTCCATTACACAGACTCAAATATGGTCCTGTTGGTGGTGTCCTTTCACTCGCATTGACATGCCCAACAAATCGTCTGCTACCAGCCCAAAATTAGGACAGACAGTGTGTATATGAAGAATATATCATTTCGAGTCGAACGATACCTCTGCCGCGGCCTTTTATTGGGTCTGCAAGAAGGACCAGATCAGTCTAATATGTAATTAATAAGTTTGGACCTGAGATATAATAGCTGCTAGATATAATACCAATTTCATACAAATGTACTTATACATGTATATACGCCCCATTTAACACCGTTTCATCAATGTTTTACTCGTATTTTGGTTTGTTTACCCTTTTTCTCATTGATGACGCCATTTTGCAGACGTTTTTTCTGGGTTCTTGAGACTGATAGTAAATGTAAATCAGCCGATAAAAACCTCTTTTTTCAATGTTGCGCTACTTAGATTTTTCTAGACTTTTGATATATTGTTTAATGGTCCATAAGCCATCTATTGCAATCACAACATTATCTGTTGCAAGTTGTTTGAGGTCGAATTGCAGAATGAATGGACTTGAGTAGCCACAATTACAGTACTCAATGAAAGCGATCATTTTGATTCGAGCCATTGAAGAGTCTACCAAACATTAGAAAGAATTCATTGATATACTATCTATCTCCTAATAAGAATTTAAAAAAAAACTAATTATGCCTTTTGTCTCCTACGTAGAAGTTAATATATCTAGATAACCGGTATATCTTATCTTAATTACAATTTGAGGTCTTCTAACTAGACTTTGTTTCTTCTTATAAGGTGTTTTTAAAGCATTGTAAATTGGCACCTAGACCCTTCCGTATCTGACCAATGCTGTTGTCGGATTAGAAATATTGGCGTTGATACAATGCACCTAGTATACGTTATAAATAAAAAAGGTGAAACATCGGACAGAGAAGGGAGCACTTATAGTTTTCCTAGAAATTTGAAAAATTGTATGGTGTTTTCAAAATGATATAACTATTTTATTTGAAAATCAAACAACAGTTCATTTGTATGAGTTAGATATGGAATGTTCATTGTTTGAATTGCCAATAGTATTGGTTCCGACAAATTTAATGGTTGTCATGGTTACAGGAGTGTTGACATACTAGTCGTAAAATTTGTAAGTTTTGCATACAATACAAATGTACCTAATTAAGCCCCTTTAGTTAACTTGAAAGTATTTAGAGAAAGTGTATAATTGACACCTGAAGATATTTTGACTCACAAAATGAATTTGTACAAATAATAATATTGCCTTCTAAAACCCTACCCCCTTTCTTTAACCAATGTATTGCCGAAAAAAAAAACTTAACGATAATTTGTATTTTGTAAACTAACTGGAGCTGAAAATCGTAGCTTGGGTGCACCAAATTACCACCATCAAATATGGGGGTTTCGTATGAAAATTCACTAAGCAAAATGTTAAAAAGCATCGTTGGGCACTGTTTTGTAGTTCATTTATTTTCTATAGCTTATTTCAAACTAGCCGACTGAGTAAATGCCAAGGAACTTCGTAATTTGCACTAGTGAGGTAATATTCTCGATATGACCCCAAATGGGTATATCTTTGGTATTAAGACGCACAAAATGTCGTTTTAAGGCAAAATTAAAATTTTCCCATTTGTTAAGGTTTTTAACTAAGTATAAAGTGTCAAAACCATATCAATAACATGTTCAGATATGCAATGAAGTATTTAGAATTTGATATTCCTTAAATATGCACAAATAATAATGTCTTCTACAACCCAATCCCCTTTCTTTATATTTGGGAAATGTCTTGACCTTTCACACAAAAATATTTTAACCATATCTTATTAATTGTATGTTTTACAAATAGACTAATATTATATATACTAAATAATGTACAGATTAAACATATTTTCCTATTTCGATAAGTACAATAATGCTAAGTTTGATTCTCAATAATTTCTTGGAACACCGTAACTGAAACCAACGGGAACCGAAAACAGAAATAACACATACCACACGACACAATGTCCAACAAACTACAGAACGAGAACATGAGACAAAGCTACAGAAAGCTTAGGGGGTTTAACAGTAATTGTATGTGTACATCTTGCTACATGGTATATTTGCTTGATCTACTCCGGACCCATAAAAGAAAAACCTCGAAGCATCTAATGCTGATAGTAAGTGTACATTTTAATGATTATATAATCTATATTATACTTGCTGAGAAACTCTGTCTGACCGTATGTAGGTTTCGAGTATGTGGTTTCAAAAATGCTTTGTATTGTCAATGTTTGTGCTTATGTAACATACTGTAAAGCATTAATTTTCATGTGGATTAAATTTCGTGATTCATCGTCTACCACGAAATTGAATCCAATCGAACAATAACTTTGACCCTTGTTTTTATCACCTAAAATGCAAAATCCACGAATTAACGTCCCATCGAAGTAGTCTTTTTTACCAAATCCACGACATTTCGTCCCATCGAAATTAAATGACTTTACAGAACTACTCATAGCATTCTCGAGCTCATTGGACATTGTATTTTATCAGACGCCCGTGCCTTGATGTTACATTGGTTATCATGTGCATTATGATTGTAAAATGCTTCAAAAGTGTGAATTAATGTTTTGGCATAGACATTATGTTCCAAATTTCAGTGTGGCCATACCACGTGATCATGACATCACAAACGGCTGTAGCCCAAGAACAATTTTGACAAAAAACCGTCGACTTGGAAAGGAAAACAGGAGTAAGTATTTTATTTCTTCATCGATTTCTTTGACATATAGCCCATGCTAAGCGGAAAATGATAAGCTTTTCACGAAATACAGTGACTATATCCGCAGCTGCACAGTTTTTGCAAACATTCGGTGGAACCTTTGCTTAAGCTTGTGTGAAAGTGGACTACTTTGCCAAGTCGTTCTGTTTTATTGTATGTTCTGCTTAAGTCATGCCTGTAGACGCATGTTAAAACCAATCGGTAACACAGGAGGCTAATTCGCATCAAACAAGATACATATTGTGACAATGCATGGCGGTAATCTTACACTTTCCTTTTGGTTTCAATGTTGGACTACATTTGCAAGACGAAATTACATGCTAAGGCTGCAAGCTGTTTTCAGAATTTGCTACAATGCAAAGCTACTGTTACCGATCATTTGTGAAAACGTAATATAACATCAACAAACTCCATTGTATATTTGTGTAGGTACATTTACTGTCTTATACGACATTTATTGAGTTGATATAGCTTCAAGTGTTCAATAAGTACCATATGGGTTCAGTTGACCAATGGATCATTAGCCTTTGGTGAAATTTTGGATGGTACGGATAGCGGTTATTGTCTTCACTGACTATATATATATCGTACAATTATTACGAATTAAAGAGCATTGACAAATCACATTTACTAAAATATTACAAGGAAACAGAAAAATATTTTCCAATAAGAAAACACTTTTGAATATTAAACTTTTGACAAACATACAATCGATTTTACTTTATTATTTTTCAGTTGTAACAGATCAACATCCGTATATATTCTGCCTAAAACCATAACGAAACTAAATCCAAAACAGATGCTTGGAAAGGGACATTGACCTTACAGTTCTTAACCTGGGCATAAAAAGACGAACGAAGTTCCAAGCCACAGAATTTACACCGACGATGAAATATCCAGGATTAATTGGTTCACAGGTTCCTCTTGTATTTGGCCCTTTGACTCACAAAGAACACAAATGGCTCTTTTTCGGTTTGCAACAATCTAAAAATGAAATAAGTTAAACGATTTAAAATTATATTTGTTTAGTGAATAAAATCTACGAGTGAATTGTTGGACCAAAATGTATCATGCGTGATAAGAGCTATGGTGAAATATAGTTTCTTCACGAACCTTAGACCTGTCGTTCATTAGATCCCGACACTATGAGAAAGGGGTGTCAAATAACATTTGCTCGTTTCAGGCGCCCTTTGCGTTCATTTATCGATAAAAAATGTAAGGATCTCGCTCGTTTCGGGAACCCTTCGGGAGCATTAAATTTTATCGATAAGAATGTGGAGTTGTACTCAGTTTTGCTCGCTCGGGAAATATTCGCGGATCGGTGTACGAATTATTGCGTTACAAATGGCGACACATATCCTAAAGAGCTGGATGTATCGTGCCTGAATGCCGACGGTTCAGGATTTGACCCTGAATGTTTCACGATCGAACGGAAAGGTTGCGGTTACAATGCAGAATATGCGGAAGGGTTTGCGAATCTTGACTTTGTTCGCCGAAGTTTGGCGGTCACTCGCTGTGAAATCGTTATCTAAATGGGTTTCTAACAATGTTGAAAGCGATTTCTATCTAATACTCAACCTTAAGGTACATTGACATAGCTTCCGTTTTGGTCAGATATTCGGCTACGGCTCGGCATCTGTACCGTTTTCAGCTGGAACTTTCGGCATTTATTCGGTATGTTTCTTAACATGATCAGCATAGCTTCTGTGTGTATAACTCATCCCTTCGGTGCTCTCGGATTGAGCTTTCGGTCTCGAATCGGCTTTCTTCCGGGAACCGCTCGGGATGGCTAGTCGCTACGATTTAACGAAGTATCGCAGAAGGCGTCCCGAGACGCCGAGTGAATGCTGATCGGTTCCCGAACACCGAAACTGTTGCCGATGGTTTTCCGATTGCAACGAAACACGCCGAATCAGTGCCGAACAATACCTTCGACATCCAAATTGACACGTTTTTATATTTTCGATGCTGGAGATGTTTCGTTCCAGAACTTTCTTGTAGGCTTCCAGTAGCGTTAAGGAATGACATTGACGGGTTCCAGAACATCACAAATACATGCCAAGCCATCCCAAGCTAGCGAATTTCAGCATCGGAATCCATTCGAGGCCCTCGTGGACGGCTAGACTAAAACTATTCGCCGGAATTCAATGCAATCTGGTTTATCAATACTAACTGATTTTACAGTTATCCATGAAGTTGTACAATAAATAGATATGCACATACAGAACATTGCAACGAGAAGTGCTTATTATTCCAAGATAAAATTTCAAAACAACAACTGGCAGCAGTAATAACAATTTAATTTTATAATTATCTTTATATACAAAATGGCTAGCGAATATTGTTTATAATACATGTAATATATATAGGCTTGCCTTATTGCGATTGTGAATTAAATTAAAGTGGCGAAGAATGGCCATGTTGACTTTTACTCTAACAGGTAACGCTGTTAGAGGTGAAAACGCCTTACGCAAGGTAGCAACCGAGGGCATATAAGATTTATTATCAAACTTTAACATTAATTTACTGTAACAAGAAACCGAGTACACTCCGATTACACATAGAAACCGAGTACGCTCCAGGTACTCATAAAAAATACCGAGTACACTCCGAGTACCCATAAAAGAGACCGAGTACGCTACAGGTACTCATAAAATACCGAGTACACTCCGAGTACCCATAAAAGAGACCGAGTACGCTACAGGTACTCATAAAAATACCGAGTACACTCCGAGTACCCATAAAAAAGACCGAGTACGCTACAGGTACTCATAAAATACCGAGTACACTCCGATTACCCATAAAAGAGACCGAGTACGCTACAGGTACTCATAAAATACCGAGTACACTCCGAGTACCCATAAAATACCGGGACGTACGCTCCAGGTACCCCGTAATAAAACCAGGTACGCTCCAGGCACCATATAAAGAACCATGTCTACAGTAAGTATGTATTTTAACCAAATGTGACTTATCTAAACAGATGAGACCTTTTAAGAGATGCCATTTTTCTAGTTGAGTCAACGCTCGGACAAGTCTTAAACGCTCATAAAAAACTACAGTCAAGTGACTGAATTTTGTAACCACAGGAACCTCAGTCTCGACTGGTAACAGCTGTCGAAACCGAGAGAAAACCCATGGAAATGCAAAATATATGTTTTGTATTGATTCATTTTTAATAAAAATAATAGATATGCCCTCGGTTGCATCCCCACTACAGAATTTTACGCCAACATGACAATGTATGTAATAAATGATAAAATATCTACTATAATTAGATAAATGCATGAGTAAGGCAAGTGCTATATCTAGATATGGTTATTAATTGTTTATTGGCTATTAAATCACCGTTAAGGTCACTGGTAGAACGACTACTATCACGTCCTTTGCTACAAATGTACTTTCCGAAATTCACATTATAGGCTTCATGTCTTTTCCTTTTCAGCATCTAATATATACACATTCACGACACTAAGAACATCATATTAAACACTAATATTATCATAATAAACACTGATACCATGGTAATCACAACACAAAAACACATTGTCAGCATTATTCCCATACGTAAGAATCACCTTGCACACGAAGAGTTCCTATACGTGAATTCCATGAAGACTGGATGCTATCTGATGCCGTATCTGTCCTCATAGTTACCATATTGAACCATCTTGTGTCGTATATTGTGTAGTTTACTTCCAGTTCAACCTCAACGTGACCATGTGTCTGTTCTGGCCAACATACGTATGCCAATGTTACTGACTCTCTCAATATCAAACTGAAATAACAACAAACGGATCGGCAGAAAAATGACTCATACAGCATAATAATAGTAACTGCTATTTGCCATTAAACATAGTTAGACTATTAACATTGATAATTAATAATAATGACTGATATTGCCTGAAGGGTGCGGTAGGGTGGGTTTAAAGTTCGTCGTTTGCTGCCGAACAAGCAAGTGAGCCGACGTGGCAATCATGTGAGTTCACGCTCAGTGAATATCGTATTCTCGCGAGAATTACCATGGAAACGATAGCGTCGCCGGGTAGCGATTAACGCACCATGTGTATATAATACCCGGAGATCCCGTGAAATTCCGCCGTAATAAATTAGATTAATGCATAAGTGAATTAATCTTTATTAATTCAAATAAAATAGCATTAAAATAAGTATGCAAGAAAAAAATGTGCACATAAAGTTAAAAATTACCCATAATGTATATTCTGTAAACTTTTGCTATTAAGTTGCAATTAAGTTGTAACAAATGAAACACAACTAAATAAATAACATTCTATTGCATCATTGACAAATACTGGTTGGTATTTAATTTGCATTTCAGCGAATTCTGAAAACAGCTTGCAACTGTAGTCGGTAATTTTTTCTTGCAATTGTAGCCAAAAATGGAAATCAAAGGAAAATGTAAGATTGCCGCAATACATTGTCACAATATGTATCTTGTTTGATGCGAATTAGCCTCTGTGTTACCGATTGGTTTTAACATGAGTCTACAGGCATGACTTAAGCAGAAAATACAAGAAGAACAGAACGACTTGGCAAAGTAGTCCACTTTCACACAAGCTTAAGCAAAGGTTTCACCAAATGTTTGCAAAAAATGTGCAGCTACGGACAAAGCCACTATATTTCGTGGAAAGCTTATCATTTCCGCTTATCATGGGCTATATGTCAAAGAAATCGATGAAGAAATAAAATACTTACTCCTGTTTTCCTTTCCGAGTCGACGGTTTTTTGTCAAAATTGTTCTTGGGTTTATAGCCGTTTGTGATGTCATGATCACGTGGTATGGCCACACTGCAATTTGAAGGTTATCACTTTTGAACACGTGTTTGATATAAGTGTAGACTATTTGTATCAAAACTAAAAATAAAACTTACGATAATAGTTATGATATGAAATTTGATTATATAAATACAGGTCAGTGTATAAATAGACTATCAAAACAAAAACTTTAATGACGAACTCTGGTCACGCGATAGAAATTGATCACCTGACACAGTCTATATAACATGATTTTACTATCGGAGTTGATAGTTGACTTTGTTTAATAATATTTATATTTCCACCGGGGACCTTATATCGTTTGGTGTAAGGTCCCTGTTTCCTATTGTGAAGTACAAGAAACCGAGACTGCGAAGATTGTTATTACCCTGCCGAAGTGACAACATTACATAAACGTCAAGGTAAGAAAATAAAACGATTTGTTTCCATAGTCAATACCTACCTGTATTTATACTGTCCCCTAATTATATAGCCACATTTATAGATCCTAGCTTTATACATATTGTATTTGTTTCCATAGTAAATATAGTGTCTTTATACTGTCCCCTAATTTTATATCCACATTTATAGATCCTAGCTTCATCCATATTGAATTAGTTTCCATAGTAAATACCTACCTGTGTTTATACTGTCCCCTAATTATATATCCACATTTATAGATCCTAGCTTTATACATATTGTATTTGTTTCCATAGTCAATATCTACCTGTGTTTATACTGTCCCCTAATTATATATCCACATTTATAGATCTAAGCTTTATTCATATTGTATTTTTACTTGCTTTGGTATAGTATAATTATATGACATCAACCAATTCATAATAGGTAATCTTTCCACGTTTCCGACTGCCTTGTAAGCCCATTCAGTATTTGTACATGACAGATATTGACAACATAATTTAACGATCGAAAATTATTTCTAATTGCATATAAGTAGAGAATTCCATAGATCACCAGGTCGGTCAAATATTAATTAGGGGCCACCAGCCATTTTGAGAGCTATTCGACAAATTTGATTTTAAATAATTTGAATAAATTAACCTAATTTTGCATATTTGAATGAAATTAAATTACATGAAAAATATTTGTAAGTGTAGTTACTACAAAATTAAATCGTATCATATATATATATCACAAAATACGGTCTTGACATTCCCAAATTATAGCCCCTTCACTACAAAAAAGTAAGATTCGGATATTTTAGGCTCCAACATGAAACCATTATTAAACGCACCACATGGGTCAGAAAATAGTAGTGATTTGGTCTCGATAGGGATGTAATACAGTCCAGTGAGGGTAAGAACAGTGACGCAGAGGGACAATCAAGGTAAAAATAGGTATAAATTCTTATACCAACAGTTCAATACCAAACTTAACTCTACCTGTTTTAGCAATGGTTTTAGTCTTTCGCATACACATAAACCACGGCGTCACTGTCAAAATATCCTAACTGGACAATACATACAACCATGAACATATTTACCATTTACCGTGTTTCAGTTTTATTTTCGGACATTATTGCTGATCAACCACTGTGTTTACTGTATTTGTTTGGTCGACATTTTATCATATATTTAAAATTAGATACGATTGTTTAAATTGGTCATGTGATATGATTACATGAATATTGTGACACATGTACAAATGTAGAACGAGTTATTTATACTCACATTAATCAAGTGTCGGCTGATTAAAAACGATTAGAGGACCTTCTAGTATAAGCTACCGAGTGCACCGTTCATTTAAATGCAAAACTGATTATGATGCTTTTATGTACATGTATATTTGTACGTCACTGTTAATTATATAGCCTGTATAGTGGTGACGAAATGTTATTTTAGTTTGCATTCTGAACCAATATGTCAGTAAATAATTTGAAGTAAAATCTAAATAATTTTAAACAATTGAACATTTGATCAGGTTGTATCAGTATTATGACCCTGCTTGTTAACATGGTTGTCCTTCTATTTAAACTCGAGACTATTGTTCACCAAAAGTTACTATGTTTGATTTTATCTGTTGATGATAAATTATAGTATTTTAGATACATATCATGTATCAATAGTTTTCATACTGATGGTGTCATATTGTAACAGATTGGGGCTTAAAGCATTTTATTTTATCACATGGACCGAGTATAAAACTAGATTGTACAGATATTTGACACAACATTTTCTCGTGGATAGTGTTTACACAAGATGACTGTTTCTCTTGTTATACCATAGTGAATTAATATCACATTGCAAATGACCTAGTATTAAACTTAATCAGAATTAAGCAGGCCGAAGTGTGACCCCTTGTGTATTCACGAGCAAATGTTTGTAAAAAGGCACTTACAAACTCACCCAATACCGATGCTTTTATTCTATTCTACAGTGTGATTTAACGTCCTCTCTCAAAATAAATTTGTCTTTATAAATATTGAAAGTAAGACACAGAAAGCATTACGTTTTGGTGAAATACTTTACGTGTAGCTTTTCCATTAGAATCTATTACATGGTCTTCTGTCATCTTAAACTAGGTAACTAGGTCAACCAGTCATATTGAAACCTTGTTTGGACACTGGATCACAATCTGACACGGTCTGTTCTTAGGAAGCTATTGCTTTATCGATGGATGTCGCTGTTTTAGCACTGTATTTGGAGTCAGAAACAATGTCACTGGGTTCAACTGTAGTAAAACCTTGTTTGGTCACATGATGTCTCCAGTTTGGTATGTCTTAATGAAACTAGGTCATCCAGCTTTTTGACAACCAAGACTTGTGTATTTCGTTTTCTCGTTCGGTTATGTGTGTGAATTGTACCGGGTATAATGTGTGTAGTGATGTGGTGTATTTTTATCTGTCCTCGGCTGGTTACAAACTGTAATCGTTGAAAACAAAAAAAAATGAAAATTTATATTTTTCTTTTAAGGTCAATTTTTACAGAAATCAACCAGCTGGTTCAAGAGGTGCACTTTGTTTTTAATAAAACAAACTGCTTAATGCATACTCATTATCTATAAAAGGTCGTGTGTTAACACAAACAATGGTATGGGAATAATGTAAACCTTAATTAACTTCATATTATAAAATCCATTGCTGAAAGGTTTTCTCTAACTGTCGCTGGTGTAATATGTTGTGGGGGACAGTCATATAGATTTGTGTTGATAGCACCATATGAATCAACTGTGAAACAGTATCAACATATTATACAAAATGTAGTATGACCTTTTAACTAATGAATCAAATTTGATAAGATCTGACATGAAAGTACTTAAACATTGCTACGTAGGAATATGATTAGTTTATGGAGATTTTGATAGTCAATTCTTGTTTTTGATTGATGCATCAATCACGGAATGCATCAATCACGGAATACTATTAGGGACGAAAAGGCACCCCAAGTCACACTCAGGACAATGTATCATATAACCATAAATACCAACAAATTGTGACATCAAGTAACTCAACAATGTTATTTTGTATTTTCATGTTAAAACCATGAATACCATACCAAACAAGCGACCCTAGTAACACACCAGACATCTGAACAAGTTTAATCAGTAAAACGTTGAGTGTTGCCTACCTTGTCCAAATTTTAACCTGGTTGTTCAAAGAAACATCCTGGTTATTAGATAGGGGTTGGGTGGGCGAGTACGTACAAAATCGGCTTTCGGTCAATAACTTGAGTTTGGATGGATCAGTTGGTCCAATGTCACTTAACTGAAACTAGAAAAACGGTGTCCGGTCAAATACATGCGTTTGGATTGACCTTCTTCGTGGAACTGTGTATACAACAAGCCTGCATGGTGACTTTGGTCAGTTTGAGAATGCATTTGGAGTCAATGGGATTAAGGTCAAGGTCATCGTTACTAAAAACAGATAAAGGGGTTTCTGTTCAAAAACTTGAGTTAAGGGTAACCCATCTTCATAAAAGAGCACATTTAGGGTCAGTGGGGTCAAGGAACCCAACACAGTAATTTGGCTGCATTATTAGGTGGACACTGTCCGAAAAACTGGGTTCGCGCTTTTTTGCCACTGTTCGGGTAATGTTACTGACTTTTTGAAGACAGGAGGTGTGAAAATGTTACAAAATCCTCTTAAATCTCCAGAGTGGGCACATGTTTACTTTTTCCATTTCATAAAACTTAAAATAATGTTTTCGGGGCAAACTTATGCCACTGAAAACATTGCTGGTTCAACAAGTTCCCAATGCCCTATGACTATATCACCAAACACGTTTTTAATGTATTTTGAATGTGGGTCAAAATGTTGCAAATGCGTATATTATAATCTCAGGGAGAGTAGTTTAAAGGAATGTTATAATAAAAATTAAGATATCAGGTTTAGTTTGTTCTTCCAATCCCAAGTGACAATACATATCGAACAACCCTCGAGGTTAACCTTTAACACTGTAACCGGAACCCCTGACAAACGGAGGATAGTTTATCATATATTTAAAGTTAGATACGAATGTTCAAATTGGTCGTGGGACCTGATTACTCGGATATTGTTACACATGCACACATGTAGTAAGAGTAATATATTATCACATTTATCAAGTTTCGGCTGATTAGATACACACTCTGGGGACCTTTGTCTAAGCTACCGAGTGCACCGTTCAATTAAATGAAAGACTGATTTTGATGCCAAGCATCGAATATGACGCACATGTTTGTCATGTAAATACGGGTAGTGTTGACATATTTGTTTGGTATTCTGAACTCATAAAGTCTGTAAATAATGTGTAGAAAATTGTAAATTATTGAACGATTGATAAAAAGGTTGTATAGGTCGCCGGTGATAACTCTAGCTTTGTATACATGTACGAGAGGTGCCCCACTTATATTTGAACAGTTTTAAACATCCCATATTTTCAACATGGCATTGTATTGACGAAAAGTCTTTATTCAATCGTATACATCAGTGTGTTAATAAACATATTCACCCATTGTTTTTGTATTTGTAATTAAGTAAGGGGCATTCTTTTGAGTTTTTTTATGACTGGAAAAAATCCACCAATGTTGTTAACATGTATCGATTGTATCCAATGTAGCTTGATCATTAAGATTCCGATGCTTTGGATGCAGCGTTGTTTGACTTTGTTCTTTACTATTATCGTGCAATAAACATGAAATACGTGTTTTAAAGGTACCGAATGATGTGATTGTTTTGGTGTATGGTGCTTGACCTTGGCCAAAACACCATTATTTGGAAATTGTCCATAGGTAAGCCATGTGGGGTTCATTTGGTCCACAAACGGTTTTGAACATGAATGACATACTCTCGTGCGCTGATTTGTCCGTTTGTAGAATAAATATGAGCTATATTTGATTAGTTATAACGAATAACAGCAAATGTTATGAAACAGGCTGCTGACCAATGTAGCTTAACGAATGTCAACTTCTTGGCAGGGTCGTGGATATTTCTCATATAGCAGTCTGGTCGTATACCGTAAATATCTTAATGTGAATGTATTGTCTTATCAGAGGTGACACAGTTATCGTTATAACCGTTCTTTTGTACTGTATATGATGGTTTAAGACAATTGACTCCCTTTAATTTATTTTTGCGCTTCTGAACACCAACATTTTCGGAGTTTGGCTTGTAATATTTTCGAAATGTCTGCTTTCTTGTAGTTCCAACTAGAAAACCAGATTTTAGTTATTTGGTTGGTCCTCGTCATCATTCACACAATGAGTACGATTATCAAATGAATATTCACTTTTGGGCATTATTTAATATTTTGTGTTATTTCATTTATGGGCGTAACATGACAAAAACACCCTTATAATGACGAGTACTACTGATTATCTTCTCAAAAACGGTCCACCAATGTTTCTTCAACTTCTTCTTGGCGATTCGTAGGGAGTGTTTGACCTTCACAAAGTCCAAAGCAACATCCTCTACAGACTTGGAAACTTCGGTCGGAACTATATTGCAAATATCTAAAACGATTATTGTATATGATGCCTGACACATTACTTCTCACTGTTCAAAATATATATTTCATTTATAGCATGTTAGATGGAAGATATCGGGCATTCAGCACTGTTCAAATATAAGTGGGGCATCTCTCGTATAACCAAATAATGTCTAAAAACAACACTGCAAGGTCGAATTGTCGATTGTTTTTAGTGTAAATTGAAAGATTCAAATGTAAACAAGAGTGAACAGAAATATTCGCCGAAATGCATTTTATGTCTATTTTTCTAGTGTAAAGAAAGGCTAGCGTTATCACCGGCGGACTATATCAGTAGTATGACCTCTGCTTGTTTGCATGGTTGTTCTCGATCTATTTAAACACCTGACTTATTGTTCATCCAAAGTTACAAAACACGTTTTATCTGTTGATGATTAATAGTATTTTAGATACAAATCATGTGTCACTATTGTTCATACTGACGGTGTCATACAGTTACCGATTGTGGTCTAAAGCATTTTATTTTAAACCAGATGTAGACTGAGTATTAAACTCCAACTAGATTGTACGAGAGGTGTTCAACTTACTTATGAACAAAACCGATGCATATATCCATATCTACAGTGTGATAGTCAAGTTTTTTTCTCTCACTATTTTTTCTTTAAATTAAAACTTATTAGACACCGCAAGCATTACATTTCGGTGTTATACTGTAATGCTTTAGGACTTAAAATAAGTATGGTCTTCCGAGGTCTGAAAACAGGTAACTAGATCAAGTCATGTTGAAACCTTGTTTGGACACCGGGTCACAATCTGACATGGTCCGGTTAAAGGAAGCTATTTGTTGTCGATGTATGTCTATGTATGTTGTTGTTTAGCACTGTATTTGAAGTGGAAAACAATGTCAGTAGGTTAAGTCGTAATAAAACATTGTTTGGTCAGATGATGTCTCCAGTTTGATATAGCTAGTTTGCGATAGAAAAAAATCGTGTTTTTGTAACATTTTTGAAAATCTATTCATCAGATTTTGGTAAAAAATTACACAGAACTACAATAACTTTCTACCTACTCCCATTTCGAATTCCATAATTTTTAGTCAGCTATTAAAATACGTTTATTCTTAATTATATATTGAAATTACATGTTAAATTACAGTTTAACGCAGGGAGGTAATCTGGTATCCCATTGATGATTTATTATTAATTATTTAACCGTTACACTCCGCGATCGTCGGGATTGACATAACTGTTATAAAGCCGAGACTTAGGAGGCCCGTATAATTCAGTTTATTTAGGTGTGTCGCTTGTAAACGATGTACAACAATAACATGTACGTCGTCAGATTCACAGACGGGCCTCGCGTGTGTTATATTAAGTAGGTTGCAAATACGTAAATATACCGTTAGTCGTATCACATGACCGTAAAATTGACTGTTGCAAGGAGCAAGTCTTCTTACTTGATATTTCATACAAAACTACAAATATGTTACATAGAACTGATGAACAAAAGTTTTTTAACTGCATTCTGATGCTGCAGAAATTACAGTGTGTATTAGGTAGATATATTTCATTTATTCGTGCAAATTTTCATACATGTAGGTTTCGTAATTACAGAGAAATGTTTAAAACACAAGATTTTTTTCTATCGCAAACTAGCTATATGTCATAATGAAACTAGGTCATTCTGCTTTTTGACGGCTAAGACTGGTGTATTCCTTTTCTTGTTTGGTTATGTGTGTGAATTGCACCGTGCATAATGTGTTTAGTGATGTTGTTTATGTTTTCTGTCATTGCCTGGTTAAATTGATAAAATGTAAGGCAGCACTAATCTTAACCAGAAAAAGTACAGAAAACATAAAAATGTCTCATAACACAAATACACGACAAACTGACTGATGCATAAATCCCGGAAGACTATTGAGAGCCGAAACGGCAATCCCAAGTAACAAAACAAGTCAATGTATCATATAACCATAAGTACCAACAAATGGTGACATCTAGTAACTAAGAAATGTTATTTTCATGATAAAATCATGAATACCATACCCAACAAGCGACCCTAGTAGCACACCAGACATCTGAACAAGTTTAATCAGTAAAACGTTGAGTGTTGCATACCATGTCAAAATTTTAACCAGGTTGTTCAAAGAAAATTCCTGGTTGAAAGATTGGGGTTTGGTGGGCGGCTACGTACAACATCGGGTTTTCGGTCAATAACTTGAGTTTGGATGGATCGATTGCGACCTTGCTTGGGATTGTATTTGGGATCAGTGGGATCAATGTCACTGTACTGAAACAAGATAATTTCCGGTCAAATACCTGAATTTGGATTGACCATCTTCGTGAAACTTTGTAAACAACAAGCCTGCATGGAGACCTTGGTCAGTTTGAGAATGCATTTGGGGTAAATGGGATTAAGGTCAATGTCACCGTTACTAAATCAAAGCGCTGTAAGCGCTGAAGGCCTGGTGCTAAACTTTGTATACTTGAGAAGAAGTTTAATGACTTAACTGAAGTATATGTAAACGGATCCACGCTCTTTTAATGCCAGCTGCAGTGTACAGTTATGTTGACCGTACAAAGTTGAAGGTTTAATCTATTGGTCATGCTTAACTTGCCTATCTAGTTTAAGTACTCGTAAACAAGAGACTCATGTATGGGCAATCGCGGTATTTTGGTAATTTGTTTCAAGAAGTGCGACTTATGTATGGGGCATTACAATATCAAAAAAATGAAAAATTTTAGTAAAAATTTTAAAGAATATTCTCTATCGTTTTGTACTGTACATATATATATATATACATATTATACAGTAGTTTTCAGACTCGGTGGTGGTTTTGAAGGATAATAATAATAGAAAGCAGTATATCACAAACAGTGAACATAGTTTGTGTTTCTTAGCCACAGCAATATCTGTTTAAGTTAAACTATAGTAGAGTGTCATGGGACCACATGCCAGTATGCAAATTAAATGGATGTCATGCGGCCCCATGGCAGCTGCATGACCACAAGGATCAGATTCAGATTGTGGCGTAAGTTTGTCTCAACTTTTCGCGCTCGATCTGCGCAGTAAAATACCATATCCGGTTACTTCGTCTGTTTCCGAGAATGATCGTAAATATTTTTTTCTGGAATGTCTTGTTAACGCAAAATGAAATAACAATATTTAAAATATGTTAATATAAATACCAAAGATACTGTCTTCATAGAATGTCGCAGAAAAAAAGTTTCTTCTTACTGTCTCCGTAAACACTCGTATCTTTTCGGCATAAGACCGTCAAGTGAGGAATATGTAAACAATAGAAATTTTGTCCTAGTAAATGCTTAGCAATTTTGCTTCAATAATATTTCTTTAACACTTTTTTATGAAACTGTAATGTTAAATAATGATGTTCTGCATTTTTTAAGGCGGGTTAGTGAGATCCGCGAAGAACTACGAGGGTCAGTCAAGAAAAACTGAGAGTTGGTGAATAATGATCAGAAGAATAAATGTTCGTATATTGGATTTACATTATCGTGAAATATGGTATCTCATCCATGTTATGGCGAATACCAATTTTGGGTATGAAAGATTGATTCTTGTTGCCAGGCAACCGAAGAAGACAACTCGAAGGCATGCGTTCGCGCTGTCTGTAGAACACAATTGTGCGTTGCTATGGAAACATAAAGTTATATCCAACATTTTCAAACTTATTTTTTATTTTGTAATTCATTAATCTATCAGATGTACTTAATGATGGTTGATTTGTTCGTCCAACATAGAAACTATACTTGATGGAATTATTGATTGTCACTTTATTTGTTGGTATTGAGATCACAATTTTACCCCTACCAAAAGAACGCATGATGTTTTTCAAAAGCAAAGTTATATTTTTTATTTCTATTATGGTGACTGGATTGCATTAGATACATTCATAATCCTCCTGAGCAGAAATTCTGAATTCAGTGATTAGGGTAAGAATACCATGGCAACGCAAAGAACACGCCGAGAAAATCGATAAAATACGGGTAAAATAGTTGCTAGGCAACTAGACAATACTGCATTAGTGACCATTCTGTAAACAACGCCTGTTATTATTTGATATATACGATTCTACAAGATACACCTGTTAGTTGTACTAAATTACGCTATATAAAGTTGAAATAAACGTTCGAATTGACAACAAAATAAGTCTCCCAGTCGCTGGCGCGAACGCATACCATTTAGTGATGTTCTTTGGTTGCTTGGCAACTTTATTTATCAGCCTATATCCGATCACCGAATTCATCAGACTATCCGCAATGGATAATAGTTGACGATAATTAATAGAAAATATAACTGTATATACATTTAGAAGGCTTAATTTAACAACTCTCAGTTTTTCTTGACTGACCCTCGTACTTTTATATTGTGCATGAAAGTGGTAATTGGGTGTTTTGGGATTGACTTACAACATTGTTGAATAAAGACCCAGAGTGTACCGTTTGTGGAACAACGACCTCTCTATAACAACATGTTGAGACTATCTGTATTATACAAATAGTATAGTACAACCTCTCCAGAGTGGTCTTTGTATTGAAAAACCACCTCTCTATAACAACATGTTAAGACTACATGAATTATATTACTAGTACAGTACAACCTCTCCAGGGTGGTCCTTGTATTGAACAACGACCTCTCTATAACAACATGTTAAGACTACATGTATAATATTATTGGTACAGTACAACCTCTCTAGGGTAGTCCTTGTGTTGAACAATGACCCCTCTATAACAACACGTTGAGACTACATGTATTATATTACTAGTACAGTACAAACCATCCAGGGTGGTCATTGTATCGAACAACGACCTCTCTATAACAACATGTTAAGACTACATGTATTATATTACTAGTACAGTACAACCTCTCCAGAGTGGTCAATGTGTTGAACAACGACCTCTCTATAACACCATGTTACGACTACACGTATTATATTACTAGTACAGTGCAACCACTCCCAGATGGTCCTTGTGTTGAACAACGACCTCTCTATGACAACATGTTAAGACTACATGTATTATATTACTAGTACAGTGCAACCTCTCCCAGATGGTCATGATGGTCCTTGTGTTGAACAACGACCTCTCTATAACAACACGTTGAGACTAGATGTATTATATTACTAGTACAGTACAGCCTCTCCAGAGTGGTCAATGTGTTGAACAACGACCTCTCTATAACAGCATGTTGAGACAACATATATTATATTACTAGTACAGTACAACCTCCCCACAGTTGTCCTTGCGTTGAACAACGACCTCTCTATAACAACATGTTGAGACTACATGTATTATATTACTAGTACAGTACAACCTCCCCACAGTGGTCCATGTGTTGAACAACGACCTCTCTATAACAACATGTTAAGACTACATGTATTATATTACTAGTACAGTACAACCTCTCCAGGATGGTCTGTGTGTTGAACAACGACCTCTCTATAACAACATGTTAAGACTACATGTATTATTTCACTAGTTCAGTAAAACCACTCTAAAGTGGTCCTTGTGTTGAACAACGACCTCTCTATATCAACATGTTAAGACTACATGTATTATATTACTAGTACAGTACAACCTCCCCACAGTGGTCCTTGTGTTGAACAACGACCTCTCTATAACATCTTGTTGAGACTACATGTATTATATTACTAGTACAGGGTGTGCAAAAAGAAAGTATACAGTTTCGGGGTATTTGTATTAATTCTTAATGTTTTGCAATTCCAAAGAAAATTTGTACATGGTTAGACAAAAGGTTTAAGTTTTTCTGGTACTGGTTTGAAATTGGTAACTCAAATATTTTTTTAAATGACAATTTTAAAAAAAATACCTAATTTTGACGTCGACGTCATTTTGACGTTATTTACGACGTTCTCACAATTCTGTCCGCCTTATGTTTACCTTTCTGCATACATTCTTTAAAAGTGTTGATTTCATTTACACATATTTCTACAAACTGGTCTTCTTAAATTGCATTTTGATGTTGATCAGGAGAAAAGTTGTGTATATGAGCATTTTAATATACATACGCAATTTCGGAGAGCCCAAAAGAAAAAAAGCCACATGGATTAAGACCCAGGCTGTAGGCAGGCCATATTACCCTGCAGTGGAATTTGCAATAAATTATTTGACACCAAATGTTTCTTGTAATTCATTCAACAACGTGCATTGCAACGTTTGACTCTGGCTCCACCTGCAAGAAATATAAAACTTTCAAAACAAAATATTCGCTGCAGAGTTCAGAAATAACTTGCTTAACAAAGGCAAGAAACAAAATGAGTTTACTTCTTTCTATTTAGCTGTCTGAATCGCAAATAAATAGTCTATTAAAAGCCAACAAACATGCCCATGCTCGTGAGACACATCATATATATAATATCTGTTTAAATATTTGTGAAATGCAATGAAAATTTTCCAAGATTATATTATATTACTAGCACAGTGCAACCTTTCCAGAATGGTTCTTATGTTGAACAACGACATCTCTATAACAACATGTTAAGACTATATGTATTATATTACTAGTACAGTGCAACCTCTACACAGTGGTTCTTGTGTTGAACAACTACCTCTCTATAACAACATGTTAAGACTACATGTATTATATTACTAGTACAGTACAACCTCTCCAGAGTGGTCCCTGTGTTAAACAACGACCTCTCTATAACAACATGTTCAGACTACATGTATTATATTACTAGTACAGTACAACCTCTCCAGGATGGTCCTTGTGTTGAACAACGACCTCTCTGTAACAACATGTTATACTACATGTATTATATTACAAGTACAGTACAACCTCTCCAGAGTGGCCTTTGTGTTAAGCAACGACCTCTCTATAACAACATGTTCAGATTACATGTATTATATTACTAGTACAGTACAACCTCTCCAGGATGGTCCTTGTGTTGAACAACGACCTCTCTATAACAACATGTTCAGACTACATGTATTATATTACTAGTACAGTACAACCTCTCCAGGATGGTCCTTGTGTTGAACAACGACCTTTCTATAACAAACTGTTCAGACTACATGTATTATATTACCAGTACAGTACAATTTCTCCAGAGTGGCCCTTATGTTAAACAACGACCTCTCTATAACAACATGTTGAGACTACATGTATTATATAACTAGTACAGTACAACCTCTCCAGAGCGGTCCCTGTGTTAAACAACGACCGCTCTATAACAACATGTTGAGACAACATGTATTATATCACTAGTACAGTAAAACCTCTCCAGTATGGTCCTTTTGTTGAACAATGACCTCTCTATAACAACATGTTCAGACTACATGTATTATATTACTAGTACAGTACAACCTCTCCAGGATGGTCCTTGTGTTGAACAACGACCTTTCTATAACAAACTGTTCAGACTACATGTATTATATTACCAGTACAGTACAATTTCTCCAGAGTGGCCCTTGTGTTAAACAACGACCTCTCCATAACAACATGTTCAGACTACATGTATTATATTACTAGTACAGGGTGTCCAAAAAGAAAGTATACAGTTTCGGGGTATTTGTATTAATTCTTAATGTTTTGCAATTCCAAAGAAAATTTGTACATGGTTAGACATAAGGTTTAAGTTTTTCTGGTACTGGTTTGAAATTGGTAACTCAAATATTTTTTTAAATGACAATTTTAAAAAAAATACCTAATTTTGACGTCGACGTCATTTTGACGTAATTTACGACGATTTCACAATTCTGTCCGCCTTATGTTTACCTTTTTGCATACATTCTTTAAAAGTGTTGATTTCATTTACACATATTTCTACAAACTGGTCTTCTTAAATTGCATTTTGATGTTGATCAGGAGAAAAGTTGTGTATATGAGCATTTTAATATACATACGCAATTTCGGAGAGCCCAAAAGAAAAAAAGCCACATGGATTAAGACCCAGGCTGTAGGCAGGCCATATTACACTGCAGTGGAATTTGCAATAAATTATTTGACACCAAATGTTTCTTGTAATTCATTCAACAACGTGCATTGCAACGTTTGACTCTGGCTCCACCTGCAAGAAATATAAAACTTTCAAAACAAAATATTCGCTGCAGAGTTCAGAAATAACTTGCTTAACAAAGGCAAGAAACAAAATGAGTTTACTTCTTTCTATTTAGCTGTCTGAATCGCAAATAAATAGTCTATTAAAAGCCAACAAACATGCCCATGCTCGTGAGACACATCATATATATAATATCTGTTTAAATATTTGTGAAATGCAATGAAAATTTTCCAAGATTATATTATATTACTAGCACAGTGCAACCTTTCCAGAATGGTTCTTATGTTGAACAACGACATCTCTATAACAACATGTTAAGACTATATGTATTATATTACTAGTACAGTGCAACCTCTACACAGTGGTTCTTGTGTTGAACAACTACCTCTCTATAACAACATGTTAAGACTACATGTATTATATTACTAGTACAGTACAACCTCTCCAGAGTGGTCCCTGTGTTAAACAACGACCTCTCTATAACAACATGTTCAGACTACATGTATTATATTACTAGTACAGTACAACCTCTCCAGGATGGTCCTTGTGTTGAACAACGACCTCTCTGTAACAACATGTTATACTACATGTATTATATTACAAGTACAGTACAACCTCTCCAGAGTGGCCTTTGTGTTAAGCAACGACCTCTCTATAACAACATGTTCAGATTACATGTATTATATTACTAGTACAGTACAACCTCTCCAGGATGGTCCTTGTGTTGAACAACGACCTCTCTATAACAACATGTTCAGACTACATGTATTATATTACTAGTACAGTACAACCTCTCCAGGATGGTCCTTGTGTTGAACAACGACCTTTCTATAACAAACTGTTCAGACTACATGTATTATATTACCAGTACAGTACAATTTCTCCAGAGTGGCCCTTATGTTAAACAACGACCTCTCTATAACAACATGTTGAGACTACATGTATTATATAACTAGTACAGTACAACCTCTCCAGAGCGGTCCCTGTGTTAAACAACGACCGCTCTATAACAACATGTTGAGACAACATGTATTATATCACTAGTACAGTAAAACCTCTCCAGTATGGTCCTTTTGTTGAACAATGACCTCTCTATAACAACATATTGAGACTACATGCATTATATTACTAGTACAGTTCAACCTCTCAAGAGTGGTCCTTGTGTTGAACAACAACCTTTCTATAACAAAATGTTAAGACTACATGTATCATATTACTAGTTTAGTGAAACCTCTCAAGAATGGTCCTTTTGTTGAACCACAACCTCTCTATAACAACATGTTGAGACTACGTGTATTATATTACTAGTACAGTAAACCCTTTCTAGAGTGGTCCTTGTGTTGAACAACGACCTTTCTATAACAACATGTTATGACTTCATGTATTATATTACTAGTACAGTGCAACCTCTCCAGAGTGGACCGTGTGTTGAACAACGACATCTCTATAACATGTTGAGACTACACGTATAATATTACTAGTACAGTACATTCTCTCCAGCATGGTCCTTGTGTTGAACAGCAACCTCTCTATAACAACCTGTTGAGACTTCACGTATTATATTACTTGTACAGTACAACCTGTCCAGCATGGTCCTTGTGTTGAACAACAACCTCTCTATAACAACATGTTAAGACTTCATGTATTATATTACTAGTACAGTGCAACCTCTCTTGAGTTGACCGTGTGATGAGCAAGGACCTCTCTATAACAACATGTTAAAACTACATGTATTATATTATTAGTACAGTACAACCTCTCCAGAGTGGACCTTGTGATGAGCAAGGACCTCTCTATAACAACAAGTCAGACTACGTGTATTAAATTACTAGTACAGTACAACCTCTCAAGAGTGGTCCTTTTTTTGAACAACGACCTCTCTATAACAACATGTTAAGACTACATGTATTATATAACTAGTACAGTGCAACCTCTCCAGAATGGTCATTGTGTTAAACAACGACCTCTCTATAACAACATGTTAAGACTACATGTATTATATTACTAGTACAGTGCAACCTTTCCAGAACGGTCCTTGTGTTGAACAACGACCTCTCTATAACAACATGTTAACACTACATGTATTATAATACTAGTACAGTACAACCTCTCCAGATTGGTCCCTGTGTGGAACAACGACCTTTCTATAACAACATGTTGAGACCACATGTATTATATTACTAGTACAGAACAACCTCTCCAGAATGGTCCTTGTGTTGAACAACGACCTCTCTATGACAACATATTAAGACCTCTCTATGACAACATTTTAACACGACCTGTATTATATAACTAGTGTAGTACAACCTCCCCAGAATGGTCCTTGTGTTGAACAACGACCTCTCTGTAAAAACATGTTAAGACTACATGTATTATATTACTTGTACATTGCAACCTCTCCAGAGTGGTCCTTGTGTTGAACAATGACCTCACTATAACAACGTGATAAGACTACATATATTATATTACTAGTACAGTACAACCTCTCCAGAGCGGTCCTTGTGTTGAACAACGACCTCACTATAACAACATGTTAAGACTACATGAATTATGTAACTATTACAGTACAACCTCTCCAGAGTGGTCCATGTGTTGAACAACGACCTCACTATGACAATATTTTAAGACTACATGTATTATATAACTAGGATAGTACAACCTCTCCAGAGTGGTCCTTGTGTTGAACAACGACCTCTCTATAACAACATTATAAGACTACATGTATTATATTACTAGAACAGTAAAACCTCTCCAGAGTGGTCTTTGTGTTGAACAACGACCTTTCTATAAAAACATGATGAGACTACATGTATTATATTACTAGTACAGTACAACCTCTCCAGAGAGGTCCATGTGTTGAACAACGACCTCTCAATAACAACAAGTTGAGACTACATGTATTATATTACTAGTACAGTACAACCTCTCCAGAATGGTCCTTGTGTTGAACAACGACCTCTCTATAACAACATGTTAAGACTACATGTATTATGTAACTATTACAGTACAACCTCTCCAGAGTGGTCCTTTTGTTCAACAACGACCTCTTTATAACAACATGTTAAGACTACATGTATTATATTACTAGTACAGTACAACCTCTCCAGGATGGTCATTGTGTTGAAGGACGACCTCTTTATAACAACATGTTAAGACTACATGTATTATATTACTAGTACAGTACAACCTCTCCAGGATGGTCATTGTGTTGAAGGACGACCTCTTTATAACAACATGTTAAGACTACATGTATTATATTACTAGTACAGTGCAACCTCTCTAGCATGGTCCTTGTGTTGAATTACGACCTCTTTATAACAACATAATAAGACTACATGTATTGTATTTCTAGTACAGTGCAACCATTTCAGAGTGGTCTATATGTTGAACAACGACCTCTCTATAACAACATGTTAAGACTACATGTATTATATTACTAGTACAGTGCAACCTCTCCAGCATGGTCCTTGTGTTGAATAACGACCTTTATATAACATCATGATAAGACTACATGTATTGTATTTCTAGTACAGTGCAACCTCTCCAGAGTGGTCTATATGTTGAACAATGACCTCTTTATAACAACACGTTGAGACTACATGTATTATATAACTAGTACAAAGCAACCTCTCCAGGATGTCCTTGTGTTAAACAACGACCTCTCTATAACAACATGTTACGACTACATGTATTATATGACTAGTACAGTACAACCTCTCCAGAGTGATCCTTGTGTTAAACAACGACCTTTTTATAACAACATGTTCAGACTACATGTATTATATTACTAGTACAGTACAACCTCTCCAGAGTGGTCCTTGTGTTGAACAACGACCTCTCTATAACAACATGTTGAGACTACATGTATTATATTACTAGTACAGTACAACCACTCCAGTGTGGTCCTTGTGTTGAACAACGACCTCTCTATAACAACAAGTTAGACTACGTGTATTAAATTACTACTACAGTACAACCTCTCCAGAGTGGACCATGTGTTGAACAACGACCTCTCTATAACAACATGTTTTAACTACATGTATTATATTTCTAGGACAGCGCAATCTCTCCAGAGTGGTCCTTGTGTTGAACAACGACCTTTCTATAACAACATGTTAAGACGTCATGTATTATATTACTAGTACAGTGCAACCTCTCCAGAGTGGTCCGTGTGATCAACAACGACCTCTCTATAACAACATGTTAAGGCTACATGTATTATATTACTAATACAGTGCAACCTCTCCAGAGTGGTCCGTGTGTTCAACAACGACCTCTCTATAACAATATGTTAAGACTACATATATAATATTACTAGTACAGTGCAACCTCTCCAGAATGGAATGGTGTTAAACAACGACCTGTCTATAACAACATGTTAAGACTACATATATTATATTACTAGTACAGTACAACCTCTCCAGAGTGGTTCTTGTGTTAAACAACGACCTCGATACAACAACATGCTACGACTGAATGTATTATATTACTAGTACAGTGCAACCTCTCCAGAATGGTCCTTGTGTTAAACAACGACCCCTCTATAACAACATGTTAAGACTACATGTATTATGTTACTAGTACAGTGCAACCTCTCCAGAATGGTCCATGTGTTGAACAACGACCTCTCTTTAACAACATGTTCAGACTACATGTATCATATTACTAGTACAGTGCAACCTCTCCAGAATGGTCTATGTGTTGAACAACGACCTCTCTTTAACAACATGTTAAGACTACATGTATTATATTTCTAGTACAGTACAACCTATCCAGGATGGTCATTGTGTTGAACAACGATCTCTCTATAACAACATGTTAAGACTACATGTATTATATTACTAGTACAGTGCAACCTCTCCAGAACAGCCCTTGTGTTGAACAACGACCTCTCTATAACAACATGTTAAGACTGCATGTATTATATTACTAGTACAGTACAACCTTTCCAGAATGGTCCTAGTGTTGAACAACGACCTCTTTATAACAACATGTTAAGACTACATGTATTATATTACTAGTACAGTGCAACCTCTACAGTGTGGTCTTTGTGTTGAACAACGACCTCTCTATAACAACATGTTAAGACTACATGAATTATATTACTAGTACACTAAAACCTCTCTAGAGTGGACCTTGTGTTGAAGAACGACCTCTTTATAACAGCATGTTAAGACTACATGAATTATATTACTAGTACACTAAAACTTCTCTAGAGTGGACCTTGTGTTGAACAACGACCTCTTTATAACAGCATGTTAAGACTACATGCATTATATTACTAGTACAGTACAACCTCTCTAGATAGGACCTTGTGTGGAACACCGACCCCTCTATAACATCATGTTAAGACTACATGTATTATATTACTAGTACAGTACAACCTCTCCAGAATGGTCCTTGTGTTGAACAACGACCTCTCTATAACAAAATGATAAAACTACATGTATTATATTACTAGAACAGTACAACCTCTCGCGAATGGTCTTTAAGTTTAACAACGACCTCTCTATAACAACAAGTTACGACTATAATATTACAAGTTAAGTACAACTTCTCTAGAACGGTCCTTGTGTTGAACAACGACCTTTCTATAAAATACCTTCGTATTTTCATAAGTTAAAAAATACTATTATCATACTATTATATAAAGTTAAAATTTACTATTAATTTAATATCTGAAGAACAAAAACCTCTGTACAACAGCCAATAAATGCAGCTCCCAAAGGGTTACAACCTCTCATGAATGGTCCTTGTGATGAGCTACGACCTCTCTATAAGGAGACATCCATATTGTCATAATTGAGAGTTACTATCATTTTAACTTGTATAACAAAACCACTGTACAACTACCAATGTCTACAGCTCACAAAAGGTGTTGCCCTACATTGTACTGTATTTTAAATAAAACATGGAAGGAAAATTAGTTGATGTGTAATATAGAAAAATACAGCCCAACCTCTACAGAAAAACCAACCCTTCTTAAACACATTAATCCAATATTACAGAATTAACTACTTTTATTATTCCCGTATACCTCTAAAGAGCAATAAAATAAGTGAGCAACATACTGTCTTATACTAAGTGTAGCTTTCAAGAGCTGATTCTGTACATGAAAGCATGTTTTTTAATCGGTATCGAAACGTAAAGTGAATACACGTGATAGATACATTATTGTAAATATCATATAGCATTTTAATTGAGCATAACTATTATGTGTCAAGCCTTTATTGCAAAATTGGACATTTAAGATCAATTTGACATCGGTCAACAATATCGACTTAGTGTGTTGTCATGTTTAGCAGATAAATGTTAATTTTAAGTATGGTCCACTTGAAATTAAAAGCAAATAAAAAATATTTTAAAAATATTCGCCGGATGTCTCAAAATTATCAGATCTTGTACCACAACAAAACGGAAAAGATAATCCCACCACGAAATATTTGACTTTTTTATTTGAGTTTCTTCCCTAACACTTTGTATCAAACAAATACATGTAAGAAATGTAATTGTATATTCGTTTTACATTACAGGATGTCGAGTGTCCAAGAGAACATGGAAAACCTATCTCTGAGATTATCAGAAGTACTCGATGATGTTGGTGTTAATGATGAGATGGTGATGAAGAGACGAACACGTGCTTTGTTACGTGAATCCTCAGGTGTCATACGTTCACTGGTGGATGATGGAGTAATGTCTACACCAGTGTACTTCTTTGGCAGTCAGTCAGAGGGCAGCACAACTAGGGGCATTAATTCAGATGTTGATGGGCTGATATGTCTGGATTCACGCCACGTGATATCAGACTGGGCTGAGTGGAAGCATGGTGTAACCAACGTATTAATAGTTCAAGACGACAACACAGCTCCTGGGTACTGTCTCTTGCAACGGTTAAGAGACGATGCACCTCTTTCTATAAATTATGCTCCTGATGATACGTACCACATGGATGATAAAGGGAGAGTAGTGTTGAAAAACTCGGTATTTGATGATAACTTCAGGATCCTTGGTGTAGAACGTCATGGACCAGCTGGCAATAGACCGGAGGGGGACAATTTACCTGATATTGATTATGTTTTTGCTTTTCCCTGTTCACAATGGCCGATGGAGGGCAGACCATGGTTAGATCGAAGAAGTGAAAGTGGATGGCCCAGTGCACGACTAAAGTCCGAGTGTGAACGTTCCGGATGTTTCCTGGTACCAGTAGGTAGCAAGATTAGTGGGCTTGATGAACTGGAATGGAGGATATCCACTTCATTGGCAGAGAGATATCTAATGTTCAGTTTAAATATAAAACAACTTAGATGCTACATATTAATGAAAATGTTGCTTAAATCGTACCCTGTATTCAAGGATGTGATATCAAGTTATATGTGTAAAACTATTTTGTTCCACTGTATGGAAAATGCTGATCCTGCATACTGGCAAGAACAAAATTTGTTATGTTGCATCAACTATATATTACATATACTCTATAACTGTATCCGTCTGATACACTGTCCTCATTTTATAATTCCTGGGAATAATCTCATGGCTGAGAGAATTACCCCGGAACAACAACACAACTTGTTAGCAGTTATTCAACAAATCATTAACAGTAATGGTAGAGTGTTCTTTGAAATAAATATAGATGATGTTGGTCAAAGATTACAAATGAAGTTGAACAGAGTTCTCGTATATCCTCACAATGTACTTTCAGCTTTAGACATACGGAAGAGAATATCTAGTGAAATGTGTTATCGTGCAGCAAGAGACATTTGTGTTGAATATCGCTCATGTATGGAACGTAACATAAACAACAACGTTCAAGATGCTCTTCAATATTTCGTGCGTGGTAACGCGAGATGTAACCAACAGTATAACCATTTCAGTTGTTTAGAACAGAAAGCGTATGATAGTTTCGCGCCATTATTCTGTTCTACAATCGGTTCGCTGTTGGCATCTTACTATAAAACAATCAACCAACCATTGACAGACGACGTGATGACGTGGTTGAAGCTTGGACTGAACTCTGATGTATTGTCTGGTTTGTTGAAACTTGCGACTGTGTGTTACAGTTTTGATAACATGAATGTGACAGAGGCGATATTACGTCGTGTAGATCAGCAGTATGATAGGAATGTTGTAAATCCTGTGTGTGCATGTCATCATGATATTGGTTGGTTAACTAAACAAGAATTTAAGAATGTAGCTGACCAAACAGATGTTACTGATGTCAGACATATTGTTTCATATTGTGTGATGTTCTTGCCTTGTGAAATCAATATTGTACCAGAGGAAATGAGACAAGAATACACTCGATCTTCACCAGAAGATATACTGGATAGAGGTATAGGTGATGACTGGATGGACCTTGCAGTGGTAGATTCTCTCCCCTACTTGTATTTCCTACAATACAAAATATACGGACGCTTGATAAATCGGGGGGGGACAAATGACCGCTCTCAACAAATTACATCATGCAATAAACAATGAAATAAACCTAGCTCACAAAGAGACGGCGCTCACTCTTCTTGGAAAAGTCAAGGAACAAGAGAATCTACCGAATGAAGCATTCCATTGTTATGAGCGATCCCTTCAGGTGCGACCTAGGAATAATGCAGCCAACTTTCATATGTCAAGACTCCTGAACAGATAAATGTCGTGACAAGGTGTTGTAGAAACAGCATATATAAGTTTGTGTGAAGTTAAAGTATTCCATTGATGTATGTAGGACAATTCCAGTTTACAATGTGGCTAGACACCGTTTTAAACACATTGCGAAACGTGCTGGTGGAGTGGGACTTTACTTTATGGCTCCTTGGTAGATTGATTGTTGCTATGGTTCAATATCGCTGTGTAAACATTCTATATTCACAATACATGTACTCACTACATTTTTAACAAGCTGAAGAATGTTCGAATAATTCCGAGTTTCGTGTCTGTGTCTCAGGAGTTAATATGTTGTTACGTGCTAGCGGTTGTCGGTATCTATCATGCAGTGTTGTCTTTTAATGGTGTGTGGTAGCGTGTCGTTTCAGCACGGACAATACAAATACAATAAAATACAATGGACTCTCAAATGGACTAGAGATAAACAAATTCCAGCCTCTACCATTTAATATGATAACAAACTCTTAATTCTATTGTAATAATTCAGCAATTACAGAACAATACTGCCTAAAATACACCATAACATGTCTAAGTATTTTCACCAAAGTTCCAGTTAATTAAAAAAAAAGTCTATATTTTAATAATAAATCTTTAAATCGTTTTAAATAAATAATCATAAGTTGATAGAATTAATGTTAAAGAAAAATAAAGAAAATCAGTCTTGCACCTTAGAGCTAGAACATCAGAGTCTCAGAATCTGAGCTGACCGGTCCTTATATAGTGCACCAAATAATTTGTGAATCGCACATCAAGTCTTGTGCGCTTTACAACGTAAAAGCGCAGATCACAGCGTTGCGCTCAGATAGCGCACATTAAGCGCGAAGATAAAAATGCGCGCTCCAATCGCGAAAATGTTTGAAACTAAATGAATCGAAAGTAAACTGTACAAAACTCGATAAATCAAATACACAGTATTAAAATACATTAATAACCTAATAAATTCTTTCATGTTAAGCAATATCCAGTGAGTAGGGGGCATGGGATATATTATTGGCCAATTTTGAGGTTCCGACAGGCCGCAAACAGTCAAGCGAGCAAATAAGACAAGAAAGTATTTATGTGTCAGTCTCAGGGCTTAGGCAACATAAATAGAAAATAACATCAAATTGCAAGGCTAGCCCCTAGGGTTGTAGATTTATGGCCCTTTGTTTTTGCCCCTACCCCTCCAAAATTTAGTCAAAAAAATACAAAAGTGACCAATTTCACCCCATACACAGTATTTTTATCCATAATGCGATCATAGGCTTGTCAGTGCCGACTTACGAAAATAAACCATGAATAAAACGTGGAAAAATTGCCGACAAAGAATGTAAACAAACATACATGTACATAATCTAGGACGAACCAGGGCATTACAATATTTTGAACTTAAGTAACATTTAGCTATAACATCTTGCTTACACAGACTTACAAATAATGTTCTTAATGGTACTAAATTTTGCGGATTTAGAAAAAACGGTAGTTTGGTGACTTCTTACATTGGTAGACAGACATAAGTTCGAGCTACTTTTTTCGAGTTTAAGTATTCACGCGACATAATTATTAAGTGGCCAAAATCGACCATTGTGCAGTGGTTAACATGTTTATACGTTTGTATTTCTAATTTGTACATAAAGTTTTGTTCTCCATTTCATCCTTGTCCATTTCATCGTGTTTGTTTTGTATGTAATGTTACAGTATAGTTCCTAGACATGGTATTAGTAGGAACATTGATTAGTAATGCATTTCTTTGCCACGTAATATAATAGGCTTCTTATCTCTCACATCTTGGCGGCTATGAATAGCATCAGAAATGAGGTGTCTAGGATGATTGATAAAAGCTTGTACAAGTGCAAGAATACCCTACATCTTCCGGGACCACACAGACTGGTCGAGGCCGAGCGCTACGCTTAAAACGCTATTTTATACACTGCTATAATAGTCATTTCGGGCCCTCCTATTAGCCTATAGACATGTCCATGTTGGTGTTTTAATTAAATGTGTATGTACATACACTATGGCTGTATACCAGGTCTTCCAGACTCACATAGTCGTATATATATATATGAGATCTACAAGGGTACAAACCCATTCAAAGTCGTGTATTACTCGCAATTTCGTGTCTCCTTTTGGGATTTAGTCCATTACACAGACTCAAATATGGTCCTGTTGGTGGTGTCCTTTCACTCGCATTGACAGGCCCTACGAATCGTCTACCCTCAGCCCCAAATTAGGACAGACTGTGTGTAGATGAAGAATAATTACGCCGTTTTGAGTCGAACGATACCCCTGTCACGGCCATATATTGTGTCTGCAAGAAGGACCAGATCCTATCAGTCTAATATGTAATTAATAAGTTTGGACCTGAGATAACATACCAATTTCATAAAAATGTACATATACATGTATATTTCCCCCACTTTAATACCGTTTCACCATTTTTTCACACGTACAAGTATTTTGGTTTACTTACCTTTTTTCTCATTGGTGTCGCCATATCGCAGACGTTTTTTTCTGTGTTCTTGAGACAATATTCGACTTATAGTAAATGAAAAAAATCAGCCGATGAAAACCTCTTTTTTCAATGTTGCGCTACTTAGATTTTTCTAGACTTTTGATATAATATTGTTTAATGGTACGTAAGCTATCTATTGCAATCAAAACATTTTCTGTTGCAATTTATTTGAGGTCGAATTGCAGAATGATTGGACTGGAGTAGCCGCAATTACAGTACTCAATGAAAGTCTTCAATTTGATTCAAGCCATTGAATAGTCTACCAAACCTTAGAAATAATTATTTGATATGCTATCTATCTCCTAATTAGGAATTCTATATACTAATTATGCTTTTTGTCTCCTACGTAGAAGTTAATATATCTTAATTATCGGTATATCTTATCTTTTAATTAGATTTTGTTTCTTCTTATTATGCGTTTTAAATGTTACAAAGCATTGTTAATTGGCACCAGGACCCTTCCGTACCTGACCAATATTGGTGTTCGATTTGAAGTATTGGCGTTGATACAATGTAGCTAGACACAAAGTTGATTGCAATAGATAGCTTATATATCACAGGTCTAGAAAAATCTAAGTAGCGCAACATTAAAAAAAACTATAATTGCTGCCTTTCTTGTCCAATGTTTCACTTTCATTTCATTTAGAACGTATACTTCTTATTAGGTGTTTTAGATGTTAAAAACATTGTTAATTGTCACCTGACTAATATTGTTGTTTGATTTGAAATATTGGCGTTGATACAATGTAACTAGCATACGTTCTAAGTAAGGAAAAAAGTGAAACATTGGACATGGAAGGCAGCACTTATAGTGTTCCCAGAAGTTTTAAAAACTTTATGGTGTTTTCAAAATGATGTAATTATTTAATTTAAAAAAAGAACAAAGAACAGTTCATTTGTATGAGTTTGATTTGCTAATAGTTTTAGTTCAGACAATGTAATGGTTGTCATGGTTACAGGAGTTTTGACACACGAGTCGTAAAATTTGTTTTGCATACAATACAAATGTACCTAATTTAGCCCTTTAGTTAACTTGAAAGTATTTAGAGATAGTTTATAATTGACACTTTAAGGTTTTTTTACTCACACAATGAATTTTAACAAATAATAATAACAATATCTCCTAAACCCTTCCTCCTTTCGTTAACTTGGGTGCAGCATATTACCACCACCAAATATGAGGGTTGCGTTTGAAAATCCACTCAGCAAAATTATAACAAGCGTTGTTGGGCACTGTTTTGTAGTTTATTTATTCGCCATAGCTTATTTCAAAATAGCCGACTGAGTAGGTGTTAACCCTTAAAATTCGTAATTTTGCCCTAGTGTGGCAATATTTTCGATATGTCCCCAAAATAGGTATATTTTTTATTATGACTCACAAAATGTCGTTTTAAAGCAAAATCAAGATTTTTCCAATTGTAAAGTTTTTTAACTAAGTAAAAAAACCTTATCAATTACATATTCAGATATGCAATGAAGTATTTCCGATTTGATATCCCTTAAATTTGCACAAATGATAATGCCTTCTACAACTCTACCCCCTTTTTTATATTTGGGAAATGTAATGACCTTTCATACAAAAATATTTCAACCATATCTTACTTATTCTATGTTTTAAAAATAGGCTATGATTAGATAAATCAAATATTGTACAAATTAAACACATTTTCCCATTCAGATATTTACAATAATGCTACGATTAATTCTCAAATATTTCTGGGAACACCGTAACTGAAACCGAACGAGAACCGTAAACAGAAATACCACATACCACACGACACAATGCCCAACAAAAAAAACTACAGAACTAGAACATAAAACAAAGCTACCGAAAGCTTAGGGGGTTAACAGTTATTGTATGTGTACGTCTTGCTAGATGGATTATTTGCTAGATCTACTCCGGACCCATAACAGAAAAACCTCGCAGTGCTGATAGTAAGTATACATCGTAATGATTATACACGTACAAAATATATTATACTTGCTGAGAACTCTGTCTGACCGTATGTAGGTTTCGAGTACTAGTATGTGGTTTCAAAAATGCTATTCATTGTAAATGTTTGTGCTTATGTAACATACTGTGAAATCATTAATTTTCGTGGGGATTACATTTCGTGATTCATTGTCTACCACGAAATTGAATCCCATCGAACAATAACTTTGACCCTTGTTTTTATCACCTGAAATGCAAAATCCACGAATTAACGTCCCATCGAAGTAGTCTTTTTTACCAAAACCACGAAATTTCGTCCCATCGAAATTAAATGACTTTACAGTACTACTCATAGCCTTCTAGAGCTTATTGAAAATACTATTTTATCAGACGCCCGTGCCTTGATGTTACATTGATTATCATGTCCATTATGATCGTAAAATGCTTCAAAAGAGTGGATAAATGTTTTGGCATAGACATTATGTTCCCGATTTGAAGTTTATCATTTTTGAACACGTGTTTGATATAAGTGATGACTATTTGTATCAAAACTAAAAATAAAACTGATGATAATAGTTATAATATGAATGTTGAATATATTAATACAGGTCAGTTTATAAATAGACAAACAAAACAAAAACTGTTCTGATGAACTCTGGTCATATGATAGAAATGGATCACGTGACAAAGTCTCAGCACGTGATATTACATGATATTACATTCGGAGCTGATAGTTGACTTTGCTTAATAATGTTTATATATCCACCGGGGACCTTATATCGTTTGATGTAAGGTCCCTGTTTCCTATTGTGAAATACAAGAAACCGAGACTGCGAAGATTGTTATTACCCTGCCGAAGTGACAACATTACATAAGCGTCAAGGTAAGAAAATAAAACGATTTGTTTCCATAGTAAATACCTACCTGTGTTTATACTGTCCCCTAATTATATATCCACATTTATAGATCCTAGCTTTATACATATTGTATTTGTTTCCATAGTAAATATAGTGTTTTTATACTGTCCCCTAATTTTATATCCACATTTTACATCCTAGCTTTATCCATATTGTATTTGTTTCCATAGTAAATATCTAACTGGATTCATATTGTCCCCTAATTATACATGAATATCCACATTTATAGATCCTAGCTTTATACATATTGTATTTGTTTCCATAGTAAATACCTACCTGTGTTTATACTGTCCCCTAATTATATATCCACATTTTACATCCTAGCTTTATCCATATTGTATTTGTTTGCATAGTAAATACCTAACTGGATTCATATTGTCCCCTAATTATACATGAATATCCACATTAATAGATCCTAGCTTTATACATATTGTATTTGTTTCCATAGTAAATAGAGTGTGTTTATACTGCCCCCTAATTTTATATCCACATTTATAGATCCTAGCTTCATCCATATTGTATTTGTTTCCATAGTAAATACCTACCTGTGTTTATTCTGTCCCCTAATTATATATCCACATTTATAGATCCTAGCTTTATACATATTGTATTTGTTTCCATAGTCAATATCTACCTGTGTTTATACTGTCCCCTAATTATATATCCACATTTAAAGATCTAAGCTTTATCCATATTGTATTTTTACTTGCTTTGGTATAGTATAATTATATGACATCAACCAATTCATAATAGGTAATCTTTCCACGTTTCCGACTGCCTCGTAAGCCCATTCAGTATTTGTACATGACAGATATTGACAACATAATTTAACGATCGAAAATTATTTCTAATTGCATATAAGTAGAGAATTCCATAGATCACCAGGTCGGTCAAATATTAATTAGGGGCCACCAGCCATTTTGAGAGCTATTCGACAAATTTGATTTTAAATAATTTGAATAAATTAACCTAATTTTGCATATTTGAATGAAATTAAATTTCACGAAAAATATTTGTAAGTGTAGTTACTACAAAATTAAATCGTATCATATATATATATATATATATCACAAAATACGGTCTTGACATTCCCAAATTATAGCCCCTTCACTACAAAAAAGTAAGATTCGGATATTTTAGGCTCCAACATGAAACCATTATTAAACGCACCACATGGGTCAGAAAATAGTAGTGATTTGGTCTCGATAAGGATGTAATACAGTCCAGTGAGGGTAAGAACAGTGACGAAGAGGGACAATCAAGGAAAAAATAAGTATAAATTCTTATACCAACAGTTCAATACCAAACTAAACTCTACCTGTTTTAGCAATGGTTTTAGTCTTTCGCATACACATAAACCATGGCGTCACTGTCAAAATATCCTAACTGGACTATACATTCAACCATCAACATATTTACCATTTACCATGTTTCTGTTTTATTTTCGGACATTTTGCTGATCAATCACTGTGTTTACTGTATTTGTTCGGTCGACATTTTATCATATATTTAAAGTAAGATACGAGTGTTTAACTTGGTCATGTGATATGATTACATGAATATTGTGACACATGTACAAATGTACATGTAGAACGAGTTATTTATACTCACATTTATCAAGTGTCGGCTGATTAAAACCGATTGGAGGACCTTCTAGTATACGCTACCGAGTGCACCGTTCATTTAAATGCAAAACTGAGTATGATGCTTTTATGTACATGTATATTTGTACGTCACTGTTAATTATGTAGCCTGTAGAGTGGTGACGAAATGTTATTTTAGTTTGCATTCTGAACCAATAAAGTCAGTAAAAATTTTGAAGTTATTTCTAAATAATTTTAAACAATTGAGCATTTGATAAAAGGTTGTATCAGTATTATGACCCTGCTTGTTTACATGGTTGTCCTATTAAAACTCGTGACTATTGTTTACCCAAAGTTACTATGTTTGTTTTTATCTGTTGATAATAAATTATAGTATTTTAGATACAAATCATGTATCAATACTTTTCATACTGACGGTGTCATACTATAACAGATTGTGGCTTAAATCAATTTATTTTAAACCAGATGTAGCCTGAGTATTAAACCCCAGCTAGATTTTACAGATGGTTGATACAGTCTCTTTGTGTGACATATGGACTGAATCTCCTATTGCAGAATACCCAGTATTAAACTTGATCAGAATTAATCAGGCCAAAAGTGTGACCCCTCGTGTATTCACGTGCAAATGCTCGTAAAAAGGCACTTACAAACTCACCCTGTACCGATGCTTCTATTTTAATCTACAGTGTGATAGTAACTAGGTCAACAAGTCATGTTGACAACTTGTTTGGACACTGGGTCACAATCTGACACGGTCCGGTTATAGGAAGCTATTGTTTTGTCGATGGGTGTCGATGTATGTTGCTGTTTATCTCTACATTTGAAGTCGTAAACAATGTCACTTAGTTAAGTCGTAGTAAAACCTTGTTTGGTCACATGATGTCTCCAGTTTGGTATGCCTTAATGAAACTAGGTCATTCTGCAATTTGACAGCTAAGACTTGTGTATTTCATTTTTTCGTTCGGTTATGTGTGCGAATAGTACATTTGTGTTTTGTAAAGTCGTTTATATATTCTGTGATCGGCTGGTTAAAATGATATGAGAAAAATCGGACATGGTAGGCAGCACTAATCTAAACTAGTAAGTACAAAAAACATCAAATAATACAAATACCCGACAAACTGATTGGTGCATAAATCCCGGAAGACTATTAATAGCCAAAATGGCAACACCGAGTCACACTGTACTTAAAGACCTGGATTTTGGCTCTGAGCCAACTAAATTTTGTCATTACTTTCTCAGCATGTGGTTCCAGATTTTAAAGATATCTGACCATATTGTACCCTATAACATAATATTATGTAACAGTGCACAGCATGTTAATTAGTTTACAAGAGGCCCTGGTATAAGATAATAAGACAACAAGAGTTCTCTTTATGACAGGAAGTTCTAAAATATGCGTATAGTAATAATAAAAGTAGGAGAAACTCAGATAAAATTACCAGAACAATAGTACAGGTGGATGGGGAGCCTATTTAGTAGCTCACTGTTCATGTATCGTAATAAATGTGTGAAAAAACCTGAACCATCAAGATTGACATATCTATTGCGTTGCTTGAAAGGAGTGATTAGACACAAATGCATACAATTAATGTAAAGTTATAAATGTGTGAAAATCTGAATATATAGTATACAGTACGCCTCAAGATTACCCTGTCTAAATAATGTTTTCCATTAAATGAGTGAATTAATATTATTCATAATATATAAAAATGTAATTCTGATGATTTTGGTTAAAATGTTTTAAATAGAAAAAATATATTAACTTGATCTATGTTTATTATGTTATCTTATATTTATTTTAAAAAAACTATATACATGTATTTACAGACATACAATCACAATAGATATTCTGTGGTATATTTGATTAGTATTATTTGTATCTGGTTTGGTGTGTATTTAATTAAATAACACTATATTAATAACTAAATTAGTAAATATTGTGGCAAATAGTTTTTACACACTCAAACCAGATGGAAACAAAAATGATATCTAATAACACAAATTAAACATATACACAATATAACACAAATTTCCTAGAGTACATATTTCAGTAGCACATTATTGATTATCAGTAGCTATATGGACCTCTTGTCTCTTACACTGACCAGTTACAGTGTTTTATGACCCCAGATAATCACTGATAGTGATCTCATGCTGGCACAATGCTGGCATCATGCTGATCCCTCTATAAAGTTCTGGACCAGAAGCAAAGAAGGGAAAATCCAGGGCTTTAAACCTGGGTTCGCGCTTTTTTGCCACTGTGCGGGTAATGTAACTGACGTTTTGAAGACAGGAGGTGTGAAAATGTTACAAAATCCTCTTAAATCTTCAGAGTGGGCACATTTTTACCTTTTTCATTTCATAAAACTTAAAATAATGTTTTCGGGGCGAAATTATGCTACTGAAAACATTGATGGTTCAATAACTTCCCAGTGCTCTATGACTATATCCCCAAACACGTTTTTAATGTATTTTAAATGTGGGTCAAAATGTTGAAAATGTGTATATTATAATCTCAGGGAGAGTAGTTTAAAGGAATGTTATAATAAAAATTAAGATATCAGGTTTAGTTTGTTCTTCCAATCCTAAGTGACAATACATATAGAACAACCCTCGAGGATAAACTTTAACACTTTAACCGCAACCCCGGACAAACAGAGGATAGTTTATCATATATTTAAAGTTAGATACGATTGTTCAAATTGGTCGTGGGACCTGATTACGCGGATATTGTGACACATGTTCACATGTAGTAAGAGTAATATATTATCACATTTATCAAGTTTCGGCTGATTAGATACACACTCTGGGGACCTTTGTCTAAGCTACCGAGTGCACCGTTCAATTAAACGAAAGACTGATTTTGATGCCAAGCATCGAATATGGCGCACATGTTTGTCATGTAAATACGGGTAGTGTTGACATATTTCTTTGGTATTCTGAACTCATAAAGTCAGTAAATAATGTGAAGAAAATTGTAAATTATTGAACGTTTGAAAAAAAGGTTGTATAGGTCGCCGGTGATAACTCTAGCTTTGTATACGAGAGGTGCCCCACTTATATTTGAACAGTTTTAAACATCCCATATTTTCCACATGGCATAGTATTGACGAAAAGTCGTTATTCAATCGTATACGTCAATGTGTCAATAAACATATTCACCCATTGTTTTTATATTTGTAATTAAGTTAGAACCAAAAATTCACATTTTTGTTCGGGCATCCTTTTGAGTTTTTTATGACTGAAAACAATCCACCAATGTTGTGAACATGTATCGATTGTAACCAATGTAGCTTGATCTTTAAGATTCCAATGCTTTGGGTGCAGCGTTGTTTGACTTTGTTCTTTACTATTACCGCGCAATAAACATGAAATACGTGTTTTAAAGGTTGATTGAATGAGGTGTATGATGCTGGTCCTTGGCCAAATCACCATTATTCGGAAATTGTCCATAGGTAAGCCATGTGGGGTTCATTTGATCCACAAACGGTTTTGAACATGAATGACATACTCTCGTGCGCTGATTTGTCCGTTTGTAGAATAAATATGAGCTATATTTGATAAGTTATAACGAATTACAGCAAATGTCATGAAACAGGCTGCTGACCAATGTAGCTTAACGAATGTCAACTTCTTGGCAGGGTCGTGGATATTTCTCATATAGCAGTCTGGTCGTATACCGTAAATATCTTAATGTGAATGTATTGTCTTATCTGAGGTGACACAGTTATCGTAATAACCGTTCTTTTGTACTGTATATGATGGTTTAAGACAATTGACTCCCTTTAATTTATTTTTGCGCTTCTGAACACCAACATTTTCGGAGTTTGGCTTGTAATATTTTCGAAATGTCTGCTTTCTTGTAGTTCCAACTAAAAAACCAGATTTTAGTTATTTGGTTGGTCCTCGTCATCATTCACACAATGAGTACGATTATCAAATGAATATTCACTTTTGGGCATTATTTAATATTTTGTGTTATTTCATTTATGGGCGTAACATGACAAAAACACCCTTATAATGACGTGTACTACTGATTATCTTCTCAAAAACGGTCCACCAATGTTTCTTCAACTTCTTCTTGGCGATTCGTAGGGAGTGTTTTGCCTTCACAAAGTCCAAAGCAACATCCTCTTCAGACTTGGAAACTTCGGTCGGAACTATATTGCAAATATCTAAAACGATTATTGTATATGATGCCTGACACATTACTTCTCACTGTTCAAAATATATATTTCATTTATATCATGTAAGATGGAAGATATCGGGCATTCAGCACTGTTCAAATATAAGTGGGGCATCTCTCGTATAACCAAATAATGTCTAAAACAACACTGCAAGGTCGAGTTGCCGATTGTTTTTAGTGTAAATTGAAAGATTCAAATGTAAACAAGAGTGAACAGAAATATTCGCCGAAATGCATTTTATGTCTATTTTCTAGTGTAAAGAAAGGCTAGCGTTATCACCGGCGGACTACATCAGTAGTATGACCTCTGCTTGTTTGCATGGTTGTTCTCGATCTATTTAAACACCTGACTTATTGTTCATCCAAAGTTACAAAACACGTTTTATCTGTTGATGATTAATAGTATTTTAGATACAAATCATGTGTCACTATTGTTCATACTGACGGTGTCATGCAGTAACCGATTGTGGTCTAAAGCATTTTATTTTAAACCAGATGTAGACTGAGTATTAAACTCCAACTAGATTGTACGAGAGGTGTTCAACTTACTTATGAACAAAACCGATGCATATATCCATATCTACAGTGTGATAGTCAAGCTTTTTCTCTCACTATTTTTTCTTTAAATTAAAACTTATTAGACACCGCAAGCATTACATTTCGGTGTTATACTGTACTGCTTTAGGACTTAAAATAAGTATGGTCTTCCGAGGTCTGAAAATAGGTAACTAGATCAAGTCATGTTGAAACCTTGTTTGGACACCGGGTCACAATCTGACATGGTCCGGTTAAAGGAAGCTATTTGTTGTCGATGTATGTCAATGTATGTTGTTGTTTAGCACTGTATTTGAAGTGGAAAACAATGTCAGTAGGTTAAGTCGTAATAAAACATTGTTTGGTCACATGATGTCTCCTGTTTGGTATGTCATAATGAAACTTGGTCATTCTGCTTTTTGACGGCTAAGACTGACGTATTCCTTTTCTCGTTTGGTTATGTGTGTGAATTGCACCGTGCATAATGTGTTTAGTGATGTTGTTTATGTTTTCTGTCATTGCCTGGTTAAATTGATAAAATGTAGAGCAGCACTAATCTTAACCAGAAAAAGTACAGAAAACATAAAAATGTCTCATAACACAAATACACGACAAACTGACTGATGCATAAATCCCGGAAGACTATTGAGAGCCGAAACGGCAATCCCAAGTAACAAAACAAGTCAATGTATCATATAACCATAAGTACCAACAAATGGTGACATCTAGTAACTAACCAATGTTATTTTCATGATAAAACCATGAATAACATACCCAACAAGCGACCCTAGTAACACACCAGACATCAGAACAAGTTTAATCAGTAAAACGTTGAGTGTTGCATACCTTGTCAGAATTTTAACAAGGTTAAATCCTGGTTGAAAGATTGGGGTTTGGTGGGCGGCTTCGTACAACATCGGGTTTTCGGTCAATAACTTGAGTTTGGATGGATCGATTGCGACCTTGCTTGGGATTGTATCTGGGATCAGTGGGATCAATGTCACTGTACTGTAACAAGACAACTTCCGGTCAAATACCTGTGTTTGGATTGACCATCTTCGTGAAAATTTGTACATAACAAGCCTGCATGGAGACCTTGGTCAGTTTGAGAATGCATTTTGCGTAAATGGGATTAAGGTCAATGTCACCGTTACTAAATCAAAGCGATGTAAGCGCTGAAGGCCTGGGGCAAAACTTTGTATGCTTGGGAAGAAGTTTAGTGACTTAACTGAAGTATATGTAAACGGATCCACGCTCTTTTATTGCCAGCTGCAGTGTACAGTTATGTTGACCGTACAAAGTTGAAGGTTTAATCTATTGGTCATGCTTAACTTGCCTATCTAGTTTAAGTACTCGTAAACAAGAGATGTTAGAATGACATTGATGCCTCCCACTACCCAAATACATGCACAGTCACATAGACTGTGACAATTGAACAACATGTAGTATTACCTTGCTAATGTTTTGGCAAACAATTTCTTAAAATTTTTAAACTTATGGCTGAAGTCGACTTTCTACTGAAGTATGTTAAATTAAAGATATTTTTTTTAAAATTGATGGGTGCGACTTATACAGAGTATCGACTCATGTATGGGCAATCGCGGTATTTTGGTAATTTGTTTCAAGAAGTGCGACTTATATATGGGGCATTACAATATCCAAAAAATGAAAAATTTTAGTAAAAATTTTAAAGAATATTCTCTTTCGTTTTGTACTGTACATATATATATATACATATTATACAGTACTTTTCAGACTCGGTTGTGGTTTTGAAGGATAATAAAAATAGAAAGCAGTATATCACAAACAGTGAACAGAGTTTGTGTTTCTTAGCCACAGCAATATCTGTTTAAGTTAAACTATAGTAGAGTGTCATGGGACCACATGCCAGTATGCAAATTAAATGGATGTCATGCGGCCCCATGGCAGCTGCATGACCACAAGGATCAGATTCAGATTGTGGCGTAAGTTTGTCTCAACTTTTCGCGCTCGATCTGCGCAGTAAAATACCATATCCGGTTACTTCGTCTGTTTCCGAGAATGATCGTAAATATTTTTTTCTGGAATGTCTTGTTAACGCAAAATGAAATAACAATATTTAAAATATGTTTATATAAATACCAAATATACTGTCTTCAAAGAATGTCGCAGAAAAAAAGTTTCTTCTTACTGTCTCCGTAAACACTCGTATCTTTTCGTCGGCATAAGACCGTCAAGTGAGGAATATGTAAACAATAGAAACTATGTCCTAGTAAATGCTTAGCAATTTTGCTTCAATAATATTTCTTTTACACTTTTTTATGAAACTGTAATGTTAAATAATGATGTTCTGCATTTTTAAAGGCGGGTTAGTGAGATCCGCGAAGAACTACTTTTATATTGTGCATGAAAGTGGTAATTGGGTGTTTTGGCATTTTGGACGGTAAATTCTAGTAGGCTGAGAAATTGGTATCATAACTATGGCCTTGGGGTGACCCATCTTCATAAAAGAGCGTATTACGGGTCAGTTGGGTGAAGGAATGGTCATCGGTGAGGTATATTAGTTACATGATCATCTCGTGACATGATACAATATTTAACCAGGTATCATCCCGTCCAAGTCACTAGATGACCATGTAACTAATAATATCCCACTAGACTAAAATGTATGGTACTGGATGATTGATTACTTAATTAATTGACTGTAATTTACTAATCAATTGGTTGAAATCAGATTTTGTAACACAATTAAATCGGAAAGATAATCCCACCACGAATGTTTTGACTTTTTTATATACGTTTCTTCCCTTTAATATTTCAGAATATAATATTGAACAAAATGTATGTACGGTACAACCTCTCCAGGGGCCTTATTCACCAACTTTAAGGTTTTAAGACTAAAACTCAAACTTGAGACTTAAAACTGACAAAATTTATAATCACTGTCATTTCTTTCCAATTAAGATTTATCCAGGTGAAATTTTATCAGATAACGAATTGTTATCGATTGAACATGTATACCCATAAATATCCAAATTGATACATTTATAACAAATTGAGAGCGAATATAACATTGGACAATGTAAAGTCTAAGTCTGTGTTTTAGACTTACAACATTGTTGAATAAAGACCCAGAGTTTACTGTTTGTGGAACAACGACCTCCCTATAACAACATGTTGAGACTACCTGTATTATACTAATAGTATAGTACAACCTCTCCAGAATGGTCTTTGTTTTGAAAAACCACCTCTCTATAACAACATGTTGAGACTACCTGTATTATATTACTAGTATAGTACAACCTCTCCAGAATTGCCCTTGTGTTGAACAACGACCTCTCTATAACAACATGTTGAGACTACATATATTATGTTACTTAAATAGTGCAACCTTTCCAGAGTGGTCCTTGTGTTAAACAACGACCTCTCTATAACACCATGTTAAGACTACATGTATTATATGAATATTACAGTACAACCTCTCCAGAGTGGTCCTTGTTCTGAAAAACGACCTCTCTATAACAACATGTTAAGACTACATGTATTATATTACTAGTACAGTGCAAGTTTCCCAGATGGTCTTTGTGTTGACCAACAACCTCTCTATAACAACATGTTAAGACTGAATGTATTATATTACTAGTACAGTGTAAGCTCTCCAATATGGTCTTTGTGTTGAACAACAACCTCTCTATAACAACATGTTAAGACTACATGTATTATATTACTAGTACAGTACAATCTCTCCAGAATGGTCCCTGTGTTTAACAACAACCTTTTTATAACAACATGTTAAGACTACATGTATTATATTAATAGTGCAGTACAACCGCTCCAGAGTGGTTCTTGTGTTAAACAACGACCTCTCTATACAACCTATCCAGGATGGTCCTTGTGTTGAACAACGACCTTTCTATAACAACATGTTCAGACTACATGTATTATATTACTAGTACAGTACAACCTCTCCAGAGTGGTTCTTGTGTTAAACAACGACCTCTCTATACAACCTATCCAGGATGGTCCTTGTGTTGAACAACGACCTCTCTATAGCAACATGTTAAGGCAACATGTATTATATTACTAGTACAGTACAGCCTCTCCAGAGTGGTCCTTGTGTTGAACAACAACCTCTCTATAGCAACATGTTAAGACAAAATGTATAATATTACTAGAACAGTACAGCCTCTCCAGAATGGTCCTTGTGTTGAACAACGACCTCTCTATAACAACATGCTTAAACTACATGTATTATATTACTAGTACAGTGTAAGCTCTCCAATATGGTCTTTGTGTTGAACAACAACCTCTCTATAACAACATGTTAAGACTACATGTATTATATTACTAGTACAGTGCAAGCTCTCACAGATGGTCCTTGTGTTGAACAACAACCTCTCTATAGCAACATGTTAAGGCAACATGTATTATATTACTAGTACAGTACAGCCTCTCCAGAGTGGTCCTTGTGTTGAACAACAACCTCTCTATAGCAACATGTTAAGACAACATGTATTATATTACTAGTACAGTACAACCTCTCCAGGATGGTCCTTGTGTTGAACAACGACCTTTCTATAACAACATGTTCAGACTACATGTATTATATTACTAGTACAGTACAACCTCTCCAGGATGGTCCTTGTGTTGAACAACGACCTTTCTATAACAACATGTTCAGACTACATGTATTATATTACTAGTACAGTACAACCTATCCAGGATGGTCCTTGTGTTGAACAACGACCTTTCTATAACAACATGTTCAGACTACATGTATTATATTACTAGTACAGTACAACCTCTCCAGAGTGGTCCTTGTGTTGAACAACGACCTCTCTATAACAATATGTTAAGACTACACGTATTATATTACTAGTATAGTACAACCGCTCCAGGGTGGTCCTTCTGTTGAACAACGACCTCTCTATAACAACATGTTCAGACTACATGTATTATATTGCTAGTACAGTACAACCTCTCAAGAGTAGTCCTTGTGATGAACAACGATCTCTCTATAAGAACATATTAAGAATACATGTATTATATTACTAGTACAGTACAACCTCTCAAGAGTGGTCCTTGTGTTGACCAACGACCTCTCTATAACAACATGTTAAGACTACATGTATTCTATCACTTGTACAGTACATCCACTCCAGAATGGTCCCTATGTTGAACAACGACCTCTGTATAACGACCTCTGTATAACAACATGTTAAAACTACATGCATCATATTACTAGTATAGTGCAACCTCTCCAGAATGGTCCTCGTGCTGAACAACGACTTTTCTATAAGAACATGTAGAGACTACTTGTTTTATATCACTAGTACAGTGCAACCACCCCAGTGTATTCCTTGTGTTGAACAACGACCTCTCTATAACAACATGTTCAGACTACATGTATCATATAACTGGTATAGTACAACCTCTCCAGAGTGGTCCTTGTGTTGAACAACGACCTCTCTATAACAACATGTTAATACTACATGTATTATATTACTAGTACAGAACCACCTCTCCAGTATGGTCCTTGTGTTGAACAACGACCTCCCTATATTTTCATAAGTTTAAATTTACTATTAATTTAACATCTAAAGAACGAAACCTCTGTACAACAGCCAATATTTACAGCTCCAAATGGGTTACCACCTCTCCAGAATGGTCCTTGTGATGAGCTACGACCTCTTTTTAATAATGATTTCAGATTGTCATAATTGAGATTTACTATTTATTTCAATGATCTCAATACAGACAATATTTGCAGCTCCCAAATGGAATAACCCTACATTGAACAGTGCTATATTATATTGTACTGTATTATAAACAAAACTGAGATGAAAATGAGTGTAGGTCTAAAATGCGACAATACAGTTAAACGTTTCCACGGAAACCAACCCTCCTTAAACAACTTAATCCATTATTACAGTAGTAACTATTAATATTATTCTGTTATACCTCTTTAAGATCAAGAATAATTCTGTAAGCAACAAAACTTCCTGTTTACCATTGGATGTAGTTCTTGAAAGGTTATTATGTACATGAAAAAGTGTTGATTTTTGTAATCGGTATCGAAACGTAATTATGATTCCTATTTGGAATAAAATAATTATCATATGACAATCAAGTCAGGTATTTTGTGCTGCGTGTATTGAATACACTGTAATTATCATAGTTATATAGTTACTAACATACACCGTCATCAACCGCTTGATTATTAAATATATACATGGGAGACATTTGTAGGTAATTAAAATATGGCAAATATCATATAACAGTTTAACAGAACATAATATAGATTATGTGTCAAGCCTTTATTGCACAATTGGCTATTTTGAGATCAATTTGACTTTGGAGAACAATATCGACTTAGTGTGTTGTCATGTTTAGCAGATAAATGTTAATTTTTAGTATGGTCCACTGGAAATTAAAAGCAAATATAAAAAAACATTCGCCGTATGTCCCAAAAACACCAGATAGTGTACCACAACTAAATGGGAAAGATAATCCCACCACGAATGTTGTGTTTTTTTATTTGAGTTTCTTCCCTTTAACACTTTGTATCAAACAAATACATGTAAGAAATGTAATTGTACGTTCGTTTTACATGACAGGATGTCGAGTGTCCAAGAGAACATGGAAAACCTATCACAGAGATTATCAGAAGTACTCGATGATGTTGGTGTTAATGATGAGATGGTGATGAAGAGACGAACATGTGTTTTGTTTCTTGAATCCGCTGGTGTCATACGTTCACTGGTGAATAATGGAGTTATGTCTACACCAGTGTACTACTTTGGCAGTCAGTCTGAGGGTAGCACAACTAAGGGCATTAATTCAGATGTTGATGGGCTGATATGTCTGGATTTACACCACGTGATATCAGACTGGGCCGAGTGGAAGCACGGGACAACCAACGTATTAATAGTTCAAGATGACAACACTGCTCCGGGGTATTGTCTCTTGCAACAGTTAAGGGATGATGCCCCCCTTGCTGTAAATTATATACCTGATGATTCGTATCATATGGATGCTAAAGGGAGAGTAGTGTTGAAAAACTCGGTATTTGACGCTATCTGGAGAGACATTGGTGTTGAACGACATGGTCCGGCTGGAAACAGCCCGGCGGGGGACAATTTACAAGATATTGATCATGTTCCTGCATTTCCCTGTTCACAATGGCCGATTGAGGGCAGACCCTGGTTAGATCGAAGAAGTGAAAGCGGATGGCCAAGTGCACGATTGAAGTCGCAGTGTGAAAGTTCCGGATGTTTCCTGGTACCAGTAGGTAGCAAGATTAGTGGGCTTGATGAACTGGAATGGAGGATATCCACTTCATTGGCTGAGAGATATCTGATGTTCAGTTTGAACATAACACAACTTAGATGCTACATATTAATGAAAATGTTGCTGAAATCGTACCCTGTATTCAATGATGTGATATCAAGTTATATGTGTAAAACAATTTTATTCCACTGTATGGAAAATGCTGATCCTGCATACTGGCAAGAACATAATTTGTTATGTTGCATCAACTACGTATTGCATATACTCTGTAACTGTATCCATCTGATACACTGTCCTCATTTTATAATTCCTGGGAATAATCTCATGGCTGAGAGAATTACCCCGGAACAACAACACAACTTGTTAGCAGTTATTCAACAAATCATTAACAGTAATGGTCAAGTGTTTCTTGAAATAAATATAGATAATGTTGGTCAAAGATTACAAATGAAAATGAACAGAGTTATCGTATATCCTCACGATGTACTTTCAGCTTTTGAAATACGCAAGCGTATGTCTGGTGAACTGTGTTATCGTGCAGCAAATGGCATTTGTGGTGTATATCGCTCATTTATGGAGCGTAATATAAACAACAACGTTCAAGATGCTCTTCAACATTTCGTGCGTGGTTATGTGAGATGTAACCAACAGTATAACGATTTCAGTTGTTTAGAACAGAAAGCGTATGATAGTATCGCGCCATTATTCTGTTCTACAATCGGTTCACTGCTAGCATCTTACTATAAAACAATCAACCAACCTTTGACAGACGATGTGTTGAGGTGGTTGAAGCTTGGACTGAACTCTGATGTATCGTCTGGCTTGTTAAAACTTGCGACTGTTTGTTACAGTTTTGGTAACATGAATGTGACAGAGGCGATATTACGTCGTGTAGATCAGCAGTATGATCGGAATGTTGTTAATCCTGTGTGTGGATGTCATCATGATATTGGTTGGTTAACTAAACAAGAATTTGAGAATGTAGCTGACCAAACAGATGTTACTGATGTCAGACATATTGTTTCATTTTGTGTGATGTTCTTGCCTTGCGAAATCAATATTGTACCGGAGGAAATGAAACAAGAATACACTCGATCATCACCAGAAGATATACAGAACAGAGGTATAGACTGGATGGATCTTGCAGTGATAGATTCTCTCCCATACTTGTATTTCCTACAATACAAAACATACGGACGTCTGAGAAATCGTGAAGAGCAGCTTGTCGCTCAAAGGAAACTACAACATGCTATAGACAATGAAATAAACTTACACCACAAAGAGACAGCGTTGAGCCTTCTTGGAAAAGTCAGGGAACAAGAGAATCTACCGAATGAAGCATTCCATTGTTACGAGCGATCTCTTCAGGTGCGACCTAGGAATAATGCAGCCAACTTACATATGTCAAGACTCCTGAACAGATAAATGTCGTGACAAGGTGTTGTAGAAACAGTATATATGCGTTATGTGTGAAGTGAAGTATTCCATTGATGTATCTAGGACAACTCCATTTTTATAATGTGACTGGACAATATTTGGAAAATCCGTTAATTGCATTAACTTGTGAATATTAAATGACGACCCTGGAGGAAAGAATCTTAAAGAATATGATAGTATGTGGGGTGATCAGAAAGTAATGAGACAAACGTTCTAAAATGATCATTCTTAGTGATATCAATGAAATAAGTATTTATTTTAAATAAGAAATGTATCCTTTCTCCGTCTGCAGAATTTCATAAATTTTCATCCATTACTGGCAGGAGTTATATTATTTTGCAACCTTGGGAACAGCGACTCGCCGCATATTAACGACTTCAATGACGTCGCGTACGTAAATTATTAACTATTCGAAGGTCTCGTTGCTTCGAAAAATCGCGTAATTCTCTCAAACTATTGCACAGATTTACTAATAATTCAGTATTTATTTAGAACAATTGCTTATTTGACGAAAAGGAAATCAGTTGTTATACAATATCAAGGAAATGTTAAATAATCGTTCGATCATTTTCACTCTAAACACGGCTCTCGTATATACGTCCGTCTAACGAGTGACACTCAAAATTGACAGCTCATCTAATGCTTTTCTGATCACGAATTGATATAATAGAGTTTCTTTCCCGCCACAAACCATTTTCAGTAACTATACATAAGTGTATGTCTCGCAGACTTCTCTTTCGATGTTCGTTTCCTCATTTTAATTGTTTGTTTAGACCTTAATCCTAGGTTGTGGAAGAACTGTATATTTTCTAGATGTGACTCTTTGCCGAAATATTGCGTAGTTTTCAAGTCGCTAATGTTAGTTTTCACGTCATATATTAAAAATGATCACACCTAAATCAAAAACGTTTTAATCCAGAGTTATTCAATGTCAGCTAATTTGATAAACATTCGAGTAATATTTAATAAAATATAAGTCGAATATTTTTCCCTACTATATGGCGAAAAAGGGCCACGTTTTGATGTGCGGCGACATAGCGCGACACGTTGTCTTTGACGTTGCATTCCTAAAGAACTACATTGTACTTGTTGTAGAACATTGAATTTGATACGAAAACATCGGCATTAAAAACAGCAAACTTAATATGACGCCTTCATGGATCAGATACGCAAACTTTAAAAATCAGAGCATTTGTCTCATTACTTTTTTATCACCCCAGGTATATATTTAGTTTCCGTATGTCAGAATTAGGCGGTACATATGTCACATGGTACACATAAATGTCATAATGTGGGAGTAGTGATGACAGAATCCACCCGTAGGACCAAAGTGAAAATTTAATTAACCTATTGTCATGGTCACATACTATGTCCCGTCTGTTACATGTATATAACACCACATCATGTCACGGGTGGTCACATACTATGTCCCGTCTGTTACATGTAAATAGCACACCATCGTGTCATGGGTGGTCACATACTATGTCCCGTCTGTTACATGTATATAACACACCATCGTGTCATGGTTGGTCACATACTATGTCCCGTCTGTTACAGGCATATAACACACCATCATGTCATGGGTGGTCACATATTATGTCCCGTCTGTTACATGTATATAACACCTCATCATGTCATGGGTGGTCACATACTATGTCCTGTCTGTTACATGTATATAACACCTCATCATGTCATGGGTGGTCACATACTATGTCCCGTCTGTTACAGGCATATAACACACCATCATATCATGGGTGGTCACATACTATGTCCCGTCTGTTACAGGCATATAACACCCCATCGTTTCATGGGTGGTCACATACTATGTCCCGTCTGTTACAGGCATATAACACACCATCATGTCATGGGTGGTCACATACTATGTCCCGTCTGTTACAGGCATATAACACACCATCGTGTCATGGGTGGTCACATATTATGTCCCGTCTGTTACAGGCATATGACACACCATCATGTCATAGGTGGTCACATACTATGTCCCGTCTGTTACATGTATATAACACACCATCATGTCATGGGTGGTCACATACTATGTCCCGTCTGTTACATGTAAATAGCACACCATCGTGTCATGGGTGGTCACGTACTATGTCCCGTCTGTTACATGTATATAACACACCATCGTGTCATGGTTGGTCACATACTATGTCCCGTCTGTTACAGGCATATAACACACCATCATGTCATGGGTGGTCACAAACTATGTCCTGTCTGTTACATGTATATAACACCTCATCATGTCATGGGTGGTCACATACTATGTCCCGTCTGTTACAGGCATAAAACACACCATCGTGTCATGGGTGGTCACATACTATGTCCCGTCTGTTACAGGCATATAACACACCATCATGTCATGGGTGGTCACATATTATGTCCCGTCTGTTTCAGGCATATAACACACCATCATGTTATGGGTGGTCACATACTATGTCCCGTCTGTTACATGTATATAACACACCATCATGTCATGGGTGGTCACATAATATGTCCCGTCTGTTACATGAATAAAACACCACCTCATGTCATGGGTGGTCACATACTATGTCCCGTCTGTTACATGCATATAACACCTCATCATGTTATGGGTGGTCACATACTATGTCCCGTTTGTTACAGGCATACAACACCTCATCATGTCATGGGTGGTCACATACTATGTCCCGTCTGTTACATGCATATAACACCTCATCATGTTATGGGTGGTCACATACTATGTCCCGTTTGTTACAGGCATACAACACCTCATCATGTCATGAGTGGTCACATACTATGTCCCGTCTGTTACATGCATATAACACCTCATCATGTCATGAGTGGTCACATACTATGTCCCGTTTGTTACAGGCATAAAACACCTCATCATGTCATGAGTGGTCACATACTATGTCCCGTTTGTTACAGGCATACAACACCTCATCATGTCATGAGTGGTCACATACTATGTCCCGTCTGTGACAGGCAAAAACAAGTTTTGCAGTGCTTACTGAGTACATTTCGTTGGCTTAGAATGAAAAGGTGCAAAATTGATTATTTGAGAAAACTAGAAATTTATGCCCTCGGGCAAATTATGTTGAGCCTTGGCGCACACTGAAAAAAAGCACTGACTTAAATGCATCTAATGCTAACATGCATAAATAACTTATTATCCAAACAAAGTTCAATTGGACCTTTGACCTCTGTGACTTTGACCTTTGAGAAAAGCACAAGGGGCTGCTCGTGACATTCCTATTAATAGAGGTCGACATTCATGGCAATTTCAAGCAAGATTGGTCAATGCATGACAAAATTACGGTCCAGACAATCTTCTTTAGAAATGATTTGCAACTGAGACCTTGACATTTGATATAGGAACCTGAGGGTTGAGCATAGGAACCTAAGGGTTGAGCATGACACTCCAGCTTATGGAAATGAGCATTCATGCCAAATATAAGAAGGATTGGTCAATGCACGAAAAGGTTATGGTCAGGACAAACTTCAATTTGACCATCAACTGTGACCTTGACCTTTGAACCTTGGAGTCTGCCATGCAACTTCATCTCATGAAGGTGAACATTCATGCCAAATATAAGAAATATTGGTCAAGCATAAGTGAGATACAGTCCAGACAAGGTCTATACTGGTCATTGTTGAAGTTTGACCTTATAGTGTGACCTTGTCCTTTGAGCTAGAGACCTGGATCTTGTGCACTGCACACCACCTGGTGGTGGTTAACAACTTTACCAAGTTATTTAAAAAAAGTGTCAGTGCATGAGCGAGATACAGCCAGGACAAGTTCTATAATGGTCATTTTTTTACCTTTGACCTCTAAGTGTGAACTTGACCTTTCAGCTAGAGACCTGGATCTTGCGCACTGCGCACCGCCTCATGGTGTTTAACAATTATGCCAAGTTATTTAAAAAAGTGTCAATGCATAAGGGAGCTACAGCCCAGACAAGGATCCGGAAGGACACACTAATTAACTAACGTTCAGACACGCAACCGCCATCGTGGCGACTATGTCGAGCTCACCGATGGGCTCGACAACAAAAAACTGTCTGAAATTTACCCTTTATTTGTGGACAAGTATTACTGATAATAGGCTCGTAAACAGCGTCTTATGATGCAGATTTCAAATATGTATCCGCCTTATAAAGTTGTTAGTAGTATTTACGACCTTCTTATTCTAAGCCAGATATATATGCAGTATATTCAAATGTGCATGATACATTGTCTACAAGAAGAACAATAATTAGTTATCTAACAACGTCATGTATTATATTTAATCTAGTAACATAATGTACATGTATTCTCACAACACATTAAAGTTGAAGTAAAATAAATTGTCAATTCATTATAGAGTCACCCCATCCCTATGTCATATATATATATATATATATATATATATATATATCAGATGTATTTATGATATTAGGATGACTTCCTGGGCACATTCAAATAATGAATATATTTACTTACAAAGTTATGGATTAGTATCACACAAACCTACATGCATGTTGATGGATAACAATCCATTAACACACTAACCTAAAATCAATAGAGGTAATGTTAAGTTTGACATCCTAGGGCAGAACAGTCTTGTGTTTTTTAACAGAAAATATTTGTTCACCCGACTGACCGACATGAGCCTAGCAAAATATCCCTCTTTACAGTTAGATTACATTTATAAGGATTGTATAATAAATGAAAAATTAACAATTGTTACAATTATTGTCCGCCGATCATGCTAGGAAATTTTGGCGCCATTATGACGTTACTTTTAGTGCATGTAAAACTCAATGATAATATACATGTTTCTAAAAGATCAACATATCTACCCTGGACTTTTATACACAATTGATATATACTAACTATTCAATTGAGTAGGATATGATGAATAAACATCAACACATATTAAAGGATTTAATTCGGTTAATTCGACTCCCTCTCTACAACGAACAATTTTCGGTTTCCGAAGAATTTCGCTCAAGAGAGCTCACTGTTATATATAGTAATGCCATAGACCATTTGCCCTTTTCCTGCGGAACGGAACAGCTTAAATAGCAGGTACTGTTTTATCAAAGCATTTACGGTAATCTTAAACTTACATTCAAATTTGATTCCTTTATAATTATGTAACTGCTTCAAATCCTGGTAAAGCGATTGGTGAAATCATCAGTTAAATAATTCAGTTAATGATTTTAAACAATATATTTCCCTCTTTTGCAGATGTAAACGCATTATAAGGATTTTAAATTTGAGCGCAAGTTTAAAATGTTCGTACGTTCTTAGATAAACAGTACCCAGGCCCAGTAGTAACACATTGGAACACAAGGCAAGTCACAGTGGCACTGCCTCGATGACAATTCGGCGAATTGCTCAAATAGCAAGAAGAAAACTCCCCGCCATGTCATAGAAGAGAACGAAGACCCCCCCCCTGTAACATACAAGAGGTTTGTCTAGATGAGTTAGAATCCCTGGATAAGGTCCTGAACATAATTCAGTATTCATCAGATGACATATGTAACACATTCTCTTCTAGTAAACTTTAGACAATAGGAACTAAACACGTTAAGAGAGATGCTGTTTAACTTAGATTTGACCAAGTGAAATATATATTTAAGTAAGAAGGACAATTGCTGTAATTAGAAACATACTATGACTAACATTGCTGTAACTAGGACAATACTGTGACCAACCCATGGACACTGACCACTGCAGTAATTAGGACAATAATATGACCAACCCATGGACACTGACCACTGCTGTAATTAGAACAATAATATGACCAACATGTGGACACTGACCACTGCTGTAATTAGAACAATAATATGACCAACATGTGGACACTGACCACTGCTGTAATTAGAACAATAATATGACCAACATGTGGACACTGACCACTGCTGTAATTAGAACAATAATATGACCAACCCATGGACACTGACCACTGCTGTAATTAGAACAATAATATGACCAACCCATGGACACTGACCACTGCTGTAATTAGAACAATAATATGACCAACTCATGGACACTGACCACTGCTGTAATTAGAACAATAATATGATCAACCCATGGACACTGACCACTGCTGTAATTAGGACAATAATATGACATGTGGACACTGACCACTGCTGTAATTAGAACAATAATATGACCAACATGTGGACACTGACCACTGCTGTAATTAGAACAATAATATGACCAACTCATGGACACTGACCACTGCTGTAATTAGGACAATAATATGACCAACACGTGGACAATGACCACTGCTGTAATTAGGACAATAATATGACCAACTCATGGACACTGACCACTGCTGTAATTAGAACAATAATATGACCAACTGATGGACACTGACCACTGCTGTAATTAGGACAATAATATGACCAACTCATGGACACTGACCACAGCTGTAATTAGAACAATAATATGACCAACTCATGGACACTGACCACTGCTGTAATTAGAACAATAATATGATCAACCCATGGACACTGACCACTGCTGTAATTAGAACAATAATATGACCAACTCATGGACACTGACCACTGCTGTAATTAGAACAATAATATGACCAACCTATGGACACTGATAAACACTGCCAATAGGGGCAAAAACAATTACAACATATTTTCTTAAATAATACAACATCCATAATGCATAATTTAACACGTGAAATATTCACATCTATTTGCAATGAATGCAAAAACAAGACTGCGTTCAATAAACGCTTATGCCACCTGTAGGAGCCGATTCAATAAGTCTAAGTCCAAAATTAGGTCAAGGTGAAGGTCAAAATGGTGTCAGGTGATACAGGCATGTGGAGAGTGGTCATATACAACATCCATGCAAGTTTGAAAGCTTTGTAGCAAGCCATATGGATGCTAGAAGAAACGGTCGATTTGGGTTAACCAGGCCGGACGGACGTTCTCACTGACTTGACATTGTGGGGTTTTCTTTTGTTCATCCTTTTGTTTGTAAAACCCCATAAGCAACATTTTGCACCCCGTAAGCAACGGAATGAATAGAATCTAAATATAGCCTATTGTTCCAACCCTCACAACTACAAGTGGGTGAGTACGGACAGACAAACGGACGGACGGACAGGTGAATCACTATATGCCTCCCGATCTATCGATACGGGGGCATAAAAACAGATATTCATTGAAGCAATACTGCATTCAATAAAAGCTAATGCCCTGGCGAAACCTTGTCTATAAAAATAGCTAAGTCAATCAAGGGGGCATAATTCTGTTGAAATCTTGGATAATGTTACAAGGCTTTGACAAATGTAATGGGTTTATAATGATAAATAAGAATGCCAAGATTTCAAGCAATTCCTTAATCAACTTAAACATTGAATAATTTTAAGATCCAACAACTTGAAAGTACAGCTTAACATTTTCAAAGGGATGGGGGGGGGTAAGCGGGTATGGAAGACAATGAACAGGAACTCTCTATATGCCGCCTGTATCAGTAGATGCTGGGGTATAAATAGTGTAAATACATATTTACGTTGGAAAATATATGCTTTAAATTAGCAGTTTGCTTTGAAATTACTCCACAAATAAACATCACAGTTTCTACACTGAGTTCAGCATTAATTCTCGTCCCCAGACAACGGTTCCAATTTAACATTATCAATACTGACCCATGGGAAGTCAAAACTGGACATTCCATTATCAAAGTCATTCACTGGAGTCTGATTAATACTGTTAGTAGGCTTCATACTGTTGATCTTCCTAGCGTGTTGTAATGCGGCCACAGAATTTCTCGACGCTAACATGTACTGCGGTGGCTTGGATAGTATCTCCCGCAGAACGCCCGTGTTTCCGACATTCGATGATGCAGGTTTAGTACTTAAGAGCGATTTTGTCAAGGAATTATCACCATGGTTTTGACTAGTGTTCATATAATGAGGTGGTGCTGCAAACATCTGCTGGGTTGAAACATTGTTTTGTGAAGGACTTGGTCCCATCATTAACATTTTTCTGAGAGTAGACTTTATGTACGTATCTGTAAAATCCTCAGAACTGGATTGTGAATTTCCTACTTCTGGAATGTCCATTGGTTCACGTTTTATTGTGACTGGAGGTGTTACAGGCATTGACTCATGACCTGACAGCAGGCTTAGACTTAGTGTACGGTGACTAGCTTGAATTTCGGAAATATCTGCACTTGGTTCAGCCTTTGGTTGAGCTCTAGGTTCCGCCCTTGGTATTGCCCTTCGTTCGACCATTGGTCCTGCCCTTGGTTCAGTATTGTATGCTGATTCTGTGTTATCTACTGGTTCAGTCTTTACAAAAATGTTATTCATATCTTGATATGTGTTTAATGTAGCAACCATGGGCTGCGTCACGTTGTTGGTTTTTGTAAACGGTAAGGTGTTTTCTACAGAGTTTGGTGGCAAGATTTGTGTTGAGCTCATGTCCTGGTTTTGTACATTTAGTCGACTTTTCACACTTTTAGCTGATTTCCGCTTTGGTTTCTTTTGGGTTACTTTCCTAGTTGTACTCTCATTGTTTTTTACTTCATGAATATCAGCTAGCTCTTTGACAATACTATCTATCTTATCCGATAAAATCCCAGCATCGATCGTTGGAATCAAGTCATTTAGATGCTTGTACAAGATTTCACTAGCTGAAAACTTAAAGTCAAGTGTAATTGGATTAGTTGATTTTATATTCATTGCCTCAGAATTCTCACATGCTGCATCGGCTTCAACATTTTCATTTAGCACATTAGCAGTACTCCTAACATCAGAAAATTTGACACCAATCATTGTCTCATCATTAGTACACTCTGCTTCATGTGTAGCACCAATCATTTCCAAGGAATCTTGTTCAGTAGTACCTGTTCCAGCATCTATAACATTAGTATCGTAAACAGCATCATTAACCATTTCTATTGTACACTCAGATGTTTCAACTTCATTGGAATTCATAGCAATACTCTCCCCAGTATCAGTTAAATCATTGTCAGTGATTTTAAAACCAATTTCAACCTCTCCAGCATCTTCCACCTTGCGGTTAGTGTCAAATTCGGATTCAGCCAATTTTGTCATTACCTCTAATGAGTTATCACTCACAGACTGAGAGGACCTTTCCACAGCACTTTTCCTTTTCTTACCAACAGCGGGAGTATCACCCGATTCATTTATACCTTGACTCATCTTCAGAGCGGACCGTTTCATTTGTCGAATGTGGGTTTTATTATGAAGACGTAACCCTGACGATGTAGCGGTCTTGTGAGGACACAGCTCACAGGCAAACGGCTTTTCACCAGTATGTAGTCTCATATGCTCCTGAAAATAATAATAAATAATAACCATGAAATTAGAAGCACAAAATACAGTAGTCGGAACGTCCGAGTTGTCAAAATTTGCGTGTATCGTGCGTGTATCGTGCGTGTATCGTGCGTGTAACGTGCGTATCGTATGCGTGCGTGCATCGTGTGATTTTAGTAACGTGCATCGTCTATCGTATCGTATCGCCCATCGTGCATATCGTGTATATCGTGTGTATCGTGTACATCGTATCGTGTACATCGTGTACAACGTGTATAACGTGTGAAACGTGTATGGTACAGTATAAGTATACGAAACACGATAGCGAGAGATTAATCGTGCATCGTATCGTGTGAATCGTCCATGTACAGTATAAAAACACAACACACTTTTTCCGACATGAAGGAGTACATGTCGGGGGTTCTATAAACAATCCAAATTACCGAAAGGTATGGGACGATACGAGGACCTTTTAACAAATCAAATCATTCATCAGTTTAGTATTGTATCGGTGACATTAACTTCCGGGACGCAACGGAAGTATGTCCGAAACTGACATCCGAAATTATGTACACTGTCATGAAAAGAATTGTTTGCACATCGATAATTCATAATTAATGTAATGAAAATGTCTTAAATGTTGTTTTTTTGCCGACCAACTATCCCCATGTATTTGAAATGCCGACTTATTATGAATGGATGCACATACTGTACGTGTAATTATGCTAGTAGTTATCCGCTAATATTGACAAGCAGAATCCAACTTTTTTCATGATCTAATTCTTGTTTATGAATCGAACATTTAAATGGGAATATTGTGGTGTAGATGTGTTATGCATAAATGATACATTATAATAATTTATAATATCAAAGTTTATATCATTTCTAATCACTGCATGTAACTGCAGTATTTACTTTTTATTTCAACATGGATATTGGGGTACTTAAATCATATTTTTTTTTGCCTAAGTTGATCAATAATATGAACTAAGGCATCACCTAAATGGGGATTTAGTACTCACTTGAACCCATAATTAATGGTACTCAACCAGTTGTCTCACATTTGTACGGAATCCGATTAGTGCCATATGAATTATCAATTAAGAGAATTTCGCGACACATGAAGCGACGTTGGACAATCATTCGATACAAGAAGCGAGGCACAATTTTCAAACACGAGATCTCGCTCTAACGCAGTATCAAAAACCATGAGATTTCGCAGTAGAATATCGTGCCTCGCCTCCTGTGTCGCGAGATTCTCAAATGTCGCTTCGTGTCTCAGGCTGAAATATTGTGCCTCGCTTCGCATGTCGTGCGATTCTCGTGCCTCACGTTCCAAGGTCGAGGCACGAGATGCGAAGCGAGTCAAGAAGCGACAATTAGGCAACGCACGAAATTATATCGCCAGATTGTCGCAGTTACACGACACATGGTATGATAAAACGGAGCGTACGGAGGCATGTAGTTGTAGGTTAGGCTGATGGTAGTCGAACTAGACCGTCGCCAGGCCCCTATCTTGCGATGCACGATAATTCATATGGCACTAACCGGATTCTGTACTTTTTACCATTTGGATTGTTAGTATATATATGTTGCAATGTCACTAGGCTAAGTTTCTGTCAATAAATCCCTAATAAATATTACATATTAATGACAATTAGCTATAAGTTAAATGACATTACATGATTAGACTTCACAATAATCGTCAGACAAATCCGACAATTTTGATTTCTTTCAGGCGCATTTGGTTTCCGTCCGGACTGCCTGTCCGATGACTCTTAACCGTCATTGTTCGCTTTTATTCCTTTGTACATGACTGCATGTCTTTTGTAAGACATGTCTTGATTGGTCAATTATAAATTTGTAAGCCTGTCGCAAAGTAGGAAAACAATCTAATTAGCTCCTCGCTCTTGAACTCTTTTTCTGAAGAGTCTCCTTATAATTCCCCAAGGAAAAAGTATGCATAAAAATGCGGATGGCCGTCAAACAACTGATTTCACAATGAAAGTACTTGGAAACAAAGAAAGACTCAAAGCCATATTTTACCAAGTTAACGCCGCCTATTCGTCACACTTATTTGTTGCAGAGCTATAACTGGCATTCGAAAAGTGAATATATTAAAATGAAATGAATGTGTTAAGACTGTATTCACCGTATATTCATTTCACATTTGATACATGTTCACCGCACACATCTGACATATTTGTCAGCGGCATATTTTTCTGTATAAAAAGAGTACTTAGGGTAGCCAGACTTCTCAATAGCTGTTGGATGAATCCGACAATTCCAGTATCTGTCCGCCTTTTAGCGAAACAAAAATCAGTCTGACAGATTTTCTTCCGGTCCGACAGTTTTTCCAAGTCTGTCAGACCGTAAGCGACTATCGGTAAGTCTGGTAGCCCAAAACATCTCGGACACTTTCACCAAGTGCCCTATATTTTGACCCAGGATGACCTTATTTATTGAAATTGACCTAGATTGTAATGAAATCATTCATTCTGGAGAATTTTCATCAAGATAAGACCAATTTTTTTATCTCTACTGTCCACACAAGAAATTTCTAGGATTGGACCTATATATTAAGTGACACAATTTTTTACCCCAGATTGAACTAGATTTTGTAGAGATTATCCATCTGATTAAAGTGACCTAGTGACTACACAACAAGTCTTCGAATTTGGCCACTAGCTGAAGCCCGAGGCTAGTAAAATCTGGGTCGGGCTAGTAATTGTCTCTAGGTGACTAGTCCGAAAGGCTAGTTAAAAAATCCTGAGAACACAAGCCAAAAGACTAAAAACATCAAAACGATTGTGAGTCGGGACAATGAAAATTCTTCATTTAATATAGTAAACAGTATTAAAATGTTTACATATATTAATATCCACTTTTGATCATTTAATGTTCGGACTAGTAAATTTATTCTCAGGCTAGTAAGTTCTGCCTTGATGGTAGCCCGACTGGCTAGTACTTTGAAAAGTTTTTCGTGAAGACTGCACAACGTGACAATGTCACAATTAAAGTTTTGACCGACTGACCCAAGCGGATAGAGTAAATAATCGACATGAGTAGACATGGCGATGTAATCGTGGCGATTTATTGTCACTCATTTCCGCAAGTAAGCCTGATAATAATGCGAGTGAAATTATTTCACTACTGGCTTTGCGGCTGGGTAAACATTCGGGCAACACAGAGATGCAAGTGCAATTTTATTTTGACCCTGATGATGATCGCAGAAATGTGTGATTTTAGGGAAAGGCTGAAAAATTGCGGAGCTGAACAGTAGTCCGATATTGAGCGCTATGCTTAGAAACGGCTAGCTTAAAATAAGCGCTACAATATATCGGACAAAATGGAACATATATATTATTTCGGTGAGCGCTCCTGGCTAGCAGACTGTTACGTAGCGCTGTTTTTTTTAAGTTCTTGCTGAAAGGCGTCCGTTTCATACGAAAGCACTTTAACGCGCTTGCCTAGCAGTGCAGATAAATGGTATGCTCTCTGGTTGCATGTTGTTTTATATATACATGGTAAAGCACAACCAAAAAGCAATTGATAACACGTTGGTTTAATATGGAAAGGGCTCCAGTAGCTATGCATTAATGTACTGTATTAAAATTATTACTTGTCAGAAATTATACAAACTACCCAAGGGACATGATACACTGAGCTTAGCGCTGGCCCTTCGGTAAGCTTCTCCAACTAAGAAATACAATGCATTAATACACATGTTACTATATATAGTAACAAAAATGAGCCTATTTTAGGCTGATTATGACCATCACGTGATTGATTATCGCCTATCCACCCGGTCCGCAATCTCATAATCGTAATTGGCCCGCTGAAGGGGCGCACGTTACGTTATCCAAGTTAACATGACGTCACGTTGAATCTAAAATGACGTCACGTTAGAGCTAAAATATGACGTTACGTTACACAGAGGTGCAATTCCTCTGTATAAGATTTTCAGAATAAATGTACTTTAGATATCTACGAACTTAACTAAGCGTGAGTTACGGTTACTTTCATTGAGTTTTGGAATCGAACAATTGTATTAAAGACTTTAATATACTCCAGAGCCTGGCCGGAAGTTGATAATCGGCCCGGCATGAATAATCACCCTCGGGCTAAAGCCCTCGCGATGATTATTAATTTTCCGGGCCGATTATCGCCTTCCGACCCGGCTGTGTCGTGTATTAACCTCTAATTAATGACGCACCAGTAAGTTGCATCCAAAACCCCACCCCTGTGGATGGGCAGTGGAATAGCCAGGGGAAATAGTTTTGTTTTGATTTTTGCCTTCAATTTTAGGAGCCTTCCTCCGCAATGCCGGGAAAATCGTGGGAATTTTTACTGCGAACCAATACCACGGGGTATTGCCAGGAGCCGAGGAATTACCAGAGAGTTTATGGTAATTTTACCATTAGCTGTTCCACTTGGCCGGCCGGTGGAACAGGAAAGGCGGCGGGGGGGGGGGGGGTTGTTTCGACAACACGAAAGTAAAAATCTAGCCCATCCCCAGTGGTTGATGGGGGTCGTGGGTGCATAATCTCATAAACAAGGCTATTACAAGAGCAATTGAGACACTGACAAAAAAGTCACAGTGTAAAAAGTGTTCGGTCATTTTTGGCTAACAAATGGAATCGAGAATGACAGCATACTTACATAAGATTTTTGTCCTCGGGGTGCATCGTATAACAACTTTAATTCCTCGTTTATAGTAACGAGTACTTAAATAAGTTGAAAAACCTTAAAATAAATCGAAAATCTTTCTGTTTTTTTTCATAAAAATCTGGATCAACAAACGCTTGAAAGATACCGATGATCAGTAACGCCAACGGTTACTTCCCTTTTCCTTCCTGCAGACACGCCTAATGAAGGCCTATACTTCTAGTGAGTAAAACTAGTCGGTTAACGGCCGGGCTTTAATAATAATGGTCCAAATAAGCGGCATTCGGCCACCCTGTAACAATATTTGACAAATACTGATAAATATCGGCTAAACGTTCAGTCGCAAGTACGTTACTCGACTTATTTAATGCAACAGTATTTAGACGGAATCGACGTCTTGACGACGATACAACAACATTGTTAGTCGTATTAATTACTGCTTCGAATTTTGAGTCTGATAGTGAACGAAATTTTAAGGTGAATTTTCTCACACTCGGAATCTTCTTGCGAATCGTGCATATCGTGTAGAACGCACGTTCCGTATCTCTATCGTGTATAACGTACGGATCGTGTTTCATATCGTATCGCCCATCGTGCAGACCATGTATACCGTGTATAACGTACGGATCGTGTATCCTATCGTATCGCCCATCGTGTATTTTTGTAACGGGAACCGTGCGTGTATCGTCCGTATATCGTGCGTGCATCGTTCGCCCATCGTGCGCTTCGTGTGACAACTCGGACGTTCCGACTACTGTACACTTTGTTATCCTTCTTGCGTACCCGTATGTGGATTTTTTTGTGCTATAGTTAGATTTAAAATGATCGGGTAAAATCAGTGTTGTTTTTTTTTCGCTAAAAATATATGGAGATATTAGGCCCCTTTCCCTTCTCTGCAGAGTATATATTTTTCCCCTAAAATTTCTAAATTTCCCCCTTAAAATCTCGTTCAATTTTTTCCACAAATAGGGTAAATTGATAAATAATTGCAGAATGGATTCAAGTTAGTGTGTTTGACCTCCCATGCTTAAAATACCACCAATAATGAATTAAAGTAGACATTGAAGGACATTTAACAATAATTTAAAACTCTAATTTAAATTTTGCCTTTCCGTGCGCTTATTTTACCCCCCTATGGGACCTAACCTCTTTCCCCCAAAAGTGAAAAGAAACACTGAAAATATATACAGAGTATCACTGCATTGTGTTGGTGTTGATGTTGATACGGCTGGTCATATTACCTAGAGTTGCTTGTGTAATGCTGTATCGTGATGCTGGCCATATTACTTAGAGTTGCTTGTGTAATGCTGTATCGTGAGGCTGGCCATATTACTTAGAGTTGCTTGTGTAATGCTGTATCGTGAGGCTGGCCATATTACTTAGAGTTGCTTGTGTAATGCTGTATCGTGAGGCTGGCCATATTACTTAGAGTTGCTTGTGTAATGCTGTATCGTGAGGCTGGCCATATTACCTAGAGTTGCTTGTGTAATGCTGTATCGTGAGGCTGGCCATATTACTTAGAGTTGCTTGTGTAATGCTGTATCGTGAGGCTGGCCATATTACTTAGAGTTGCTTGTGTAATGCTGTATCGTGAGGCTGGCCATATTACTTAGAGTTGCTTGTGTAATGCTGTATCGTGAGGCTGGCCATATTATCTAGAGTTGCTTGTGTAATGCTGTATCGTGATGCTGGCCATATTACCTAGAGTTGCTTGTGTAATGCTGTATCGTGAGGCTGGCCATATTACTTAGAGTTGCTTGTGTAATGTTGTATCGTGAGGCTGGCCATATTACTTAGAGTTGCTTGTGTAATGCTGTATCGTGATGCTGGCCATATTACCTAGAGTTGCTTGTGTAATGCTGTATCGTGAGGCTGGCCATATTACTTAGAGTTGCTTGTGTAATGCTGTATCGTGAGGCTGGCCATATTACTTAGAGTTGCTTGTGTAATGTTGTATCGTGATGCTGGCCATATTACCTAGAGTTGCTTGTGTAATGCTGTATCGTGAGGCTGGCCATATTACTTAGAGTTGCTTGTGTAATGCTGTATCGTGAGGCTGGCCATATTACCTAGAGTTGCTTGTGTAATGCTGTATCGTGAGGCTGGCCATATTACTTAGAGTTGCTTGTGTAATGTTGTATCGTGAGGCTGGCCATATTACTTAGAGTTGCTTGTGTAATGTTGTATCGTGAGGCTGGCCATATTACTTAGAGTTGCTTGTGTAATGCTGTATCGTGAGGCTGGCCATATTACTTAGAGTTGCTTGTGTAATGCTGTATCGTGAGGCTGGCCATATTACTTAGAGTTGCTTGTGTAATGTTGTATCGTGAGGCTGGCCATATTACTTAGAGTTGCTTGTGTAATGTTGTATCGTGAGGCTGGCCATATTACTTAGAGTTGCTTGTGTAATGTTGTATCGTGAGGCTGGCCATATTACTTAGAGTTGCTTGTGTAATGCTGTATCGTGAGGCTGGCCATATTACTTAGAGTTGCTTGTGTAATGTTGTATCGTGAGGCTGGCCATATTACTTAGAGTTGCTTGTGTAATGCTGTATCGTGAGGCTGGCCATATTACTTAGAGTTGCTTGTGTAATGCTGTATCGTGAGGCTGGCCATATTACTTAGAGTTGCTTGTGTAATGCTGTATCGTGAGGCTGGCCATATTACTTAGAGTTGCTTGTGTAATGCTGTATCGTGAGGCTGGCCATATTACCTAGAGTTGCTTGTGTAATGCTGTATCGTGAGGCTGGCCATATTACCTAGAGTTGCTTGTGTAATGCTGTATCGTGATGCTGGCCATATTACCTAGAGTTGCTTGTGTAATGCTGTATCGTGATGCGGTATAACGTGTGTAATGCTGTATCGTGATGTGGTATAACGTGTGTAATGCTGTATCGTGATGCGGTATAACGCAAACAACAAGAGATAATATGGCCTGACATATCAACACAAGTGCAGTGATATTCCTTTTATTATATATCTGCAAAAGTGAAAAAAGGACTTTTACGCCCGAAAATATAGACGTCGTGAATGTCAGCAAATTATCGGCAATGCCCATTCATAAAAAAGTAAGTGCTTACGCAATGACTTCGGCATATTTTCGGCATATAGAGTAATCCAACACATCAGACATGCATGATACGGATTCGGAAAATCAGACATGTATGATACTGAAATTGTGATCCATCGCGCTGTATTCAACGGTGCGATTGGTTTTATATTTTATATTTGTTTTATATTTTATATTTGTTCTATGTTTTATATTTGTTTTATGTTTTATATTTGTTTTATGTTTTATATTTGTTTTATATTTTATATTTATGTTTTATATTTGTTTTATATTTTATATTTGTTTTATATTTTATATTTGTTTTATGTTTTATATTTTATATTTGTTTTATATTTTATATTTATTTTATATTTTATATTTGTTTTATATTTTAGACATTGGTGTATAATAAAAGCTTTTACTTACAGTAAGTCTACGTTTGATGACAAATGCTCGTCCACACACCATGCATTTAAAATCTTTTACTCCGGAATGACGTTTCAAGTGAACTTGTAAAGTAGCCAACTGTCGGAATGTTCTGAAAAGGAAAATTTGCAGCTTTACAATAACATGGGAGAAAGTTAGAAATTTTGAAAAACCTGAAATTCTCAAAAGTTTACAATTTATATAGGGAAATAAAAGAAAAAAGACATCTTGTTTCACTCAAAAACCTGAAGTTCAGGCATATGCCTAAACATTTTCACCCATGTAATAAGGCATTTTATTGAATTGGCCAGGGGTGGTATTCACAAAGCATCTTAAAAGTGAAAACATCAAAATTTTGACTTAAGTTAAAATATTGAGCTGAACAAATTTAAAAAAAAAACAAAGAATAGCCCATGTTTTCTATGTGATTACTGTAGTTCTTTACATAGTGCTTCTAAAAAGTGCAAATAATTGTTAATCTTGCATGATTTCCCTATTTAGCTGATACACTTAAGGAAAATTTGAGATGTTTAGAAAAGTTTAAGTTTTCAGTTAAGATTTTTTGTGAACACCACCCCAGCACAGACATGTAATTTGAAAATAAATTAATACCATTAGTACACCCATGATTGTTTTACTTTCTTGATAATACCCTTAACTTTGCAAGTACAAAGTCAAAGTGTTACACGGGTAAGTACGAGGGGTGTACCAGAATTACGTAGACTTTTGTCATAACTTTTTTAGGCATATATTATCACCAAATTTGCCGTAGAAAAACTTCAAACCATTTTCAAGAGTATCGGTAAAAATATTTTCTAACAGAATGTTAAAAAGCCATTTAATCTGTCGCCATAGTAACCGATAGCTGGGTAGGCGGGGCAGCGAATTTTAACAGCATTTTTGACATTATTCAACTGCTTATACCTCACTGATATCAAGTGACATACAAGCACAATATCCTTGGAACGTACGCCGTAAATTTCGACTTTATAAAGGTAACCGTTGTTGATTTATGGTACAAAACAAGCAACAGCTGCTGCGCGTCACCAGTGAAAATATGACGTAAGCGAAATACGCTGGAAATCGCATCAACACGAAGTTTTATGTGAACCTCGGGAAGACTCCAGAACAAACGCTTTTAATGTTGGAATCTGCTAACTATAAATATCTTGTATCGAGTTACCCGATTTTCAAACGACACTAGCGCATCAATCGTGGTCGAAATCGAATAAAACGACATGGACCGACGGCGAAAACCAACGGCGAATGCGGCGCCACCAAGCGTTTTCTATGACCACATAGACATGGATATAGACGCTCTATTATATGGGTTATATGCGACATTACTGGTAATATATTGGGACTTTTATCACATTTAAGGTAGTAAATGAACATTCGTAAGTTTTGTGTACGGTAGTGCCCATATTTATAGCTACAATGTACACAGTTAGGAGCTTCACTTATCCTTGAAGTTCCACCGACGTCGTGATGTTCCGTTGACGTGCCCCGCATACCATACCCCTATATATCCCCGGAAGCTGCAGGATTTGATCCAAATAAGATATGGCTTTGAAATTTCACATACTTACGCAGTAAATATTATTTGCACTCCACACAAAATTATTTGTTTGTATGATGAATGGTATGGAACGTATGACAAAAGTCTACGTAATTCTGGTACAACCCTCATACGTGTAACTCAATAAATATAAGTCACATTGCTATCAGCTTGGTCATTAATTTATTGACATCCCAAGTGATCGTAAATAACTTTGTAGAGTTTTAAGTAGATTTCTTTAAAGAGGCGTTCCCCATAATGTTGATCGTTTAAATCCATTCAGGAATATTATACATTAAATGTGAATCATTATTGCTTAAACTCCTCGAATTTTCAACAAAAAGCTCCCACTAATTACCGAGAAAAGAATGAAAACATATTTCCGTAACAAGCCAAAGTAGTCACCTTTCCCTTTGACCACATAATAATTAATCGCTGGAAGCAATAAATTTTTAAAATATTGGTGTATTTAATATATTTTTGAAATTATAGAGACATATTTGCGCACACTTTCTTCTGACAAATTATGATAATTGGTAGTGCTTTTTGCATTTAGCTCATTTAATGTGATAGTAGAGAAAAATATGCTAGCTATAGGGAATGCCCCTTTAAAGTATTTGAGAAAAAAGACTCTGACAAAAAAACTTAACGCAGACGATCCTGTCATGATAACAGCTTGACTTTTGTCTTCGACTTTAAAATCTCACAAAAATTACTCCCTAGTCCCGACTTATGATTTTACAGAATAAATGTCAATGTAACTTCACTTACTGTGGACATACTGTACATTTGAACGGTTTCTCGCCAGTATGTAGACGGAAGTGGGTCTTCAATGCATGTAACTGACTGAACGATGATGGACAAAGTTCACATTTATACGGTTTTACGGCCATGTGATTACGGGAATGTATCTTCAGTGAATATGATCGGTTAAAACACATGTGACAGTCCGGACATTTGAAGTTTTTCTCAGAGGAATGAAGAAGTTGATGATTCTGAAGAAAAAAACACAAGTAAAGATTTTATACTGGCAATCAGTGAAAACAACTCAATCTTGTTAATATTTTTAAAAGTTATACTAGTTTGGTGGTTGCTATTGAATTATTCAGTAATTATGACCTGACTTGCTATTTATACCCCCTACAATTTAATTTACATCATTGAAGTTCATATACAATTTGCATATAATAATTACAAATTACAGGAAAATGGATATATATGCTATTTGTTACAGAACAAAACAGATCTAGGCAAACAGGAAATTAAAGACAGAACCAATAAAGTTGTCACAAAATAATTACACAAACATTTTCGCAGAGTTTTTTGGGATTTGATCAAAGTTGAGTGGGATCAGGAATTTTATTACAAGGAAAATTTAATGGTAATGATAAAATTTCATGGTTAATTATTTTTAACACAAAATAGGCCAAGTTTAAATAATGACCCAATGAATATTACTGAGTTTACAGTATCTTAAAGTGTATAGAGGCTATTATTAGAGCTATATTCTAACAGTCATTTAAAGTGTATAGAGCTATATCTGACGATATTTAAAAAAAAATAATCAAAAACTGAAAAACAAATATGCTTTCATATCCATTAGATCATTTTTCGCTTCAGCTTTAACAGAAACTCTCTCTGTGATTTATTGGACATGTCTGTTTTCATACGAAAGTGTTCTAGAACACCTTAAGTCGACAGTTGAAATTATAAAAATCATCTGTTTTATCGAGGATTGAATCAAAGTACACGGAACCAATCCAAAGTTTTATTTGCAATTGAAGTAGTCTAGTATCATACTTAAGACAATGCAAGTAATTATTTGGACATTAAATGACCGTCAGATATAGCTATATACACTTTAATGTCAAAATCATTACTTGCATCGTGTTTAGTAAGATACTAACTTACTAGACTACCTTAATTGCAAATTTAAACTTCGGATGGGTTCCATGTACTTTGATAACATCCTCAAAAACAACCAATTCTTATAATTTCATAGGGTGTTCTAGAACACTTTCATATGAAAATGGACAGTTCACATGTCCAATAAATCACAGAGAGAGTTTCTGTTAAAACTGAAGCGAAAAATGATCTAATGGATATGAAAGCATATTTTTTTTGGTTTTTGAAACTTTTTAAAAATATTATCGTAGATATCGCTCTATACACTTTAATAGTTACCTTTAAATTATTTTTGCGGTTAAACTTCTTGCCACAGATATCACAGGCGAATGCTTTCTCTGGATCATGACAGACAAAGTGTGAGGTCAGGCGTTGTTTCGTCGGGAATATTTTGGAACAATATTCACACTGAAACTTCAGCTTAGGACCTTCTTGTACGTCCATATGCATCTCACGCAAGTGTTTCCGTAGGTTTCCCACCATTTTGAAGCTTTTATCGCACAATTTGCAAGGAAATAGTCGTTCCTCGGAATGAACGTACATATGGTCTCGTAAACTGCTTCTCTGGAATAAAAGAAACCACATTTAACATAAACATGTAGTATCCTTAGTTAATTTTTAAATACTTATTTATGTAAGGTTGATTGTGAAACAAGTTTTTTTTTTCAACTTATATAAATCACCCTCAACACCTCATTCGTGTTATTATCCATCAACACGGGGTCTAGTATGCGATTAGAGAAGCCAGTTTCCCTTTCATGCTAAGCATCAAGTAAGGGAATTTCTTATACCATTTTTATTTTGTCTTTGGTAAGACACAGCCTGGGATCAAACCTCGGACCTCCTCAAATTGGACACTCTACCACTAGGCTAAGTACTGTAAAATAATTAATTTTCATGCGGGGGTATTTTTTGTGCATTTCGTGGTTCACCTTAAAAAATTTTAACCATGAAATCCAAACCCACCGAACACTAATTTTGGCCCATGTATTTATTACCTAAAATGCAAAATCCACGAATTTAGATCCCGTCGAAATGGTCATTTTTACCAAAACCATGAAATTTTGTCCCATCGAAATTAAATGATTTTACAGTATATAGGAGTATTCTTCTTCTTGACTTGTTTCATCATTTATGGTTATGTACATGTATATCTTCAGTTTTTAGTTTGGATATGGTACAATGAACTGGACCATCTGCTGTATGTAGGTTGCTAATAGCCAGTGCCTTTAAACTGTTCTGATGATGCCATGGGAGTCAATGGCTTAATTACACGCTTGAAATTCCTCATACATTTGAAACAGTTCTAATTATACATGTATCAGTCATAAAGGGAGGTACGGCAGTCAAATGGATAATATTCTCAACTGAATATTGATCGAGACAAAGACCTAAATTACACAGATTGGTAACATGTACCAAATCTCACGATATCTTGTGGCAAATCTTCTGAAATCTCGCGAAATCTCGTCCGTTTTTAATACCTTATATCTCAAGTTCTAGTATACTTACAAAAAAATCGAATAAGTCTATGCAATAGATTTTTTATTCAGCTTTAAAATCCTAATTTTCTGTATTTCATAAGAGGTAGACAAAAATGAATTACTTCATTTAGTAGAAGAAACTTTTAAAATTGGATGACTAAAAAGTTTTATGCACAATAATTGATTCTGCTGCCTGTTATTTTGCGTTTTCTCTAAATTTTCGGCGGAGTGTCCAATCTGTGTAATTTAGGTTTTTGATCGAGAGGTCCCTAGTTTGATCCTCAGTCTGGGCACTTAGTAATTTGTGAAATGCTTTTCAGTAGATCTGTTCCCACCTGACTAGAGATGAGCCGGATGGATAGTCTTTTAGTTTCATAGACTCAGATGCAGAAGCATTTCAAACCCTCAGTGCTGCAAAACTTTTTACTTGGTATACAAAAAAAAATGTTGTTGCCGTAGTCCTGTACCCAGCCCTACATTTACACATCAACCTTAAACAGAGATCATTATAATATAAATTTATATTACTTACTCGATCAAAAGGTTTGCTGCAAAGTTTGCAATGGTATGGGTACTTCCCCTCGTGTTTAACCTTCTTATGTCGAGCCAGTTGATAGGGATATTGAAACGCCTCATCACAACTTTCACATTCGTGCCTTAGTGAATTTACGTCCGGTTTTTGTCTTGCGTTGTATTTATTATGTTTGTTTAAGACAACAACTTGCATATCTGGGTTGACCTCAGATTTAATATTACTTATTTCAATTGTAGTTTGATTTTCTGAATCATCTGAATCATTCTTATCATTTCCATTTAGAGCATCATCACGGTCATTCAAATCATTCATGGCTGACCTCACACTAACAGTATCACTCGTACCTATGTCACCATTATTGACATCTTTATCTAATTCAACATTTCTATTCATTACATCCTCTCCAAACTCTCTAGGTACATCAGCATTTGTACTCTCTGCTTCCTCTGCTTCGATCACAGAACCAATACCATCTTCATCTTTTCCCATGTCTTTGATTTCATCATCTGTATTGGCAGCATCATTACCATTTTTACTATCTTCAGCATCAGAGTCTATCTCCGTTTTAACTACAGCCCTAACATCGGCAGTTGATTCCATCCCTTCTTCCATGTCTGCTTGCTGATCTGTGTCCGTATTTACTTGTTATTCAAGCTGGCTTCTCATATTAGACCATATTGTAAGCCTGAAATCACAGAACATGAGATAAAATGCTAAAGTAAAAATGCAGGGGGGGGGGTAGAAATGAGGCAGTAGACAGAAAAATTCACTGGTTATTTGAATGCCTGCAACTTTATTTCATTTTCATCTTTCAAATTATTGATTTTGACTTTTCTAGCAACCGTCTACTTTTGAACAATAATTGGCTACATGAAAACGTTTTAATATAAATGTCTAAGAGGATTTTGATGAGTACCCATATTCAAGTTGAAGAATTACTGTCTAACAGAGCCAATGTCTTCTGAATGTTGAAAAAACAACCATTTGGCGATTTTTTTAAACAAAAAAAATGGCTAAAACCCAGCACCCGGAAAAATTAAATCCGGACCAGTCTGTCAAGAACGACTACTCGGTACAGATGAATTATTTCGTCTAAACTAGATTTGTCTTAAGATGATAACCAAAACGGTAACTGAATCACGGCAGCTGTCAGAAAAACATTTTATCTTATACTATGGGGAGCAATTAATAGACCCATAAACTCAGTACTGGAGCATATTGATACTGCGACGGATACAATTAAGTTTTAGGCTAGAACTAGATTATTGGATTAAAAACGCCTTTCCCAAGGTAATAATTTAATCTTGAATTTAAACAGCAAATATCAAGTAAAAACAAATTGATTTTAAAGTTCAAATGTTGTGCCCCGAGATAACAGCGGAATTCACTCTACAGCTATATGACATTGGTTGGAAAATGAATGTCAAAATACCTAATAAAAAGTCTTTTTTCTTCTTCTTTCATGTAATTTGCAGAGCTCACTCTGAGGCATTATCGCAAATGTTAGAGACAAAGGTGAGATACAAGGAATCCGGGTGTGATACCCTAGCTAGTTACGCTGAATGGGTCAAGGTCCCCCCGGGTACTACTCCACCGTACCCAGGGTACTTTGAAGTATACTTCTCCGTACCCCGATTTCACAGATAATACTTCACCATACCCAGATATGCTCAACCGTACCCGGGTTTATCGCGCGCCAAAATTCGATTTTAAAAAATCTAATAATAGAATAACGTAAACCGGTGGCCATCTCGGCATTGAAAAATATTGTTTAATAAAAATCAAAGAAGTAAAACATGAATTTTATTCAAGAGTACGTATCCAGCGGAGAAGTTGACGAAGAAGTTAATATTCAGGCTGGTGGAAATGAATTTGAACGCTATTTGTATTGAAAGATATAAAGCGCGCCAAAACGTCAGTGTTTTGATTTCGGATTTTGTTCCAAGCGCAGTTACGTGACCATCATGTGATCGATTTTTACGACAATGAATTCTCTGTTTTAAAAATTCGACAGTTAACCAAAATTAATATTATGGGTCGAAATATACCGAAATGAAATCTTCCTACCTTCCTTTCATGTATAAATGTTTGTTCGGCGATTAAATTCATATCAATTTAATTTATTTCAGCAGTAAAAATGGGGTATCTGTAAGCATACTGGGGTACGGTGAAGTATACTACTAAGTACCCGGGGTACGGTGAAGTATACTACTAAGTACCCGGGGTACGGTGAAGTATACTTCAAATAGTGATTATTCTAGCACAGAATAGCAGGGCGCTCCGCCCTGGCCGTTTTTAACTCCGCCCTTTTGCCCGAATTTGGCAAGTATGCCTTTTTGAACCGCCCTTTTTGCCCAAAAACGCCTTTTGGAACATCCCTTTTGTCCAAATATGCCTTAATTCAACATGTCAATCAAACAACATTCGATTAAAGTTGCTGATAATGACATGTTAATTGTCCCCGTCGGCGAGAAGATTTAAGTCAGTAGGGGGTCGACTCGAGGTGCGAAATTAAACAAAAGACGTAGATTAGATGACCATCAATGGTCACAATGGGGTGTAAATCCACTGAAAACAATAAGTTATTACCTCGAACAAGTTTTAATCCGTTAATTACCCTTTATTATGCTCACGCGCGTTGATCCATGCAATTCGACTGACGAAAGTTAAAATTAGTCACAAATAGTCGATCCGTAAAATTGCCGACAGAAAACGTAATCCAAAGGCCAATTGTAATGTTAAATCGCATATTTGCATGTAATTGACGTAAAAAAATGTTTACAAGTGAACACAGTTGCGTTTGACTGGCTAAATGAATTTATGCGAAAATATGCCGACATACGTGTCACGTGACTACGTGTGTTCTGCAAAATATGCCGTGTTAGGTTTTACGAATGTAAATCATTCTGGGGATGACCACGCGTGTAAACTACGAGCTTTTATGGCAAATCTAAGTGTATTTGACGAATCTATGAAAGTTTAAACGCATAAATTAGAATTAAATGGTCGAACGTACGCTGTCATTGATATGCGAGTTTTCTAAGTTCGGTTAGTCACGTATTTTCGGATACGTTTATTTACGCTGAATATTGGCCATTTTCTGGCAAATAAGTGCTACATACGAGGATTCAAGTATGTCATTCATTGTTTGGTATGATATATCAGCTGTCAAATACAAAATAGAATCGATATATCAAGCCTTAATATGCCACTGAAGAAACACATTTTATTTTTATATTTTTTTTAATTTAACAAGAACAATTTTACATTGCCATATTATATGAAGTCCTAAAGTAGATAACTTGATTGTCCAGAGGAGATTTTCTAGGAATAACACCCATATGTTAATAAACACCAGTAATAAAGTACATGTAAACCACCTCTCAATTGAAACAGAAGCCCCCCAACACCCGGGGAAGTACTGGGGATTGTGACTAGTCCCAAGTGATTCTTCTTTATAAATACAGGCCAGAAATCAATCTACTGGATTGTACTAAGTCATAGATGATTTATTGAACAAGACAGCCTCCGCTTGAAAGTTGTATGTACAATAACATCATAAACTTTAATTATTTAAAATTTAAAGTTACTTTGTACACCCTATGTGCAGCAGCTGTCTACTCCTGGGACCGAGGCTGAACTTGAAGGCCTCTAGATTTGATATGAATGTGATGGTTGTTTATTCCTATCCTGTTTAGTTCTTGGGAAGAGAAATGCTTGTATATTGAAGCATTGGCTGTTGGAACATAAAGCTAGCCAATGGGTCACTCAGACTCCGGTCCAGCAATCACAAGGTCTGGTGATGATGGACACAACTTAATTGGTATTTCCATGATCTTGAAAAGCTCGGTGGTGATAGCTAAGAGCCTCCCAGCCGAGGGAACTTACCATACATGTGACACACCATGGGGGTCTGTCTGTGTGAAAATTATGCTGATAATGCCTCAAAATCTGTCCTATTTCAATATCATTTTAAGTACTTCAGGACGCCTAGAATGCGCCTGATGGATCCATTTTTTGAAAAAAAATCAGGGGGAGCATGCCCCCGGACCCCCCTAGACCCACCCTGCCCTATTTTTATTACACCCTGCCCTCTTTCAGGTCCTAGAATAATCACTACTTCAAAGTACCCGGGTACGGTGAAGTAGTACCCGGGGGACCTTGACCCATTCAGCGCTAGTTACGAAAAGATTCCTTGGTTCTTTACGTACCCGGTGTAAAGCACCGATACACGCAAGACTACCCATGGGTTACCAACCAGGATATCATCTCTAGTTGGGAGGGAAGCACTAAATAGTGTTTCTGTAATGACCAAGTGCATGTCGCGGCCGAGAATCGAACACAGGACCTCTCGATCAGGAGTCAAGCGTCTTACCATTCGACCACCGTGAAGGACTACATGCACTTATGTTGTTCTCACTTTACACACATCAAATTGATTAAATACTATAATTTATAGTATAAATGGTGCACTCACATGGTTTTTTCTTTGTTCTCAATTCGACAAAAACACAATCTTGAACCTAACTCTTGTAGTCAAATTCAAAACAATTAATTACCTGGTATAACAAAATCAATTTTCATCAGCACTATTTGAGACAAAAGGCCAATATATTACTGGATTACATAATAGAGTGTGTCTTTGAAATATTTTTTTAATTATTTACAGATGGCGTATTTTAGGAAAGGGAAGTAACTCTTACCTCGAAAAGTATGTACTAAAACCCGATCCCGTAATTCTCCGGTATTCTCTGTTACCGGTAGCTTGGATTACCCGCCCCTATTCTACGTGATTGGGCCAGGTATAAACTTATACTGTAATGAAGAAGAAATTTACACATTACCAGGGACGTAGCTGCCCATACGCAAATACGCACGTGCGTACGCTGTTTGAAAAACTTACAAAATTTAAGTGATATAAAAATGCAATAAAATGCAATAAAATGCAATGCCTAACCCGGGTGAGGCATATTTTCCATGTGATAATTAAGTCACTAAAGTAGCTAAAATACAAAATTAATAATGTAGAAAACATATTTGTGTTAAATAATGCATTTTTTCTAGCTCGCTTCGCTCGCACAATGCATTTATTGGTGAACAGTATGAACTAGAGATTAAGTTTGTATGATACGTCATGGACGTACATACGTACATGTGTTTATCCATTCCATGGATACATGTATGCTGGTGAGAGAATATGAATTGTTCCAAAGCAGCAACGTTCCTCACTACATGTATATTTAGTTTTAACGTATTAATTAAATGCTTGTGTGTGCTAAGCCCGTCTAGAGGTATATTGTGTTTTTACCATATTCTTGTGAGGACTGAGTCACATCCTCCATTAGATGTATGGATAGCTCTAAATGTCCCCTTTACTAAACCCATTCATCTCCTTCACTTTTGCGACCATCCATATGAGAAAATATCCACGTATAGTTTTTATGCAACAGTCAGTTGCATCCACGGCCCCACCCTCGGGGATCCACGGGGATAGCCGGGGAGACAGTCGTGTTTTTATTTCCCAGCTACCCCCGTAGGGCTGGGGAAATGTAGGGATTTTCTGCGAACAATACACCGGGACAATATTTAGTCAGATGCCGGGGAAATACCGGATATTTTACCATCAGTTGTCCCCTGCAGGCCGTGGAAGGGCGGGGGTTTTAACAACCCAAAAGTCAAAATCCCGGGGATGGGGGTGCCTTATAACGTACATTTAATTAGCATTTTAACGCTACTAACACTAAAAGCTTTAGCCACTTTTATTAAGAAGTGTCCATTAGTGTCCTATTTAATGCCAAGAAATATATATACTCGAGTATAAAACGAAATGTATACTAGTATGTTTTAAAAATTTAGAAAATGGTATAGAATCAATGTTTATCATGCCATATATTACGGTATAATATGGTCTGAAACTACTCCAGAATGCACGTACGGCTTCGTAGAAATAAAAAAATCTCCGGGGAGCATGCCCCCGGACCCCCCTAGCAACTCTGCATTTATCATGTGCGTACACTGAAAATATGCCCGGCTACGCCCCTGCATTACGTGGAGTGTTCCACAACTAGTAGGACTTTTTAAAAGCAGTTCTGAAAATCAGAAATTTAGAAAACTAGTTTGCTATAGATAATTTTCAATCTATCACTGTTTTTTTTAAATATCCGAAATATCAAAGCAATTGGTTGGAAAATATCTTTTTTACTGTACATACACTTACGCATACTTCTAACGCAACACCTATAGTTTTCATGATTTCTCAAATATGCATGAAGTGATTTGATTGAAACTTGGAGAACAAATAAAGTAAACTTTTACAAATGTCTCATATAATTTTTATTGTAGTTGATAAACATGAAGTTGAAAATAAATTCAAATGTTGGGCAACACCGTTAAACCAAAAGTCACAAAAACAGCACCATGTAAAATGTCAACAAGGAGAAAACAAATCCTCTTAACCGTTTATCACAACTGACCGATCACAGAATATCACACCCGTCTTGAGGAATTATTATTCCGTGTTTCCACCCCTTGCTCTTGTCAAATGTTCTACCCGGGGTTAAACCAGGACCCCTCGATCTTGCAGCGCGCGCCATACCTCTAGGTCCCCACAAATATTGATCATAGTTTAGTTTTTGTTCTTATTATCAGCGAAATATTGATTACAGTTGATAATCCGGTGTTTTTATATAATTTTTACAAGAGTATGTAGTAACGTGCATCGCATACCTGTCTAATGGGTTGAACAGTCTGTAACCTTCCAACCGCGCGACCACGCTCTTAGATAGTCATCCGAGCCATTTCTATACAAATCTGTTTTTTCATTCGGATTTTCACCAGAGAGGAACTCAATGACGAATAATATCAATTTTTTCCCGCCTACTACGATTTTAACGTGCAGCACGAAGAAATCGCCACCGCGCTACGCTTAGAACTGACAGAGCGTCACAGATGAATGATTTCAACATTCCTGTATCGCTTATGACTCAAAACAGCATGGTTTATAAGCACAACTTCATATCATCAACAGTTTTTGAGAAATTAGAATTATAAAAGTGTTGCGTTAGGAGTGTGCGTAAGTGTAGTATACTTAACAATTTTTCTAAGTCCTCAATCATTTTCATTGATTTGTATTTTTTTTGTTATCAACAGTAACATGACAAAATTTATCAAGTGAAGTTTATACAGAACAGTCAAAACAATCCGTGTCGGGAACTGGCCATTTGTTACGTGGTTTGTTCAGTCTGAGATGCACGTGCGTTTTGTGTGTTTCTGCCTTCATGCAGTCACACATGCACAGAATTTATTTCAAACACTTCCGAATTATGTCCAAAGACTAGTCTCGTTTGAAAAACATTTGAAAAATTAACTATAACATCACAGTAATGCGCCAAATGATGACAAAACAAAGATGATATGTGACGTCTGAGCGATGCATAGTGTTTTTTCCTGCCGACGTGTACAATTAATTACACAATTCATCACTGGTAAGTTGATTATTTACGCAAATGTATTAATACAGTCTGTAAGTATATTATGAAAGGTGAAATTATTTTTCGTCAGATTTACAATGCTGATTGCGAGAGCCTTTGGTATTGAAGTGACATTATGACGTAAAATCGCGCATTTCGGAGAGGTGACTATACCTTGTGTACAAACGATAAAATTATCGAGTCGATACATTCAACAATGCTTACGATGACTACATGTTGTTCCTCAAAGATATCAAAATATATTTTTGTGATTTTTACCTCCCTTGGTTGGTAAATTAGAATTGATTCAATTTAATAAATGCACATCAAACTCAACTTTTTCTTGTACAGTTTCGCGGACTGATAATTGACGCATATTATAGCCAAATTTAATTGAGATTGAAACATGGTTGACAAAGTTATCTACGAAAATAAAAGTGAGGACTTAGAAAAGTTGCTAAGTATGTCATGTTCATCTTTGCGTGTCTTCATGTGAGTGGTATGGCAGCATTACCTGATAATTCTATTATTGTAATATGCCCACTGCAAGCAGCTAACCGCGAATTTTCAAACTATGAAAAATGCACGTGCAAAACAAAATTTTAATGTATATCGCACGAAGTCTCAAAACGTTACCTACCCATTGTCCATTAAAAGCAACACCAACAAAACACAAAACCGGAATAATTCTGATAACAGAAAGTACAAGAGAGGTTTGTGAAACATACACGCCTCATGACGATGACAGTGACAATGACAATTCTTTATTTGATATTTGCCACCAGCCCATAACAATGATATAAACATTTTTACTTAAAATACATAGGTTAGTACCTGAAATAGACACAAATAGTTGGAAAACAAGCGGTAAATCAACATGTCTAAGTCGGGACAAAAATATGAACATTTTTAAAACAAGTGATAAATACTTACATATACGTATTTACATTCGCTTCTACATACTGTATTAGAGTTTTTGTAGTTTGATGGTTGAAATCAATACACTTATAAAGTAAATTCAAATTACTGCTAATTAATTAACTAACGACGTCACATGACGTTGATGACGTCAGTCCCCGTTTATTTGTTATTGTAATATCTTCACATGAAGAAGACGTTAAGAAGACGTCGAAACGTTGTGAAATAAAAATAACTGTAGAAGGAGTTTGTTGCTGTTAAATTCATAATATGCTAATTAATTCAAATTTGTAAAATGAAGAATGTTTACCTTGTCAAAATGAAATACAAGGCAAACTTAATGGAATGTGTTATAAACATGTATACAATATTATTATGTAAACGTGTCTAATAGGCCTGCATTTGATATTAATATTTTAACAATAATTATTTGAATATACATGTCTTTATTAATATTGTCATGTATTATTTTATTGTAAATCTTGGAGCAGTGATTGTCGTTTCTGATGCCCGACCCAATTTCAAGGTCATTTGTATCAAAGATCTAACTCACCGTGACCTTTGAATACACAACAATCACTGGTCCACAACCTTAGATCGTAAAACTGAACAGAAAGGTTGCTATAATCATCAGTTTTCGGCGTCTACTAATTTTGAGGTCAATTGGACAAAGGTCAATGTCATGGTTACCTTAACTTCAACATACTAGTTACTGTCAAGAAATGTGTATGTTTCACAAACCTCTCTTATACTTGTTATCGTAATTCTTCCAGTTTTGTATTTTCTTGGTGTGGGTATTGATGGACAATGAGTATGTAACATTTTTAGACTTAGAGCGAAAAACATTTGTTTTGCATAATTTGAAACTTCACGGTTCACTGCTCGATATTGCTGCTATACTACTCTCATGAATACATGCAAAAACTGAACATGATATCACTTTGAAATAAAAAAGATACCCGCATTACATGTTTGTGTACTTATAACATTTCACCATCGTATTTGCACGTATCGCTATGTACTGTATTGGTGTACTTTTAACATTTAATGAGTGTATTATACATTGAATATACTTAGTACCACGGAGGCGGGTCGCACTGTGACGTTATGATGACTTCGCCTTTTATACTCAGTCATTTTAATAGAAATACACACTTCGCGGTTTTTAAATATAGTCACAATGGCATTAAAATATATCCGATGTCGCTGTTCCCATTGTTTAAAACTGCTTCAGTTCCCCTGAATACAATAAATGGCAACAGTGATGTAAGAAATGGCTTTGACATTGATGCATGTGTCAATGTACGAACAGTGTCAAATAACGTCAAACTACTTTTCCTGTGACCTGACCTGTACTCACTTGATTGTTAGCTCATATCTCTGCGATTTGTTACAATTTGAGTAAATGTAATTACACAAATAGCTTCTTCACGACATCATTACCTCCTGCTTATCTGATCATTTCAATGGTTTGCATTGTTGGTTTTTCAAATGTTTACCACTATTTAACAATTGCAAGGTTTCTTGTTTTGACGCTGACGCCATTTCATTCATGACCAAAATGAATACTTATAATTGTATACTCACAATTGTATACTCACTTATGATCATATAGTGTATATAATAATTACAAAGACTGATTGCTTCATATAAGTTTGCATGCACACGACAGGCGTATCTATGTAATACCACGTAGTAAGGCGATATTATTTATAGAGAGGTAGGTTATTGAGATATTCACATTTTTAATAAGGATGGTGATGTGAAATAGTACTGCGACCCGCCTTGGCCTTACATGATTTCAATGACAACTATTTGTACGAGTATCACAATAATAACGACAACATTTTGCTACCACTATACAGAGCAAGAATCGCTTAATGAGACAAAGTCCATTAAAACATAAGTGATGGATAAGAAGTTATGAGAACACCACTCGCACACTGTGAATAAAACATAATAAGGTAACACTAGTATAAACCAGGTAGATATTTTAATACGCAATATGGTACTACATTGAGAATCGGAGAGTTTAGGATTTCAAATATCATCTTGTTCAGGAGCTCTTCAATACGACAGTATATTAAATAAAATCTCTATACTATGTATGAGTCATTATGTTTTGCAGCATTGCTTGTGCTATTACAATATTTGTTAAACCCAGGGATTTTAAATTATATGCCTTATTCCTGTATTATCGTGGTTTTTAATCAGCAAAACTGCGCATGCGCAGTGTGCATATATTCTAAAGAACTAAAAAAATTACCAAAACTCTTCCTATGGCTAATTCCCACACATTCCAACTACAAAATTAATAGTAAACAAGTTTGTTTACAAATCCACGCACGTTTTACATAGTGACTTTCATAATCAAAATATTCCAGAAAGTTCCTATTGAAAGCGTGGCTAAATTAAGCTGTTCTAAAAATAGCTCTTAGGCAATCAATTTCATAAACTGAATGCATGATTTAGAAGCTGGTTTCCATGTGAAGGTCAGATGATGCAACAAAAATGGAGGCTGATTAAAATTCACCGAGAAATCGTCAAAAAATGAAACAATGTGAAAAAAGTATTCTTGTGTTTGCAAAACTTCACTACTATCGAACTATCGGTGAAATAATACCGTTTTAAGGCTCAAGTAAGGAATTTCAGCTGTTCTAGTTGCATTTTCTTGAACAAATCGGACCAATGTTTCCATCCATGAAAATTCGGACCCTCACTGTTTCGCCAAATTCATTATTTACATTGCCACGGAATCAATAGGTAGCCACGGTTTTATAGGAATAAGGCATACTGTTTATAGAGAAAAGATCCTGTTAAACCGTAACAAAATGTCATTTTTATACCCATTATTCCAATCAGATATATTTTCTAGTTTTTAGCCTAAATTTTCGGCGCTGTTAATACACAATTAAAAACAATTTTTCAATAAAAATAATGGCTCAACTTCAAGAATAACCTTTTTTCCCTTTCCAATCCACTTGTCACAATTTTCATTCAAGTAAAACATAAAGTAATTAGAGTAACAGTATCCATGTATTGAAATATCAAACTGTCCGCCATTTTGAAAAAAGAAATACCTAAGATTGATGACGTCACTAAATAAGGCCAATCATAGCCAAACTATTAGGTTAAAGCGTCAAATTAACTTGAAACATGTTTTCAACATATTCTTGAGAAAACAGTAACGTAACTCTCTATTTACATGTAGGGTGTACTCCAGGGGTTTGGTGATTACTAGTACTTATCTTAGTGTAGGTCTAAATTATACATGCAAAATCGCTTAGAATACTGTTGAAAGAGGCGTATATTTTTTTATTTTTGTATGTTTCTTTACTGTAACGGGGCTGTTTCATTTCTTAAATAGGAATAGATACACTGCTTGGTATACGTTGAACACATTCTGTTGTTCAAAACATACACTTCAACCTCACAGGTTCATAGTTTATTTGTTACCATTAGATTTAGTCGTTATAATTTCCTCATGTAACGGTCCTTCCTTTGACGGGTTATTTTGTTACAGGAAAGACAGAAAATGTTACAGGATAGAAATTTATATATTGCAATACAAAATATAATATTGCGTTATTGACAAATGTATTGTTACGATCAGATATTGCAGAATGTTTATGTCAGATTTAAAATAAGATATCAACAAGTGTCAGCAGCAAGCTACTAGTTATGACTTTGTTTGTGTGCCGGTTACACAACATACCCTATGAAAATGAAAAGTAACAAAAAATCAAAATACACATTGCCAATAACATAGTATGTTCTTCCTGTAACATTCATGTCGCTAATGTAACATCGTGAGTTAAGTTTATTATCGATTGCTATAACAGTGATTTTGATAAACAAAAGCTATCTTTATATATTGAGCTCTGCTGTGCGAATAAAGTATTGAGTTTTGGGAAACCCATATTTAGTTCAGAGCACATATTTTTTGAGAAAAATTGCGAAAAAATATTTTTTTGTTTGGTGATGTCACACTCTGGGTGTTCTGTTACTAAAAATCTAGGTCCTTACATGTTTGTGAAAGTCAATTATTATGGGGTAAAACCTTACACAATATAATAGCAAAGCATGATTTTTTGGAATCAGTAACCCACGTGCCCATTTACAGTTTTATGGGATACAATTATATTATGATAGGTATGTTGTTACTTGTAGTTTACGATATTAAAAATAATTTTCCATACAGTTTCCTAAAATCCGATATTTTGGGGCAAAACCTGTCAAAATCTAAACAAAAGAGAGAATTTTGGGAATCGGTTGATTACAATGACTTAAAAATATATATTTGATTTTTTTTTAAATTGTGGTAGGTACATAGTGCCTTGCAGTTTAAGATATCAAAATTATAGTGCCAGAATATTTTGCTAAATGATATTATTTTGGGGGTAAAATAGTGTAAAACATAAACGAAAAGTGAGAATTTTGAGAATTGGTTAATTATTATGTTGTGTTTACTCAAAAAATCAAATATCAAATTAGTTAACAATATATCAAAACAATTCAATGGCACTGAATACCAAAAAAACAAAAGCAATGACAATTAGTGCTACAACCAAAACTCAATCAAATCAAGGTATCTCTCTACATTTAGCACAAGATCAAATTGACTTGTCTGATTCAGAGCGCCTTCTAGGAGTTTAAGTTGATAAAAACCTGAACTGGAAAAGTCAAGTGAACTTAGTCTTAAAAAATGCAATTCAAAACTGTATCTTCTTCAAAGAATTAAACACTACATAAACATACCAATCAGGAAGTTGTTCTACAATGCATATATACTCCCCCATTTAGATAACTGTTGTTCTATATGGGGCAATTGTAGCAATAGTCAACTCGAAAGTCTAATAAGGTTGCAAAAGCGAGCAGCCAGAGTGATTCTTGACAAGGACTTGATACTCCCTCAGAAGAACTATTTGCTACTCTAAATTGGATGACTTTCCCTGAACGACTTAAATACAAAAAATCTATTATTGTATACAAATCTTGGAATGACGTATGCCCAGCATATTTAAAAGATAAATTTCAGAAAATTCATGAGGTTCAAACTCGCACCTTAAGCACAGGTAACTGTATCGTTGAAAAAGAAAAAAAAACGAAAAAAAATTTTTTTTGAAAATTTATATTTTTCTATCAAGGTCAATTTGTACAGAAATCCACGAGCCGTTTCGAGAGGTGCAATTTGTTTTTAATAAAAAAACTGCTTTATGCATACAAATTATCTATAAAAGGATGTGTGTTAACACAAACAATGTTATGGGATGAATGTAAGCCAAAAACTAACTTCATATCATAAAATCCATTGCTTAAAGGTATACTTTAACTGTCGCTGGTGTAACATATTGTGGGGGTACGGCCATATGGATTTGTGTTGATTGCACCATATGAATCGGCTGTGAAACAGTATTTACTTTTACTTTTTAACTATTTGATGAATTCTGAGAAGATCTGGCGTATAAGTACTTTAAACATTGCTGTGTATGAATATAATTAGTTTATGGAGATATTGATAGTCAAATTTTAATTTTGATTGATTGAAATTCTGGTTCATCTAGAACAAATTAACCTTTATAGAAAAATATAAATTTTAAAAAAAAAATCGTTTTTTTTCGTTTTCAACGATACAGTTACCTGTGACCTTAAGATCTTCAAATTATAAACAAAATCTCTATGTACTGAAACCGAATGTAGAATTCACCCGAAAATCACTCGATTACTCTGGCCCCATGGTTTGGAATACCTTACCTGAAGAGATACGCACAACAGAAAATTTAAACACTTTCAAAACCAAATATATTACGTTTTGGAAAAATCTATCTATGTAAAAAGGCAGTGAGTTGATACATTTGTATCTGATATTGCAAATGTGTATTTTAAAGAGGCATTCCCTATAACTTGAATAGTTTCTCTACTTTCTCATTAGATGCGCAAAATGAACAAATCACAATCAATTATCATAATGTGCCAGAAGAACATGTGCGCAATTATGTCTCTATGATGGAAAAATATATTTAAATCACCAATAATAATTTATCGCTTCCAGGGATTTGTTATCATGTGGTCAAAGGGAAACAACTCGGAACTATTTTGGCTAGTTACAGCAATATGTTTTCACTCTCTCCTCGGTAATCAGTGGGAGCTTTTTGTTGAAAATTTGAGAAGTCTAAACAATAATGATTCTCATTTAATGTATAGTATTCCTGAATCGATTTAAAAGATCGAAGTTGTAGGAAACGCCTCTTTAAGATGACATTACTATTAAATGTATATATTGCACGATGTATATTCCTTATTATTGAATTGTTTAGTTTTTTTTCCTTTTGCCATTTTTAATGTGACTGTTGTTGTATATATTATGTAAATGTGTTGAATTTCAGAGGTTCGTAGGGAAGATTGGGCAAACGCCTAACTACGTTGCCTCTATACATAAAGTCTTTATTATTATTATTATTATTATTATTATTATTATTATTATTATTATTATTATATCATTGATGTGTCATGATCCAACAAATTAAATATGTATATTTTATTTCCTTTTTCTTATTGGGCGCTTATAATAGGACCTGTACTAATTATTTGACGTCACCATATCTGTTTATTTTTGTCAGTTGTAATTTCATGCCTCTAGTTTTCATTTTGTCATAGCATGTCACTAAGTTGGAGGATTTTGAAAAGGTATACCCTTTTGGATTCCTTAAACATTTCTCTACACAATCCTGTACAACAATGTGAAGATGTGAAATTTGACACCAGGTTGGAAATCGCACAGCAGAGCTCATATAAATATCAATAGATGAATAGACACAACAAGTGTTTATGTAACGAACTTTTTAGAATTAAAAATATCACGATCAAATAGCATATTTTCAAATCCGTTTCTCCATAAAACGCCGTATTTTTAACCATGTCATGTTTATTAAATAAAATGCATTATTTGGATGTATTGGTTGAGTTTATTTTCAAATAACAAGAACATTTCTACCTTTGTATATCAGTGTTCAATATATTGCATGATACAAATGCATTACAGGAATGCCATTTTCAACAAACCAAGTCAAACAAACTACTACATGCTTATGAAACATGGATTTTTTATGTGGAATTTGTGTATTATAACATAGGTTATACATCAATACATCATTTAAACAAGAAAACATATTAAATCAAATACTTTTTCAAGACAAATTCTTCGAGCTCAATTTTTGCAACCGATACTTTAATATTACTCATAGTGCGCCTAGGACAATGTGAAAGGCGGTAACATTTGGAATGATCCAAAAAGATGGATTACTCGAGGGAGCACAATTTATCAGTGTTATTTAGGTACAAAATTGACCGTCACATTATATATGTCACTTTATCCTGGGCGCACTATAGTTGTAGTTATCAACATACGTGACGTTAAGTTAGAGTGATTGCAATAAACTAGGTGTTGTATGCAGGGGCCTTATTCACCAACGTTGTAAGTCTACATATCAGACTTAGACTTAAATTTATCATTATTCATAACCACTGGCATTTCTTTGAAGCTCGATTTAACCATGTGAAATTTAATCGGACTATTAGTCGTTACACACTGAACATGTATGCCAATTTGTATCAAAATTGGTACATTTATAACAACATGAGAGCAAATAGAACATTTGACGATGTTGAGTCTATATTTTAGACTTACAACGTTGGTGAATAAGGCCCCTGGTCAGCTATATTATTGTGTAAAAAAACCTCAAGGATAATTTGGAAAAACCGACGTTATAGGTTCAGTAGTTTTTGTTGTGGCAGAAATAATTTGGAATATATTTAGTTTTTGGTGTATTGAAGAAAGGGCAAATTAATAGATAATGTTGTTCATGACCAATTTTATTTTAATCTCAGAGAGTATCTAGTCTTCTCCTATATCAATTCCTTTCCATCTATCAACTTCAATTGGCAGATTATAAGATAATGATCAATCATGTGAAATTGTAGAAGTTGTTGAATTTAGGTATAGTGGGTATTGTCTAATTGTAAAGATTCCTGAATCAATGAGTAGTTTGTTCCTTTGGACGATGACTGTAAAGATGCATTCCAGTGTTGATAATATTGACCTATTAAGATCTATTTAATACATTATTTTGTGTTATATTGTTCTTATGGATTTTGATTGTTCCATATTAAATCCATTCTACCAGACTCAGTAAAGATGCTTTTGTGTAATTGGTCCATTTTGATGTGAACTTTGGAATATTCAACAAGATTGTATTTATTTTATATGCAAGTGTATTTTGATGCCCTGTTACAAGTCTGGTCCAATATCCTATCATTTTGCTGTTAAGAATGCTTTCTAACGCAGGTAACTGTATACCGTTGAAAACGAAAAAAAGGAAAGCTTTTTTTTTAATTTATATTTTTCTTTCTTATAGAAAAATATAAATTTTACAAAAAAAAATTTTGTTTTGGTTTTCAAATTGTCTATATCAATAATATAGTTATCTGTGATTTCTAATGGATATCTTCCTACCCTGCCGTTAACACATACATAGTGGGGTATTCTTATTTACAGACGTGATATATCTAAGAAATTTACTTTTGTACTTGTTCTATCATATTAATATTTGAAAAGCCCTTTATAATTGTATGTTATAATTGGAACTACCGGTATTATATGGTCAAGATCAATTCGATATTATAGTTTTTTATTCCAGAGTATCGTAGATGCATCGCTTTCCCTGCTTGTTTCTACAAGATGCTTCTTTACTTTTGCAAAATTACATGTTTTAGTAAAAAATATTTAAACCTAGACACCCCTTCTAGTAGCTATCTACTATTATATATATCAATAGTTGTCCCGCCCATAGTAAAAGAATATTGTCGTGCGTTCATACACCCAAATACAATAATACTTATCATTTTAGGTTTACCTTTATGTATTGACCATGAGCTTACACTAATTACAGTAAAATAGGAAATCATACGATTTCATTTGTAAATTGTTTTACATCTATACCATGATTGGTATATTCTACTAGTTTGTAGTCTTCTATGTCATTTAAAAGAGTGTAGAGATAGGGGAGAACGTTTGCCTTGTTTTAATCCAATACCACCTTGGACAATTTCAGACCTACCTGGTTGAATTTTTTCATTGTCATTTACTTGCATGTATGATTTGACATTTTTTGTACCTGTTATGTATAACTTTAAAACAGTTATCTGTATAGTATAGCTTAAAGCTTGTTTCACATGCAGTAATTCCAGACCGAGTCAAAAGCGTAAATACTAAAGTCAATAAAAGCACATAATAATTTCAATTTGTGATGTCTTAAGATTGCTATTATAGCGTGTAGGGTTTATCTATGGTCAGTTGTTGAATAACCTTTTCTAAACCCTGCTTGATTTTATTTCATAATGTTGTTTTCATGTAGTAACTTTTTTAGTCCGTTGTTTAAGACTGAAGTAAATTACTGATATACGATAGCATTGTTATTGGTCTGTTCTTAATGGGATCACGTTATTTTGTAATTTGTATGCACTTTTCGATTTCATCGTTTGTGAATGAGCAATTAAGTGTTTGAGTATTTTCATTTGAAATGTCTTACATATTTATATTATCACCATTTTGATCAGCCATGTTGAACTCTCTAAAATGTTCACATAGATCTACTAGATTTGGTATATTTGTCTTTGGCTTAATTGTTAACAATTGCTAGTAATGGTAAGGGTGTTTGCTATGTGTCTGTCTCAAGTAGGACTCGTTTTGTTTATTATATTTACATATGTATTTATTCATTGTTTTCTTACACGGTCTTGATGCTATTTTCGGTAAACCTTATTTTCGTCATTACCATACTTATTATACATGTACAGGTGTATTCTTGCGCCGTTTGTTATATGATTTCTTGGCATTTTTTCAGTCTTTTCAATACCATTTGTTTTTGTTCGTTACTGGTCTGTGAATGGACGTTTTTAGAATGTTTTGTACTATTTATGCATGTATCGACTAGTTAAGTGGTATAGTCCCGTTAGGATAAATTGGCAATGACGTCATCGTTTATGTGTACCAAAAATATTAAAACTGTTGCTTAAATAGGAAGAGTTTAGTTTGATATTGAACTGTTGCAATAAGCCTTTCTACTTGTTTTTTTACACCGTACTAGTGGATTTTTCCACTGGGTCACTGTATTTTTATCCTAACTGGACTGTATAGGATTGTATACAAGTTTACAAAACAATTTGCGTTTATTTTGTCCCTGATTGCATAAAGGAAATATTTTTGAGCTTAATTTTACGTTTATCGTATTTCTTTGATAAAACAACACCCAGTGGACACATACCAATTTATGAATCATAAGTCAAAATTACAGGAAAATATGGCAATGTCCTAGTTAGAATGATATGACTCAGCCATTGCTTTGTTCACATGCGGCAAATAGGCGTGGCCAAGTACCATTCAAAGCGTTTAATGTGGACTAAATCAGCTATAACAAAGAAGCTGTGATTTGAAAACGTGGAGGCACATGAGCTAGGAAAAACTATGACTAAGTATAGTTAGTGGCGCGATATGGCCACATACGGTTTTATTTGTATTTATATACGACCTGATCGACATAAAGGGAACATAAAAATAGTTAATATCCATTTCGCGAAACGTTTACTGCTAAATATCCGTTAAGAAACAGTTATAAGCTATAAAGGTCTGGAACATATCCTCATAAATAAAATATGTCCACGCATATAAAAAAATGTTCTACATAGTTATACGTAACCCACTGAGAATAATCATGGTTCATATGTATTTTTCGGTGAATTCGTATTAAACGTAACGCTAGACGAAAATTGTATCACTTTTGAAATCGTAATTGTGTGTACGAACGTGCAGCCATGATTCGATTTAGAAGAAAAGAAAGCATTTTCACTTGCCTATTGTTTGTCGGTTTGATATCGGCCGACCGTTATGGCGGTAAGTTTTGCATTGATTTAACATCTTATGATCGCTGATATAATTATGGTTAACGGATTTAAAAACACTTGGTTTTGTTGGTATATTTTAGGAAACCAGATGCATATCAAACATATCTTTATATATTCGTAATTCAATGCCGTCATTTTAATACCAAAGGCAACAAAATTCGACATGTTTTAAACAAATCATTGCACGATTAAGACGCTAGTCCAGAAAATAAAAGTAGCATATTTATCGGCTGATTGATTTCAGCGTTGATTATCACTATCCTGTATAACAAGGTCAAATGCATACGTATGGTTAGCCTACCTATTATATACTCATTCTAAATTAAATTGAATATCATAAATGACATAATTATGTTATGATGTCCCATTATTCAAAATGTGTTCATATTGATGCGGGAAACATACTGTGAAATGATTTTAGAAATAGAAATCTATCTATATGGCAGTTGGCTATCATGGATGCTTTACTCATGGTATGATTTCGTTGAATTTATTCCATGAAAACTGCATAAATTTGATTTCATAATACATTGAAATGATTACTTATCAATACACGTCCTACAAAAATCATGTCTCAACATAATTAGAATTTATGCAGTACATCACAGTGTTACAGTGTACTCATCGAGCATTCCTAATATCAACACATCGTTTTCAGATAGACCTGTATTAATGTTCTAAAATGACTGAGGAAACCATTCTGCTTGCAGTACACCTTGAAGATTCAGAACGATGTTTTGTCGACGTAGCCAAATTCCTCGCTTTAGGTTCAAATTGATTTAAATCAGCGTACATAGCTGGTCAGTTGTCCAATTACTAACCCATTTTAATGCTTTGAATGAATAGACTGCAGCTTGTGTCTGCGTGCAGTGCAATTTGAATTCACCAAACGGCCATATTTACACGTACTGCCAATTGGCCAGAATGCGATTTTCGTTTTCTGGATCGACGTACTAATTGCATAATATATTTAATAATATTCATTTCATTTTTATTATTTTGGTACCAAAATGACGACAACAAATTGACCTTTAATATGTACAGGGTGATCATTAATATGATTATGGTAACATAAACAACTTAAATAACTTCGTCAATTTTTAAGATAATATTTGTTGTTATATGCCATTGATTAACATTTACATGTAAGTTTTATTCTTGACATAAATCATTTTCAAATGTTACAATTTTTTTTTCTCAGCAGATGTTTGAAGCGTTTTCCTTATTTCTGCAAAACCGCCAAAATCAGCATCAAATGACGTCGTAAATTACCAATAATTCCTTGCATTTTACACGTTGATGCTATCAATTTTACAGTGTATTGTAGTTTTCAAATCAATTAAATATACTGATTTTATAGTATACACTCCCTCCTTCAGACATTCACATAATCAAAAATGCAAAGGAATTATGTTCTGTGAGTATAGGGGGCTAATTTAAATGTGGTCTTCAGCGAAATAATTCTATCGCAAAATTTCCTGGAATTACTGAAAACGTACGCCTTCATCTACGGCGTTATTGACACCAAGTTCAAACAGCATGCCTTTATGAATCACAACTTATAAAAACTTGGGCATATTAACTTTGAAATGAGGGTCAAATCAATTCTCTATCATTAAATCTGACAAAGTTATTCAAGTTATTTATGTTACCATATATTAATGATCACCCTGTACTATTCAAATTGTCTTCTATCAAACAACATACCCCAGTGATGCGTTTTTAACCTGTTAAGTATAATATTGTATATACGCAGGTACTCTTATTATGTTGAAGGTAAATTATTCATTGTCAGTCGGCGTAATGAAAAAATATCTGAACGTAACGCGAACCACAGGAACCTCAGTTGACATTACGCAAAAGGCGTTTGTTGAGTTAACCAATTCAGATGCTTAATTCACATTCATGTACACATTCTATTGCTAGTGTAACATTGTTGCTACGTTTTAGATTTTATTTGACTTTCTTTGTGGTTCTTTTAGTGATATAAGCGGGCATTTAGATGGTCATGTTCATGTTTTATTTTAAATGTTAATTCACGGACGTATGTCAAATGCGGGGGATACGGAAAATCTAGCGGCATTTTTCGAGTATGTCTCGAATTAAACATCAGGATTACTTAATAGTTTATTTAAATAACGAAAAAAGTATAATGACTTTTTGCATTCTCTTAGTGATAAATAAAACTAAATGCCATATTTCATTTTCATCGTTAATTTTACGCGCGTTGGACACACTCGGTGGACAATGTTACTACATTTGTCGAGTATGTTTCAAAATTCAAATAAAAAGTACATATTAGTTTGTAGTAAGTTAAAGTTTAATATATCAAATAATACATTATCCATTTGGATCACTATATGATATTTTGGGGTAAAATCATACAAATTATAAACTAAAATGGTGATTTTTGGAATCGGTTTACTGCAATGTCATTAATCACATCATTTAGTAATAAACCACTAAGATAGGCACACGATGTTTTTCCGCTTTAGATATTTATAATCTAGTTTCAAAGTGATATGCGTCTTGAGCTACTTTTGGGGTAAAACAGTCCAAAGTATTAACAAAAGTGAGGATTTTTGGAATCAATTGATCACAATGTTATTCATAATCATATTTTATTAATAATTATATTTTTGTAATAACTTGTAGTCTAATGTATAGTAAGAAATTGATAACTTAAAGCTTTTGTGGAAGATACCATGTTTTGGGGAAAAATGTTACAAAATATAAACTGGATTGATGATTTCTGGAATCTGTTAAACCATAACACCCAGACTGTGCTATTTGAAAATTAAACAATACGAATAGACACATGTTGTCATTCCACACAAGCATTAATAATCAATTCTAAAAAGTTGTTCATTATGTGAAATTTTTGGGATAAAACATTACAAAATATAAACATTAGTTAAGTAATTTCGAATCAGAAGACCACATCATTATCAATCATGACATTTAATAATAACTTACTGTGTCAGGTTGGTGGTAACAATTTGCTTAATACATCAAAACATTTCTGTATAAAGTGAGTAAAGTGTGTGAAATGCGATATTTTGGGATAAAACACTAAAAATGTAAACGAAAAACGTGTTCATTGGAATCTGCTAGCTACAATGGTGTTAATAATACAATTTCGATATAAAGCCTGTAATATGTACATATTGATTGGCATTTACAGCGTCCTAACAGACAGCCAATCAAGACAATAAGACCTTTTGGTGTTACACGAAGTCAGATATAAACAAAAAAGAGGAATTTTGAAATCGACAGACCACAAAACAATTAATTATTATGGGTGACTAATAGCAATGTAATGGGTTAGCAGTCTCTTATAGTACATTTTTGAATAACATATAAAAACATCAATTATCTTCATTTCGTAGAAATGTAGTATTGAAAAGTCAATATTTTAATGTAAATCCTAACATAATATATATTTTTGGAACTGTGTTGCCATTAATGATGTTATGAAATAAATATCAATAATTTCGGATTCAATTTGCCATCATATATCATCGTATGCCGGAATTGGTTTATATAAGTAAAACTATTTGAGAAAACCAGACAATGAAGAACATGAAGTTGAACATAAACACGCCACTAAAAATTGCAAGCAAGACGGGGGCCTACATGTTTGAATCCACAACCCTATGTATTATATTTTGTATCTTTGTTGCCATGACAACCACTTAATTTGTCAGAATAAAACAGTATTCAAGTGTAAATGTTATCATTATATGTTTTTTTCTTCAAATTCCATATACAAAATTCCATGCACGTAGATTGGAAATTCTTTGAGTTATGACAGGATTCCAGATTTTGAAGTATTTTCACTATTGCGGTTTCCATAGCAACCAAATTTGCTGTTAAAATGAAATAATATTTGGATATTCGTAATCTTCTTATTGTCACCAACCTGCATACCAGGTTTCACAAACCTAGCATGGAAACTGTATGAGTAATTTTAGGATCTAATAATTTTTTACATTTTTTTCCTATTTTGGTATCCATAGCAACCCATTTTTTTGTTAAAATGAAATTATATTTGGATATTCATACTCTTCTTATTGTCACCTACGTACATACCAGGTTTCATAAACCTAGCATGGAAACTGTATGAGTAATTTTAGGATCTAGTCTTTTTGTACATAGTTTCACTATTTTGGTCTCCATAGCAACCACAATTTCCGGCACAATAAAAAATAGACATGCATAATTCCCTTTATTGTCCCTTATCCACAGATCAAATTTGCTAAACAAAACTTGAAATATGTTTAAGTTATGTCAGGATCCAGATTTTTGACGAACTAACTGACTAACGAAGTGACTGACCGACGGAGGTCAAATCCCGTTTGAAAACCTGTTGGGGATTTATTTTACATACATACACTGAAATAAAGTAACTTCTGTATTCAGTATTTCTGTTCTGCTCTAAACGTAGACTGCATTTATTCAATACAAATCCAATATATTGCAGTTGTAATATTTTCCTGATCAGTAGTAGTAAACAAGAGAATTTTGCATATTTTAGTAATTGAATAAATGGTTGCTATGGCAACAAAAAATAAGATAAAAGCATATTTTTACACACAAATGTTACTCCTCACAAATAAGTATCATTATTCAAATGATAAATTCAATCCGAGCAGATTAACAGCAATGTGAAAATGCCACTTAAACACCAAACGGTAACAAGTATGTCCATGTTGAGATACCCGTTTTTTGCCAAAAATGTCCATGCCATTGGTTCCTTTAAAAGGTCATAAAATTGTTAATATTTGAAAAATTGACAAAAATCTTCCTTTCTTGTACACAGGAAAGATAGATTCTTCTGAAAATGCAAAAAAAAAATCATTAAGAGCCCTTTTGTCAGATCGCGGCTCATATATATCGAAGTTAGCATACTAATTTTCAAGTTAATAGGTTAACAGATTACGGAAATATTCAAGTTTAAAAAGTGTTGCGTTTTCATTGCCGCTCAGTGTATATACGAGGGGTGATCAATATATTCGAGGACTTTTCATCTAGCAATTTCATATTGGCAGCAAGGCTCAAAGCCATTTAACACCATTCTGAGTAAGATGTCTCCGACCGAATGCACTAATAAAATTATTTGATTCATACAAGGGTCGCATGACGTTGGACGTCACGCGACGTCATTCCAAACGTCACCGTCGGAGCAGCATATAGCTACTTTCTGGACTGATACCCGATTCCATGCAGGAGACTGGTTGTCTTTTACTACTGAAATAAGTAGTTAAAAGCCGAATCTTGAATGTGAGGTGGAATAAGAAGAGTATCGATGCGTTATTGGAAACAAAACTCGGAAAAGGGCGGTTGGATTTACAAAATTATATTATTTCAATTAAGACTGAAACAGGACCTATCAGGTTTAGGACGCAATATCGAAAAAAACCTTTTGATTCGGAGTCAACGATTTTATGTGTAGAAGCCTATACTAGTCTTCGTTTTTGCCAGTTACATTTGATTGAGATCTGTGCGTCTCATTTCGCAGAATTTAACGGAAAGTGTCCCTAACGCGGTATTATTTTTGCTGTTTATCCTAATTTTATCGACTCAACCGTTTGGCAGAGACCATACAATCACATAAACAACGGAATCATACGAAAATGGCTATTTGGGAGCGCACAGAATCCATGCACAATTTAGTCAAGTCATTTTGGAGGTATCGCAAGGAATTTACAAGGGTCGCGTTAATTTTCATAGCGTGTCGTTTCTCAGAAATAACGTTACGCCCGAGATGCTCGACGGTGCGCGCTTCTCCATGGTTACGAAAAGTGACGTCATCAAGTAAATAGTGACGTTATCATAAGGGAAATTAGACAAATCGAGAGATAATTGATTGATCTACATCGTCGTGTAATTTCATTAATCTAATTTCAATATTTCAAAATTGAGAAGGAAAGTCCTCGAATATATTGATCACCCCTCGTATATATTAGCCGTTCTCCAGGAAAACCGGGCTTAGTGACAAAAGTGTGTATATGTTAATGAGTATATGGTTAGAAAGACGAGACTCTTGTGAACAGATTTGGAAAATTTGAACACATTATTCCATACACTTACAAATGTATAGACTTGTTAAACAAATCACTACCGCCTACTTTTTGAGTGACGTCGCGAACGTCATTCTTTGCGTTTTTTGACGTAACGTCAACTGACATTTCAAAGATCCAGTATCTGATAATTCTTTGACGTAAACTTTTAAAATCGTGAAATAGTATAGAATCATATTCTTATTTTAAGAAAAAGTGTCCAATTTGTGAGTGTATGCTTACAGAGAACAATTGCAAGTGTTTTTAACCACTTAAGTGACTTAACCATTGTTTTCCTTGATATGAGCACTGTTTAGAAAACGATCACCATAGCAACGACAGAAGATATTTTAACACAATTTTAAAGAAAACTTGATTTTATTATACTATCCAATTACTTAGATATGAAATCAAAGGACACGGGTTTTTTCTCATGTTAGACATTTTTCAAAATCTGATTGTATAATTACAATACAATGTCATTAAGCCCGGTTTTCCTGGAGAACGGCTCATATATAAGTACATGAATGATAACATATTCAATAATTTATAAACTTCGAGTACATGATACCAGCATTGAGTTGTCTACGATCGGCAAATAAAGTACAATGGTAAGCAGCATCGTGTACTGGTCCAGTAGCGGAATACCGATAATACTATCATATGCCAGTTAAGCGGTCACAATTCAGGACGAAGTTTGCATATGAACCACAAGGGAAGTAACTCCGTTTTGGTGCCCAAAATGTTGTCAAGAGAAGAGTTTCTGAGTAAAAGTGATTTAAGGATACGGCGTTTTAAAGGATTTTGTTTATTGTACGAATCATTCCAATGGACTCGATGTGCACCGCATTTGAGTAGCATAGTTTGATTGTTTACGTTTTGACACACGCACTAATTAACATGTGAATCACTGAATCACAAGGTTTGCAGTGCGTGTATTATCAATTCTGTTAATAAGCTCCGCCCCAGTACTATATAATTCTATTTGAAGGCGGAGTTTATTTTCCTACTATTATTTAGTACTATGTACCCGCGTATTGATTTTGTAAACTATAGTACGATATGGAGGAAAGATAAACCAAACTTAAATTGCGATTTATGTACGTTCGAGTCAAATATGTTGAATCTGATTTCTTGAATCTTAACTTAGTATTGAATATATGGTTAATTTATTGATGGTTAATATGTAAGTTCAATGAATTGACGTGTTTGTAATGATGATTAAATGATTTTGTAACGAGTGTAAATATTTACATTATCAGCAGACTTTAAAAAGGGAACAACTCTTTAGGCATATACCGATAGTCTCCCTTAATTAGATTCATGATGTATTTATTGCTACTAAACAACATCTTCGAGTATATACGATTTACGGACTTGAAAAAACTCCATACGTTAATATTCCCATCTGCATGTAAGATTGGTTAAACCAGATAAGATTCATGAAAAAAAATAGATTTTGCTTTTCAGTAATAGCCGTAGTGATGTTGCAATGAAATAAAGCTTGTCTATATATTGAGATAATTATTTTGTCATTTATGAATGAATACTGATTTTGGTGCCAACACTCGATTTTAAGGACTTGTTTTGGGTGAGATCCATGATCAAGATTGGGCTGGTTTCAAAAGTGATATGACATGAACGTGTTTCGTGTTTGGTATTTGATTTTTTTGGTAAATCAACATTATAATTAACCAATTCTCTAAAATCTCTTACACTATTTTGCCCCAAAAAGACTGTCATTTAGCAATATATTCTGACACTATATTTTTAACATCTCAATCATGCTTAGCTTTTATATTGTAAATATTACCCCAAAATGATAGACTTTCAAAAACATGTACGGACCTAGAATTTTAGTATGTTACAAAACACCCATAGGATAACATCATCAATCAAAAATAGTTGTTCGCAATTTATCTAAAAATATACCCGCACTGAACTAAATATGGTTTACCCCCCCCCCAAAGAAAAATAGTTTTGATGTGGTTGGAAAGCGCACATCAGAGCTCAAATGTCCTTTCACCATTTTGACCATAAGTGGATTTAGGGATTAATTTGCGCCTATCCTTTTAACTTTTCCAGATAACGTGGCTTTGCATAAGGAGGTTGACACAAACGCTCTCGATATATTAGTGGACGGATACGATTATGCTAATGGTTGCGTCGACATCAGGGCATACGCTGGGTTTTTTTCATCTGTCTTGGTGGAGCCTTGGTTTGACATCGATCTGTCACGTCAACATGTAATAACAAGCATTATCTTTCAAATTGGATCATATACAGGTAAAATTAAGCCACACATTTCAAATATTCAAATTTTTTGTCAACAGCCAATTAAGGATAACCATCAAAATAATCTATATAGAGGATCTTACATGAGTGTCTTTTCATATTGATTTATTAAACGAATTCTATACGGAAAGACACGACTGTAGGATTCTTTTTATCACATACACAAAATAAGCCCTTTAAATAGGCTTCCCATTTAGAAGATAATAAAGTTATTGAGTAATGCAGTTAAGATAAATGAGCAAATAAACATAGTGCAGCAGTGTATTTGAATTACCATTACAGTGTTGCTGAATTATAGGAGCGAGACTGGTATATGTGCATCGTAATTACGTCACGGACCTGTTTTTTTCTATGTATCCTGTCTATATATGTATATTTTTGACAGCGCATATGGATACATTAAAAGTGACCAGCCGCATCATTTACATAGTTATTACACAAGTGAGTAGTGTGATATGGTTTTTGATAAATGGCTTTATTAAACTCTTGCGTCGTGGTTTATGTGATAAAATGGAGTCATTTCATTCGGCAATAGCCACAATTTCCTTGTGAATGGGGGTCATCCTGCATTTCATCGGCGGGGACTTGGATCTTTAAATGTTTCTTCGGCTTATATGTGGGCATTGCTCAATGTAGTTGCTAGGAATATGTAGTATTATTTCCCACCCCATTCCTACCTTGCCCATTATTTTAACTAGGTCAAGTGGTAGTTGTGCCTCTTTAGGTCGCATTACGTTAGGTCACTGTCCACTGTTTTAAACTAAGTCACGACCCAGGGTTGTTGTGCCTCATTTGGTCGCCGTTTTGGCATGGGTTTATGTGATCACTGCTCAGGGTAGTTGTGTCGTGGTGTTTCTGATTTCTGTGCTCGGCTGGTTTGGTTGAGTGCTACATTCCCTGTCGGATTTTCTTATACCTTTTTTGTTCTGGAACGTATTGCACTTTTCTATCAATATATGAAGTTGTTCGGTCATAGTATTTAGTTCTTTGTTGTGGTGTGTTGTTGAAGAGTTTGTTATTGTTATATTGGGGGGTATCTTCCTCGTCATTGAAATTCTTGAAATGTTGTATTGTCATATGAATCGCGTGGTGTATTTGTTTATGTTGGTGATGGCTGTCTTCGATGTTCATGAAATTGTCGTTGGTCTCTATATTGTACAAGGTGTCCTATAATATATGTTGTAATTAAAACTAAATACGAATAGAAACGCCTTGCTTACAAAACGGTGGCTTAGAATTAGACGATCGTTGATCTAAGTGCAAAACATTTTGAGAAAACAAGAAAAATGTAAATTTCTATCTGATTAGCATATATTATATATATATATACAGGGTGTCTCAAAATACATGTCCGCTTATCGAAGGGTCATAACTTTGCCAAATGAGTTAGTAAATTGATAATTATAGTCTCATATGAAAGCTAAATTTAAAAATTGTGGGATGAATTACATCATGTGTCAATACTCGAACAGTTGATGACGTCATATACGGTATACTAAAGTCATTAGCAACGGACGTTCTAAAATGCCCGAAGAGGCAGATAACATAGTTTGTGCGGTAACATGGGTAAAATTTATATTATATGTGGGTAAAGTAATAGTCAGTCGTACCCTACTATGCACACACTGGCTGAGAAACTGATCAGAGGTCTTTAGAAAATGAAATCGGAAAAGCGGTCGTATTTAAGGGAGGAACAGATTTTAAAAACAATTATGACTGAAAATTTGATTTTCACACATTTCTAGGCATATCATATTCATAAAAGATGCATCAATCGCCTCGAATAAACATACTGGATTAAATGTATAGCGGTATGTCTAGCTTATCTCCAACAGTCCAAACATAGTCATATAATGTAACTTGAAAGTATAAAATAGTACTTAATGAAGTAATGAAAACTGCCTTGGTAGGAGAATGAATTTGGTTATCCTACTTTTATTGAAATCGGGAAAAAGTATCCAAAACGTCCAAAATATTTATTTCTTCTTATACTATTTGAAAGTTAGATTATACAGTTCAAGATATGCAACTACATTGAAACTAAAAATATCAATTTGTGGAGAAAATGGAAACATCACATCCGACTCAAAAGTATGATAACGTCATTAAAATCGTCAAACGACGTCAAACACAGTTTTTACCGAATTAGGGTTACCTACTTAAAATGCATTCTATAGGTTGTGTATGCATTGTTTTCATTAATTGTTTCGTAATTTCTACATTGAATTGAATGCCCTTTGGTCATGCATATAAATCAGGTATGTAAAGCAATACATTACGGCGTGATACGTCCTCAACAAGCGGACATGTATTTTGAGACACCCTGTATATAGATTTATATATTCATTTTATAAACAAATACCAATTGGCCTCGGTCTCTTCGTGAAATAGTTATGGTGCAAAGAGAAACTAGCGAGCTATAAAATGCATTGTTGAAAATATAACTGGGACACGTTTCCTTTACTGAATAATATGAACTGATAAACGTTTGTTTTTGCCAATTTTCGTCTTAGGCCCGTAGTATTAAGGCACGTGATATTTACACATTGTCTAATGATAAAATGCTACTTCTATTACCACACTTTTACAGGAGCAAGTTCAACTAATATTGAAATATTGGTTGGAAGTGAACCCCAGGAGTCAACGATGACCAACGTGTATGGTCCTTCATCACTGCCAACACGGCAAACCTTGAAAATTGATTTTGATTCAAATGTTACTGGCAGATACATACGAATAAAAGCCACAGGATTTCATGCATTTATGAGTCTTTGTGAAATTGAGGTGTTCGGGAACACAGGTAAGTTTTTTACATTGCTCCATCTGTCAAGAGATGATGCTGTCATAACTCAATGTTCAAGCTTTCTTTAGATTCATGTTTTGGATAGGGACCAATAACACATTATACGCATGAGATGGGGCTGTAGATTTGGTTGCTATTGCAAAATTAACATTGAAAACCTGAAAACCAGACAGGTGACCTTTGTACTGCTTGCAATTCCTAATTATGCACCTCACCATCATTGATGAGGGGGAATATTGCTTTGTTCATCTCTATCGGTTGACCAGTACAATGTAGACCAAATTCTTTCAATTCAATAAACAAAGAACGCTTTCTATGTATAAATATAAATATTATATCGCATGTTTGAACAAATCAAAGAACATTGCTCTCCAACAAGCGTGATAAAACAATTGCTTAACGTAATCACACATTCATACGCAAAATCACTAATTTAGTAATGAAATATGTTCTTTATAAATTCAAAACCATGAAGTGAAACATTTCAATTATTAATTGTTATTTGAATAAATGTAAATTGTTTATAACTTAACATGTCGTTTTAGTGTATAGTGTCGAATAGCAAGAGGGAACTCTTTTTTTACGAGGAAACACTCGATTTACGAAAGATGTTCCTCGTTGATATTTTTATCAAAGTCCGTATCGAGTCTATTATATTTGATAAAAAAAAACAACAGAGTTTTAAATGTGATATTAAGAATCTACCGCTCGTTTCTTTTGAGATCAACCTTTCTTCAACCTTTTTTTAAATTCGTCACGAAAAAGAGGCTCGCTTAATAACTGGTGTGTTTTTTTCGTGACGAATTACACAAGACATTATGGTAATATTTGTCAAATGAGTTGGAAAATCACATCACCCCTACACCCAAAAAACTTTATTAAAGAATCAAATACCTGAAATATGACTAAATTACGAAAGAAATTACAGTAACGGCAAAGACAGAATGTAAAAGAAAATGCAGTACATTGGTTACATTCTACCATACCTTTTTAGTTTCTTTTCGGAAAAAGAAATCGCTTTCGTGCCACAAATTTTACTAAGAATAGTTCGTTCACATTACTTAGTCAGACTTAACGTTTTACGTTACCAACAGCATGGAAATGTTTCAGTGAACGATAGGAATGTTGCTTTCATATCTAAAACAGTTATTCAACACTATCATCGAGACAGGATCATACCCAACACAGTTGAGTACCAGTGTGATCACATCGATCCATATAAAGGTGACCGTGATAACCCAAAAATCTACAGGGCAAAAACCTTAGTAACAAGTATCAGTAAAATATTTGTTAAGATTTTTAGTATAATAACTAATTACTGAAACTAATTAAAAAAACGAAGAACAACAATTCAAAAGAAACCAGCTAAAATCAAGCTACACACCTAAAATTGAAGAAAGACCGTGTAGTCAAAAATACTAAAAAACCGATTCTCGAAGAAGAACATAATAAGCTCCAACAGACAAAAACGGAAAAATCATTGAAAGTCGGTTTGCAGAACGAACATTTATCCAATGAAATGATTTCTGACCTTTCTGCTGAAGCAGTCAGCAAAGACATATCTTTTATAAAAAGGTATGAGAAAATCCGACAGGGAAGGTAGCACTCAACCCAACCAGCCGAGCACAGAAATCAGAAACACCACGACACAACTAACCTGGGCAGTGCCCACAGAAACCCATGTCAAAACGGCGACCAATTAAGGCACAACAACCCCGGGGCGTGACCTAACGTTATGCGACCTAAAGAGGCACAACTACGAATTGACCTAGTTAAAAAATGGGCAAGGTAGGATTATAATTTTACATATTCCTAGCAACTGCAATGTGCAATGCCCACACTTAAACAAAACAAGAGCTAAAACCCAAAAAGAAGAAATCATAAAACTAAAAACACGAACTTTAGACAGTAAGAAGAAATCAGCAATTTAACAATACTTAACGAACCACTAAAACACCAATCCACCATCGATATGCCAGTATCACAAAACAAAGGAACAATAAATCATTAGATCAGCGAGCCTCAAGCGGAACGTTTGGACTGGGCAAAACGGGCAAGACGTGATTCCATATGGTAAACACTGGGAGGATCCAAATCAACGGTACAGGTAAACGAATGCATGCTATCTAGCACCCAGAGGTACTGGCCAGAAAACCAACGGATGCATGTAATGCGAAAACGACCGATATACTAATCAAGACTACTGAACACCATCACAAGGACAGAGTCAATCCAAACTTAATAACATATTTTATGTCTGATAACATTGAAATACGTTACAAATTCAATGCAAAATGTATGGACAATTAGTTCCTCTATTTAAATGACATTATTTTAGATGGATATTCACTTGAGTTTCGTTATAGCAAGGCAAAATAAACCGACACTTTATGTCTCTATTTAAATGGCATTATTTAAAAATCGGATATTCATTGGACTTTAATAATTATGATTCATACAATTTGTTATATTAATAATTATGTTGTTGTATACTATACAAAACATCTGATATACAGGGTGTCCAAAAAGAAAGTTTATAGTTTCAGCGCATTTTAATAAAATCTTAACGTTTTGCTATCGCAATGAAATTCAGCACATGGTTAGTCAAAAGATGAAGTTTTTATCTAGCATCAGATAAAAACTTGTAACTTAGATATTTTTTTCTACAATTCCCGTATTCTGTCCATGCCGTCATTTTGACGTTATTTACGACGTTTTCACAATGTCTGTATTTCTTGTGTTTCTGGTCTTGCATGCATTCTTGGAAAATTTGCATTGTATTTCACAAAGGTCTAATCTGATATTATGTATATGATGTGTCTCGCGAGCATGGGCATGTTTGTTGGCCTTAATAGGATATTCACTTGCGATTTCGACGACAAATTAGAAAGAAGTAAACCCATTGTGTTACTTGCCTTTGTTAAACGAGTTCTTTCGGAACTCCGCAGCCAATCCTTTGTTATGAATGTTGTATGGTTCATGCAAGTGGAGCCAGAGTCACACATGGTAATGCACGGCAACAGCCCGGGCCTTAATTCGTGTGCATTGTTTTCGTTTGGGCTATCTGAGATCGCTTATGTACAATCAAATCAAATGCCAATATACACAAGTTTTCTTCTGATCACCAACAAAATGAAATTTAAGAAGAACAGTATGTAGAAATCTGTGTAAATGTAACAAACACTTTTAAAGAATGTGTGCAAACCGGGAAACATGCGACAGACATAAATTGTGTTAACGGCGTAAATTGCGTCAAAATGACGTCACGGTCAAAGTAAGGTATTTTTTGGAAATTGACATTTTAAAAAAATTATTCGAATTACAATTTTCAAACTGGTACCAGAAAAAACTTACATCTTTTTTCTAACCATGTCTTTTCGGCAGCAGAACATTAAGAGTTGATAAAAAATACAATGAAACTGTAGACTTTCTTTTTGGACACCCTGTACACCTATACATCTGACTTAGGTGTAAATATAAAAACTATTACTTGCAAATTCAATTATTATACACATAAACATCTGAATTAGGTGTCAATATAAAAACTATTACTTGTAAATTCAATTGTTATACACATAAACATCGGATCTAGGTGTCAATATGAAAACCTTTACTTGCAAATTCAATTATTATACACCTAAACACTGAATTAGGTGTCAATATGAAAACTATTACTTGTAAATTCAATTGTTATACACATAAACATTGGATTTAGGTGTCAATATAAAAACTATTACTTGTAAATTCAATTTTGCATTGATGTAAATATTAACCTATGCTTATACTCCGATACGCCCTGTGACTCTATTGATAAAGTGTACATTATTTTCGTAAGTGTACACTTTTTGAGTTGTAAGAAAGTTGTTTGTACACAACATTTACTCAGAAAATAATTGGTCAATCATGACAAATCCGCTTATAACTATATAAACAGTTAAATAAATGACATACTGTAAAATCAATAATATTCAAGGGGGGTTTAATTTCGTGAATTTTGTGGATGATTTCAACGACGAAAATCCTTTAGATTACGTTGAATTTTTCACGAAATGGTCTTTTTCACCAAATCCACAAATTTTGTCACATTGAAATTAAATTATTTTTACTCGTCAAAAACATGTAGCTAGAAAATTGTAAATCCACCCAATGATAGTGCAACATTAGTCTGTACTACTGTAAAACCATCTATTTTGTGGCGTTTTACTCGAATCATAAATTCCAATATTCTTGATTAATTTAGGCCAGAACAAAGTTTAGAGAAATTGTTATTGTTTTGTAAACCGCAAAATGGGGAGCAAAATTTATATTCTTGTAATGACCAAGAAAAGTAGAAATTAATTATAGCAATTGTAGCAAAGTTACAGAATATTCATACCAAGCAAAATTTATTTTTGAACTTTATTCTATATACTTATACGACTGTGAGCGTCAACATGGGTAGTACGAATATACATGTAACTTTGTTATGTGTATTAAAAAAGAAAACAATACGAATATTTTCATAGAAATATGACAATTGTGAAAATAAGATGCATAAATTTCTACCTTTGTGCACAAAGTTCTTTATCAATGAATGTAGAAAACTAGATGCAAGTGTATTATAAGCACTTATAAGGTGTATAAACACATTGACACTTGTGAATTTTGATCACAAGCTAATTAAACCTATGAATGGACATTTTTGGACAGTTAACTTAATCCCATTGGTACATTATAGGCCAAGCATATTTTTACATTATAACTGTATTTTCTATGCTGCGAACGATGCTCTGTTCATGGATTGTGCAAGGGCCTTTGGATAACCATTGTCTCTCTGTAGATCATTTTGCTTTTTGTCGGAGTATAAGTACAAATTATCCTCGGTTTCGCCTCGGACAATTATGTTGTTTGTCCTTCCGAAACTGTACAATAACGCTTGTAAGAAGACACTTTTGAACGAAAACTAGTACTGTATCTAATACGTATGTGTGTTGTTGTACATTTCTGTATATATTTCATGGTAATGTGGACCATATTGAAAAATAGTCTAGAACCAAATAATTATGGTATCCACTGTAAATAAAGTCGTTATTATCATAATTATGCACTACTTGTGTATACATCGTCTTAACGACCCATGTAAGTGATCTCTTTCATAAAAAAGGAAAACCCAAAACATTTAGCAAATACGTACCCTAGTGAACAAACGCAAAACGCGATTGGAACTGCATTACGGCGACAAACTTGCATGACAATTTCGAAACAATTATTGCCTCTTGAACATTTAACAATTTGGCATGTGTTATCGCTATGTTTCATTTTTTTTCCAGACAAAAACATTGCTTTGCACAAGGAAATAGATTTTGGTAGTCTCGATGTGTTAGTAGACAACTTCGACTATAATGGCGGATGTATCGATGTCACAGCCGATGACCCATGGGTCGACATTGATCTGTCGAGTCTGCATTTTATTACACATGTGTTTTTCGAAGTCGGGAATACGGGTAAAAGTAGTGCGAATTGCACATGCATTTTTGTAGAATTAAAATGAACGTACCAGTTAAAACATTCGGGCATTTACCCGCTTTTCCCTCCTATCTATACTTAAATAACCGAACCTTGATTGATAGATTTATTGCTTTTCTTTATCCTCGCCACCGGATAATCTATATGGATGAGACCCCAGAAGAGTTTGAGTACTTTAAGTTTTTTTGGGGAATAGTGCATGATACACAGCATGCCCTAATTACAGAAGCATCCCTGGTTCTTTAACATGCTAGGTGTAAAGCACCCATACATTGTAACTCAGTTTAAAGTCTCATCCAAAAGACTATTAGTAATTGTAGTCGGTCAGCTCGGGGTTCGAACCCCCAACCCCGAAATCAGTAGTTTCGTGCTCTACCGACTGAGCGGGCTAGACGACCCATCCAAATAACGCTTTTTACATACAGTGCATTCAAAGTTAAATGAGAACGGCTATAGTCATAACCTCGTCCTTCAGGTAAATATATTTAATATCCATCTGATTTAACAGTATTCCCCGCTTTACGTACTTCCCTCATTAGAATTACGTACTAAATCGTCAGTACCATGACGTGTATTGAACAATTGTGTTATTTCTATTGTATTACCATGTCTTATTCTTTACATCGTATTATGTATTGTATTTTTGTGTTGCTATAGAAACGGGAACAAATAAAGTAATGCTCTGTTCTATCCTGTTCTGTTCGGTTCTGATTCAGTATTGCTGTTTTCAAATTAAGTTAAATTTCTGACTTTTGTACAGGTCCAACATCTAGCTATATCGAAATATTCGTTGGAAGTGAGCCCAACGAGACAGCGATGACTAAGATCTATGGTCCCACACAGGCTACTAACTGGGAAGAAGATTTCGGCACAAGTATTGTGGGCAGACATATCAGAATTAAAACAGCAGGTTCCTCTACAATGCTCAGTCTATGTGAAGTTCAAGTGTGTGGATATCCAAGTACGTTGAAACTAATGTAACAATATATAAATAACACATAGCTTTGAGGGTGACAGTAAAAATGCCAGCTTCAGGAAAGTTACCCGCGGGTAACAGTAGTTTCGCGTATATTAACGCGTCATTGAGTTTAAGTGAGTTTAAGTATTTTAGCACCCCCCCCCCCCCCTCTAGAAGCATAATGAGTAATATATATATGGAACCTATTATATTATTAAGATAAATCATATATAAATTACACAAATGACCAATGTGTGACTATTATATATAATACATTACAGGAGTAACCGGGACTGTTGAAATGTCGAGTGTAATCAATAGCTATGAGGTTATTCAGGTTCAGGATATGGACACGAATACGTGCATCCTATCATTTTCCCAAACACGACCTTGGCTCATATTCGATCTTGGCCATGATCGAAATCTTCGATTCATAACGATACATTGTGAGTATATAATCTTATGATTTATCATGTATGCTTAGTTGTTTTGTTTTATAAACTTCCTTATATATATGCTGCTTCATCAGTGTCCGATTTGTTAACATTATCTGAAGTTGTCAATTAACTGTGTATTGAATTCGAGTGGGTTGAGGAATGCAGAATAAGTTATTGTAGAAGACGACATAAATCAAATAGATGTATTTTTGCTTCAGCCATGGACTTACAAGATTTGGTGGTTTCAATAGGGGCGTCTGTGGCTACTTTAACAACCGTACAGTACTTGTCAGGCGTGGTGGAACAATACAAGGAAATTCAGCTTGCAGCCACATTTGTCCGATATATCATGCTGCAAATAAACACCACAACTAATGAACAGCTTAAGATTTGTGAACTTGAAGTCTTTGCTGATCCAATGCCGCGTAAGAGTTTTGTATCTTCATTAAATTGAAATTTCATGGCCAAGTATAAAGCATGTGTTTATTATTAAAGGCAATATCTGTCTATTTTCTGCATATTGTTTGTTTGTTAAGAAATAATAGATATGAGCATGTTACATCGGTCTTTCATGTCGAACAAAGCCTTTACTTGCCATTCAGCTTTTTGCTGAGTATGACAGGCATATATGTGCCTCCACCCGGATTTGGACCCGGATGAGGCGACCAGCGCAATAACCACTGCACTACTGAGGCACACATGCATACCTATGTTTCATCTGTGATTAGTTTTTACTCTGAATAAATCATGTTTGAAACGGGAACGAAATATGACCAAGGACTAAATTAATGAATTAATTCCTCAACATACAATATATCAGTACAATTGGTTTTGTATTTCGTTTCCTTATGATAACACTTTAAAATAACGGACGTTCTCATTTTTATCAAGCCATCAGGTGTTTTTGAGTCAGGCACATATAAAACTTTGCCCAATGTCATTGTTGTTTACAGAGTGTAACGGAGTAGCCATTGATACGTCAATTGAGATTTGCTGCAATGAAATGATTCAACCATTGATCGGTGTCGACAGAACAAGATGTTGTCTCACTACTAGTTACGACAGTGGGTGTTTCTCTTGCCAAACTGACGTACTTCAACCGGACTTTAATAGTACATATCAGTTATGCTGTGCTGGCGTCATTCGTGATATGGTATATTCTTTACAGATTATTAAAAAGAAAGATTGTTATTAATTTGTTATGACCTGATGAAGCCGTTAAGGCGAAACGTCGTCAAGTAAATAAATTAAGGATACATCTTCATTTATACGTGTTTGGTGGTTAACTTTCTTATTTTTACAGATTATTATTATTTGATATCATAACACAAATATTCTGCCCACACAAAACAATTTTCAGTGTATAAATTAATGTTTCCTTTATCTACTGCTTCCAATATCCAACCTTTGATCGTCATATAATGTCGTGAAAATTTACATGTTGTTGACAACTGTGGGAAAATTTATTTCGTAGTCAAGTAATTTCATAGTTAAGTGCTGATTTATACGTTGTTCATACAAGGTATGATTTGAATAACTATTCTTGATATTTAATTTCTTGAACGTTACTAAACACATATAAGTCAACAATGTACGTGCAAGTAACACATTTCATTTTACAGGAATTTGAGAGAAGTTGTTGTTGTGGTAACCAGCTGATAGATGCGGACGAATATATTTGCTGTAATGGAATACCTAGAACAAGACAGACATCTGATCCGTATTGTTGCCGTTCGTTAACTTTTGCTGTCTGATTTATACCTATTGTAACCATTATGTGTGGATAAAGATGTTGTCGTCAAAATATATATTTATTAAAATTACCGAGTGGTAAACGATTTCGACGACAATACCGGAGGTCCCTGCTTAGAATCCCGACCGGGTCTCGAGATATTTCAGAAATGTTGTTCATTGTTTCCAACCCAACTACTGATGAATTAGTTGGAAACCCAAACGTGAAACATTATGATAATTATTACATTTCAAAGTCGGTTTTGTGGTTTAAGCACAGTCAAGTTTCAGTGTAACTATGTTGTGTGTTTGACAAACATAAAATTGTTTTATAACATAATATATGATGAATGAGGTCAAATAATCTCAAACATTAGCATGTTCTTCTTTATTTTCAGATTGTATTAGTGAGACTGACAAACTACTTGACCTTGTAATATTTGTGGAGACATCCGAGCTTATGCGTTCAGATCAATATACCCAAGTTCAAACGTTCGTGAATGATCTTGCATTAGATTTAAGTATTGATAACGGGGATGTTCATCTAGCATATGGTCTGTTTGATACAGTCGCAGATCTTCAATTTAATTTGGACGAATTCAATGCAACTAGTGACATAATGACCCAAGTCAACCAGGCGATGAAGCGTTCCGGTGGTACAGAACTAGGTAAGGTTTACATGCATCTGTACGCCGACTACTAGCATATGAATTGCTGGTTTAGAATGAGAGGGTCGTATTTCATTACTTACTACCTCATAAGACTGATACATATTTAAAATCTGCACCATTAGCCTCTTCTTATGGGCCTATTTTCATGACGATCGGAACTCGTCATGTTGACCAAAATGAAATGTGAAAGCGTGTTTTTCAATAAGAAAATAGTAATTTTCGGACAGTTTTTTCTCTTTTGTTTCTCAAACTATTGACCTTCTCATTTAAAGCCAGCGATATGCCTACCAAAGACCAATAATGAACACACAAAAATGTACGACAACATCAGCTACATGTGATCAAATTTAAAGTATTAATATTATCTTCACACGCACCGTGTAGTTCTATTTGTTATATAACCCTTGTGTAATAAAAAATAATAATATCTTTATTATAAGAAGATGGCACTTTAAGAATATACAAATTATACAAACCTTGTTATCTTTTTTACAATGTGGTCTTCTATAAAAACATATCGAACAATTCAATCATACATACGTACATACAACTAACATTCATTCGTGCAATTACGCTTACTACATTACACACAGTTGACAGACACACCCAAATCAACAGTAATATAAAGAACAATTTTAATGGCAAGTCAAATGAACTTCATTATTTATTCGTCATTAGATGCTTCTTATACTTCTGTTGAAAGGCTGATAATGAATTCGAATTTATTGTATTGTAGGTGCGGCCTTAGAAAAGATTTATAACGAAGTTAGGGGATCTAACGGGGATCGTATCGACGGGAACGATGTCGCGATATTAGTGGTAGACAGCAAATCAGCCGATACTATAAAAGCTCTTGTGGCTTCCGACGAATTAAAGACTAGTGGTTACCGAATAATCACTATTGCTATAGGAGCAGGTGTCGATGACTTCGAACTTGAGTATATTACCAGTGATCCAGAGAGTGATAACTTGTACCATATTTCTAGTTATGATGAGCTTGAAACGATAAAGACTAATCTTGTTAAATCGCTGTTCACACAATGCAAAGGTAAGCGTTAGTTTTAGTTGTAAATCAACGTTTTAGCTTTGATTCTTTCTGTTAAATACGATATTCTGTTTAAACATCACAGTATTCTTAGCCAATCAGTAGAAAAAATACAACGAAGCAAAATTGGACCTTCACTAAACGCATTCAATTTGGGTAAAACATCCCTTGTTCGATTCAGTTTGTTTAATTTGTAAGAATTGCTCTAATTCGATTTATAACGTGCCATAGCGGACCATGCTGAAAATTGGTTAGATAAGTATGTTATCCATAACGACGATATCATTATGTAAAGAACTAAAAAAATGAACTGTATTTTTATATTGAATTTGTAAGGAATTATTTGAAGTTGTATCACTTAATTATGAAACCTTTGGGTCACCATTTTTTAGTATATCATTTTGAAACTACGTTATTGAACTATTTTACAGCGGGTACTTGGGCTTAAGGTCAAGTCGCAGCTATGCCTCATTCGGTCACTTTGGCTCACCGTTTTGTGTACATCGTTAAGAAACTAGTGGTATTAGCTCTTTTACAGCGAATACTTTGCCTTTTCATGTTGTCGTTAGGTTATGTTTGGACATTGTTCCGTGTAATTGTGTTCCGTGTCCGATTGCCTCTAATCTTATTGAAATTAATTAATAGCCGCAATTTTATCCAAATAGTTGAGGTACAATATTTGTTTTAATCCAATGCGTTCACACTTGTTCTGATAGGCATATATAATAGAAACAAATTAGACATGTCGCATTATCTTTCGAGAAACTTGTCCGTGGTACATCTGATGCAAAAACATAACAAACATATATAAGATAATAAAACCGGAAAACAATCTTAAGCCTAATCAGACGTACGTAAAACACATAAACCAACATGGTGCAGCCCACAAACACACACTATAATGTCCAATATACAACTTAACTAGAATGTGAACTGTCGAAAGTTCATTTGTCAGAAGTCATTAGTCGCAGCTGTAAAACTGTTAAAATACTTATCGTTCACCTATACAACTGATGAATAATCTAGTTTCAGCTATGAAAAAGGACGTCATTTAAAGGTTCATTTAAGTGGTTTGGTGTGCCCTTATGCAACGTCATGGGTCGGTTTTATTAAGAAATTTAGTAGAAAATGTGTTCATGAACTTTTTTATTTTCAGATTTGCCTACCCGTAAGTGATATTTTAATTTTAATTTTAAAAATCTTCTAGGCCCAACTGAATAGTGTTGTTAGAATTTATTTTAGGAAACTTAAAGTAATAAATTATTTGCCAGAATCATACTTATTATCTTGTTTTGGCCAAAGTTTTAATAACAGCTGAATGCGTTTGTAAATAATTAAATTATAATTTCCACGACACAATTTATAGGAACATAGTCAACATACAATACATATGAAATAGCGTAACTCCAATTTAGATTTCGACTATATCGTTTGCTTTTCTACGAAAACTGTCAATGTAAATATACCTCAGCCTAATGCATTCTTATTGTTTTCAAACGTATCACATGCGACCTATTTGATATTTCCTTTGTTTAAAGAAAAACAATATATATATTTTTTTATTACCAGTCAGTAATGTTTTCAGCATCTTGTAATGGGTTGCCGTTTGATAGGTCTACACATATATGTTGTAATGATGTGGAACAACCAAGATTAGGAGATATTACCGGATGTTGTGGTAACGTAAGTTACGACTCTGAATGTAGCGTATGCCAACCTGATGGAACGATACAACTCAATTATGACCCTAGCACTGAGATATGTTGTCAAGGCAATGTTTCTACGACAACGGCTGCTTACACATGTTGCTGTGGAAGTACTGCCTTTGATGCCTTCTCACAAACTTGTCTATTGGATAATATTGTTCCTAGACCACAATGGGACACATCGCACTGCTGTCGTAAGTAAATGTCACATTATTTAAATCTATTTTTGAACATTCGAGAACGATTCTACTACTTTTTGCGTAATATCACCCAATGACAATAATGTTTTACACAATTTCATTCGATTCGTTTTACACAATTTGATACAATTCGTTGTTATAACTAAATATACGCATATTGGTGATTAATAATAGTTGATGTCTCATTTAACATGAATTATCATTTGCAACCAGTACGAAAAGGGATACATAAAACCCAGGCACACCTATTGACGAGGAAAATAAACAACCATCACCCTAAAATAAAAATAAAAAACAAAAAAAAACATTTAAACTGATCCTGGTATATTTCATATACATTTTGTAGTGTCTATATTATTAATATTATTTTTTGTGTGGCATGCTCGAGTGTATCTTTGTGGATACCGCTACATAACTGTATGTTAACTTGCTAATTATTCAAACATTTAATTCTAAGAGACTACTATTAATGCGTGTATATACGGTCTGACTTGTGCGAAAATGATATTTTTAGAATTTCTTAAACTAGCCAAATTGGTGCCTATTTACATATTATAATTTCTTATATTGATAAATGATAGTTAATTGTAAAATAATAGTAAGTATTGATTTGCAATACAATTGGTACCGTTTGTGATGGTGTTAATTAAATCGGTCACTTTTACAGATACATAATTCAGTAGTAGTTGTATGTTTGCTTTCTGTGTTCCAGATTACAGGAATAGAAATGTGGATGTATCTATACTTGTTGATACGTCTTACAGTTCACAAGATTTGGAAATCAAAGAATTCATCAAACAAATTATAGGACACACCAGCAGTGATCAAACTCACTTTGCTCTTACATATTTTTGGGATACAGTAAACGACGTGTTTGGTCTTGGTCAACTTTCGGTAGCTGCAATGTTAGATTTGATAGACATAACTCGTATTCACCATGGCGGATCGAGTGCTGGTATAGCATTAAGTCACGTCGATGAAAATGTATTCAGTGAAAGTAATGGTGATCGGCCTGATGCGCTTAATATTGTTGTTCTACTAAGTGATGGACACGTAAATGACCCTGAAATCCTACTGCAAAAAGCCAATGAACTGAAAGCCGCTGGTGTGTATATCATTATGATTGGACTGGGTAATTCTGTTAACACTGAACTACTTACACAGGTTGTATCAACTCCTGTCTCAGAGTATTTATTCAGTGCTTTAACAATAGCCGAACTAACAGCCATGAACAATATTATTGAAGAACAATTAGCGGATCCTTGTGAAGGTAATGTTTGTATTATTTTATTTATCCTCGCCACCGAATAGTCCATATGGACGATGACTTCAGAAGAGTTTATTAATAATCATTTTAGGTTTCGGGGATATTGCATGTCAGGACACTCATTCCTTTTTTTATGTTACATGCCATATGTTTGCCTTATTACAGGTGTTAAGTTTCATCCGAAAGACCATTAGTAAATTTTAGTTGGTCAGCCTCAATCTCGAGATCAGAAGCCTCGTGATCTATCGACTCGGCTTAGCGGACTGACCATGAACGTAATACATAACTTGCACCGTCTTCAAGTATTGTTAAATTACCAGTTGAAGTATAACCATGCATAAAAGGACTTTTGAGCTTAATACTTTTTTTATTTTGGTTTGACGCATAAAGATAAACGAAAGATACGTTTGTAACACATCAATGCTTCTTGAATTTGTTTCTTATTTATCGTAAATCTCTTATGATGTAACAATTGATGGCCTTTTTTGTTTCTATTTTCAGTGTTTCCTGTAAAGAGTAAGTGACTCTTTTTTCTCTGACCGGCATACAAAATCATACAGGACTATACATGTACCTTTTTACGGCGATGTTCGGAAGCAAACATGTGTTCCGGTGTTTTTGAAATTAAATAATAATAGTGTTTACGAAACCAAATTATGTAAAAAATATGCAGTAATTCTCTGACATCGTCCGTAATTTACAAGGGTAACCTTGGGTAGACGTGTTGGACATCATAAGTATTTTTTGTAAAATAAGTTTTGTCAAAGAAAATATGTTTATATTATATGTAATTGTTTTAATGATCTACCTTGTTGATGTGGTTTGTAATATGATAAAAGCGTTGTTTTTTTAAATTCTGAAACAATTGCAATCTGACAGATGATGGAAAATAACTTGTTTTGATCAATGCACCTTATTATTTCTGCTATTTCAGTGTTCTGTGCTGGAATTGCGTATGATCCATCAGTATACGTTTGTTGTGGAGGTTTCTTTCTGGTAGAAATAACAACACCAAGTGCCACTGAATGTTGCGGCAACTCTGTAAATGGTCATTACCAACTATACGACCGTACTACAGCCAAATGTTGTTTTTCTAATGTTGTCAGTTTTTCTCCAAGTTCACCGGGAAGAACAACTTGCTGTAGTTATAATTCACTGTTCGATCAGAGTAACGAGGTCTGTTGCAGCTATGCTATTCAACCATTGTATGGTATAAATACAACAGAATGTTGTCTAGCTACCAGTTATGACAATAAGTGCAGTGCTTGTAGCAACACTGGGGAAATTGTTCCTGGTTATAATACAGAGACGCATGTCTGTTGTGATGGAGTTCTTAGTCCTAAGACTAACGGCCTAACATGTTGCTGCGGGAAGTCAGTGTTTGATCCAACAAACCATGTCTGTAACAAAGGAGAGTACATGGTGAGGAAATGGTCAGATCCCATCTTCTGTTGTCGTAAGTGATTTCAGTTTCTTAGACTTTTATATTGGTTATCTACAATTATAGTACATGTGGTTGTGAATAATTTAGACTCTGGTCACAGCATTTGAGTAAAATTGTAGTTTCTGTTTGGGACAATACGATAAATTATAACCGATAATGTAACCGGTATCAGAGAATTCTTTAAAATAATAAACTTAATTGTATAATACCTGCTAGGTACAATCATTGTAATAAATTATGCGAAATAAAAATGCTTTATCCGCCACCCATTCACTACTCGATACCAAAACAATGAATTGATATAACTTTTGCACAACATCCATTATTTTCATGTGTATGCACTGGATATACTACAGTGTATGGACACTTATGTACATATTTTGCACATTTTTTATGAATTTTCTATCCTTACATTCTCTCCATATGATGATATTACATTGACACTCATTTTGCACAGTGTGTAAGCCTTGTCTGTCCATTCAATCGGCATGATCGCATGTATTACATTGGCACACATTTTATACATCCATATAAAGATTTCGATACATACGTGGTGCATGCCAGTAAGATCATTCACAGTCACTCAATACAATTATGATATGTCAATTGGTTTTCAGATTCACGAGAACGTATGTTTGATGTAGCAATACTAGTAGGCGTTTCTACGACTATCACCAACCAGGCTCGAGGATTTATTGAAGCTTTAGTAGAAGGATCTGATGTGGATGCTGATACTATTCGATGTTCCGTAGTTTTGTTCAATGCTGTACCGATCACTGTATTTGATCTTGACTCACACATTGGAGACAAAGTTGGCATGCAAGCTGATGTTCAGAGTGTCGCTTTTGCTGCTGGTATAGTAGATACAGCTGCCGCCATTGAACATCTTCAAACTAACGTCTTTACGTTGCATGTTGATCGTCCAGAAGCTGCAAACATTGCAATCATACTCACCGACACTATTTCCGTGAACACTACTGAAACAATCGAACATGCTACTTTTGCCCAGTCAAATAACATCAGGTTGATAACAGTTGGAATCGGGCCAGAGGCTAGTGACGAAATGTACCAGCTCGCATCGGAACCTAAGATTGACAACACATTTAGCCTTAAAGACGCCAGTAGTCTTACCACGGTGGCAGATAATATTGTAGCTACGTTCATAGGAGATTGCAGAGGTTTGGAATGTTTTATCTTTTCTTTAAGAATGTAAATAGTGGGCGTATTTTGTCTGGTTAAGTTTTTTGAAAACAATGGTTTTCTAAGATTTGAAGCAATATCCAGCTTTAAAAGAATCCACTGAAGCTTGCATTGTAAATATAGACACTTTTATAACACGGTGCAGTAAAACAACAACTCCCTCAGTTGTATTGATTATTTGTTGTATATTTGTTTATCATTTGAACGTATTCTATACCTGGCTACTAATACCCGGTATACTGAATTCATTCGTCCCATTATTATTTGTGTCAATTACTCATGTTCAACATTTTTGCTTCAGAATTTCCAGAGACAGGTGATCAATGTAAGTGATCTATATTACTTTGTTTCTATATTTACTTGCACTTTCTACAACAGTATTACTATGACGGGTAACTAACCATTAACTATTGCCGTTTTTTGTTTAGTACGATTTAAAAAGTTAAGTTACCAATTTTCTAGGGCTCTTTTCAGCTGTTATGCCACTCAAAAACCCTTTGACATTTCAACTTTCCCTGGTCATTGGGCTACGTATGTAAACCTACACTCGTGTCTCCCCGAGGAGACTATTTTTCTCCTTTGGATGTGGCATCCATCGTCGATCTGCGGCGCCCAGGAATAGACACTGCCCTCACAGGTATCATTTTACACCGTGGTAGAGTGGAGCAGGTGGGTCTTGCTCAGAGAAATTAACCAGTGGTCCAGAGGGGGGTATAACCTGGGACTTCTCGATCCCGAAGTACACTCCCTACCTGTAGGCCACCACTTTCACGATTACAATACTGAGCCGCCATTTATTAATACATAAAAAACATTGATTGTACATGTGTAAGTAGTATTAATTGGGGTTTTCGTGTCGAATATGAGATGAATTGATATCAATAATTATTGACAACTTGTGATGTATCCTCTATATCTGTGAAATATATGCAAATAAAGTCATTGTTCTCTGTTCTGTTCTGCAACTTATACAATGTATGCACCTCCATAAACATATAGTTCTTGACCTAAGTTAGTGTTGTGTTTTTGTGACAATGCACTGTAGAAATAAACTCTAGCATCCCTCGACGGAGAAATTTATGCAAATAAAGTCATTGTTCCCTGTTCTGTTCTGTACCTATATGTACATGTACTTCTATAAACATGTAGTTATTGACCTAAGTTAGAGTTGTGTTTTGATACAGTGCACTGTGGAAATAAACTGTACAATCCCTTGATGGAGGTATGTTGTGATGGTCATCTAGTAGAAATTGAACACCCAACAGAAACAGACTGTTGTGGAACCAGCCATCTGTATGATAGTAATGTTAGCCAATGCTGTGGTGGCAACATTGTAAACAAATCATTGCGGTGCTGTGGTTCTGATGGATATCTAAGCTTTGGATGTGAAAGTTGTGTGGATGGCATTCTAATCACGGATTATGACGTCACAACACACAAATGTTGTCAAGGAATACTGCGTGAGAAATCGTTCAACCATTCGTGTTGCTGCGGAACTAGAATATTTGACTCTACAGTACAGATATGTTGCAACAACGTTCTTCTCAACAGATCGCTACACGATACTTCAAACTGTTGTCGTAAGTAAATTCCGAGTATATGATCTAATTATATTACTTCATAATATATACATTCATAGTATATAATAATTATACATGAAACGTCGGAAATTTCTAACAAGCGGGTTTGTCCAAAACAGTTGCATTTAGTTTTTATGGTTCTAAAATATTACTGAGAACAAATTAAAATTTTCTGAAAATATACAAAAAAAAACACCAAAAAGGGGATAGGGTAGGAGGGTCATTCTATGCAAATGTTTACTTAAGCTCAGGTTTGAAGTAGAATACACAATGTTCCTCACTCCTGGCATGAGAGAAGAAGAGAATTCAAACTCTTTCAACAGCTCGAAGCTATGATGCTAGTCACGTGTTCAAGTGAAATGGGCGGAGCGTCATTTTTTCGATAGATAAAAAGCTTAACGAGGCGTTCCCTATAACTTTGATCGTTTAAATTGATTCAGGAATATTATACATTAAATGAGAATCATTATTGCTTAAACTCCTCAAATTTTCAACAAAAAGCTCCCACTAATTACCGAATTGGAATAAAACATATTTCCGTAACGAGCCAAAATGGCCACGAGTTGTTTCCCTTTGACCACATAATAATAAATTGCAGGAAGCAATAACTTATTATTGGTGATTTGACTATATTTTTGACATTATAGAGACATATTTGCGCACACTATCTTATGACAAGATATGATAATTTATTGTGCTTTGTACATTTAGCTCATTTAATGTGATAGTAGAGAAAAATATTCTAGCTATAGGGAATGCCTCTTTTATCTTGATGCGGTTAAACTGAATATTGTTAAATTAAAAAATGTAATCCAAATACTTTTTGTGACTTTATGTAACATCCTCGTTTACGCATTCTTTCAGATTGTATCGAAAGACAACTGGATATAAACATTGTTGCGGACGTGTCTTTTAGCCTGTTAGCTGTAAACGACCACGATGCGTTGATGCAATTCATCAGAGATATAATAAATGATACTGACGTAGATGCTGGAAATAAGCGATTCGCTTTGACAATGTACGACAGTTTAATTTACAACGAATTTTATCTTGATACATATAGTAGCGCATCAGGTATGCTAGCATATATACAGCAGATTGGCATTCGTTTAGGAGGAACTCATACTGGAAATATAATTGACAATATGTTAAACAACGTATTTATTTCTCCACGTGGTGATCGTTCACATGTAGAAAATGTAGCTATCCTCATTACGGATGGGCATTCGTTGCACAACACACTCACGTTACAACAGGCTGCACTAGCTCGGCAGAATCATATCACTTTTATAGCAGTAGGAACTAGTATGGTCAGTTTTACGGAACTACTTCAAATCACTGCAGAACCTTCCAATGTATTGCAAGTTTCTGATTACGCCAGACTCGACACGTTAATCCATGAAATAGAGAGACGATTAACAGGCATATGTACAGGTTAGTATCACTCCAGTATCGTATTAACAACATTGAGTTATAGCTTGACGAATTGGACACGAACCTGATCTTTTGATTAGCATAATTTAACAGTCGATATCTTGTCTGTATTTATAACCATAATAACTATTCATAGTCGGGGAGTATCACGAAGACGCTCCAGATGCAAAACAAACACAAAATAGAATACCGATTTGCTTGTGGATATATTGAAAGCAAGAACCTTGTAATATCTTCATGCATAAATGTCAGGTTCGTGTCGAATTCGCCAAGCTATTCCGACCGTATATAAACCAATGTAAGGGTAGAAAATATGTTATTCAATTTTTTACAAACAACAGGAAATCAATATTCTCTATTACAATCACATAATGTAACAAATAGTAAATAAGGTATGTACATGTATTGTTAGTTTGTTACTATATCGGGAATAAAAATTGAAATCACTAAAGGAAACCAAAATTAATATACATGTTCATTTAAAGATTATACATTAATCCACCACTACTGTTGGCTCGTTAATAATATTTAGTAAATGGACGACCTAATGAGTAACATAATTTTACTGTTATTTTTTTTACAGTTCCCTATTATCAATTGATAAGCAATAAATAAATCGATGGCTTAGAATGTGAAGGTCGTCAGTACTAATTACGAACTTATGATATTGGTACATATTTAAAACTGGCATCATCACAAGGTGCTTCTTACGGGTCTATTTACATAAAACTCGGAAACTGCATGTTGACCAAACTTTTTACCATAAATAAAGAGTAAATTTCAGACAGTTGTGTTATGTTTTCTCAAAATATTTCTTTAGTACTTACGGCCTTCTCATTCTCAGTCAATGTTCGTAATGCTCGTAACTCTTTGATACTTCATTTTGTAGACTTTCCGGATGATGGTAAGACATACCCTTATTCTTTACTTTTGTCATTTCGCACAGGATCGCTTTTTGATAAGAGATACTTATTTTCATTTCGAATATTTTGAGCGAATTGATATTTACAACATGTACATGTATGTAATTTTATAGATATTCAACACGATCTGTCGTTACAGGGTCATTTTATGTTTAAGTGTCTAGCAAAATTTTAAACTTTAGAAATTCAGAATACTTGTATTGCAAAAAAAATATGACGAAACTGATTCATCGATATAAAACAACAGAAAAAGATGGATTATGTAAAGCGAAGTCATTCATTTGTTTAGACTGTAAGGAAGAGTTGTATTTTCTTATAGTACATTGTGGCCACCAGAAGTACAATCCTATTGAAGAAGTGTGTTGCAATGGACACCTTGTTACAATCACGAATGATACAGAAAGGGAATGCTGCGGACCTAACAAACTGTACAACTCTCTCAGTAGTGTATGTTGTGGTACCAGCATAGTGCCAATTATCTCCGCAAACAGGAGAACATGTTGTCTCGATAGGACATTATATGATGACAGTATTGACCAATGTTGTGGTGGACATGTTATCAGCAAATCACTTGAATGTTGTGGTACTGTCGGCTACTTCAGTGGTGGCTGCAAGCGCTGTATCAACGGCGAACTTATCATGGAGTTTGACCAGACAACACATATATGTTGTGATGATGTCCTGCATGAAAAATCCTTCAGCCATTCGTGTTGTTGTGGGACGAGAATATTCGACTCTACAGTGCAGACGTGTTGTAATAATGAGCTAGTGAATAAATTGCCGTTCGATTCTTCTTCTTGCTGTCGTAAGCATTATTTCTTTCGTTTTACGTTGTTCGTGTTATTTGTCGCATTAAAGTCACATTATTGCTCCCACAGCTTTTTTTCGATCATCCATTACATACAATTAATTATGGAACTACTAGGCTGTTTCTTAATAAATGGCCAATAGTCGACGATAGAATGTAAACTATATCTGTCGAAATAGTAGACCAAATATCAATATTTTGCAAGGTTCGCTCCCTTTAGACTTCAAATCGCGCATTTATTGCTTACAAATTGTCATTTTGTCAGAAAACCATCTGGATGTTTTCTTACAGTTTCGTCTATCGTATGTTGTTTACAACATTCGAGAATCAAGTAAAGTGTTCAAATTGCATCATTCTGCATAACGATTACCAAGTTATAGCTTGTTAAAATAACAGTTTAAGACTTAATGTAAAAAAACACTATGATAGCTTCCTACTCGTATATGAGTCATTAATTGACATATAAAAACCATAAACATAATGATGTTGGTTAGCTGATGATGTGCATTATTACATATATTTCCCACACATTGTCTAAGACAATAACTAGTACTTAAACGTCGGACGCAAAAATAACGGACACATTTATATTGTTCTATATAAATATGTAGATTATAGCATATGAACTAGTACAAACGTATCGAGAGACGTAAGTGTAGTCACCAAATGTTTTCGTTAAGATACACACGATTATTACTTGGTATTTCAGATTGCAGAAATCGTCAGCTTGATATAGCTATTTTGCCATACTTTTCCGAAAGCGTAGGTGATGCTTACTTGCTAGACTTCATTGAAGACATCATACTCAATGCAGATATAGATTCAGGCAATACCCGATTCGCACTGGTTATGTTGAACGATGCAATATTGTACAATTTCCATCTGAATACTTTTACAACGAGAGCGGCTATGATAGCACATATTGAGCAAATAAGTATTTCTAGAGGCGGCATATTCACCGGCGACGCTATACAACATTTACTAAGTGACGTTTTTACTGTAAACCATGGTGATCGGGCAATTGTGAAAGATATAGCTATTATAGTTACGGATAGACGACCATTTAACATAACAAAGGCAGAAGAACAGGCAATCCTAGCTCGAGCACAAGGTATCACAATGTTGGCTGTAGCGATAGGTCTACAAGATATCACAGATCTGGTTCGGATCACTGGAGCACCTGCAAATGTTTTTTCTGTCGCCGATTTCAGTAAACTCAACGAGTTAACAGATGAAATAGAAATAACGATAACAGGTCAATGCGAAGGTAAGTACGTGTAAATAGGTACATTAATTATCATTTGCATGTAGATTCGTTAAACTTAGGCAACTGTTACATTATTGTTTTTTTAGTCTTTAGTCATCAATGAATTTATTTGCTATTGGCTATTGTTCGACATCTGTCTGTTTATTCAGCGTACCAATTTGTCGTCAATCATTCTGTTACTTTTTATAATAGCCGCTATCAAGTGGTCGCAAATGCTTGTTGCTTGTTGGATTTGCTCTTCATCCTCTTTAGAATAATTTGTCCCCCTTACTGTTTAGTCTGATTACTTTTCGCAATTTATTGTCCGCGTTTCCTGGTTGGTTTGCAAGCATTATGTTTTTAGGTTAGTGATATAGCTAATTGTCCTCGTCAAAAGGTGTTCCTTGGTTGGGAGCATCTTACAAGTGGCCCGGTGATTATAAACATTGGAGAACGTACTCCATGTTCCAACTCATACTCCGTACTCCGTACTCCGTACTCCAGTTGGAGAAATTCGTAGTTACGAAAATTGCTGTATTTTCTTTATTACTCAATGGAAACATATGGAATGGGGACTCATGTTCTTATTAGATCATTTGCTACAAGTTGGTGTAGGTTTTGATGTACATTTCTTAAAGAGCTATTTCTAATATTGCTCATAATTACTAATTGCATTTCTTTTATCCTTCAGAATCTCCTGTCTCGGGTATGTATGCGTAATCCACATTTATATACATTATAGGGTTTGAAAAACGCCATGTTCACCGGTTTAATTTTAAGTTGTTGAAAAGTATAGTACTATATTTAAGATTTAAATGTTCTGATAAATTATGATAAATTGAAATCCGGTGAACTAATCATATACATGTAAATTTATTGAAAATTCATCTATCACAACCTGTATTTGTTAAATAATTAAAACAATTTAAATTTGGACTTATACCTGTTTACGAGTTGCCGTAATTACTTTGAAAAACAGTACCCAGAAGTTAATGTTCTTGTTTCATTTCAGTATATTGTGGAGGCATTGGATACGATCCTGATTTGTACGTATGTTGCTATAATAATCTAGTAGCTATAACCCACTCATCCGAAATGTCATGTTGTGGAACTTCTAAATTGTACAACACAGACACGGCAGTTTGTTGTCAGAATAATGTGATTCATATCACGAATCCGTTGGCCAAGGACTGCTGTGGTGATGTAGTGTTATACAATGCAGCCACCGAGACGTGTTGTTCGAGCGGTGTATTAACAGGCGGCGTAGGTGAATGTTGTAATGGGAAGGTTTACAACCCAAACAACGAAATGTGTTGTGGTGGTATCGTTTACGAGTCGCATTGTAATGCCTGTCTGAATGGAAACATATTTGTACGGTATGATAGCACTAAACACATTTGTTGTGAAGGGCATCAGTACAATTTGGACAATGAATACACTTGTTGTTGTGGTCATAAAAGTTTTGATGCAACTTCTATGGTTTGCTGTAACGGTAATCTCACACCAAGGTTACCCAACGATGACTCGAATTGCTGTCGTACGTATACTTGTTTGCTACTTGTTATACACTTAACAAATCTTATAAGTATACATGTGTTTTCAGCTTTTAATGTTGTATTTATTAACATTTCTGCATGAAATTTTGTCTATGTGCTATTGGCTACCTAAAAATGGAATTAACAAAGTGTTTTCTTCGAAATTAAAAGATACGGTTCATTGAACCGTGAAACATCAAAACAAGCAAAATTTACTGGAAATTTACACAAACATGCAAATTATGTTTAAGAATGGTCAATTTGAATTAAAGTTATATCACCGAATTAAAAAAAAAGTAAAAAAATAAGCTTTTTTACTCAACACGTGGTATTTATCAACTTTTAAAAAATCATTTTTATGTTGATGGTCAAAGGCAGGTAACTCTGTCTGAGTTGGGGTCAGTTTGTGTCTGCATATGAATTGCGTGTACTTACATGTAAATGAAGGGGGAAACCACCTTGTATAGAGTTCCGGATATTAACTACTGTAAGCTCGCGTCTTTGCGCTAAAGTATCGTCATTTGAATAAATAAACAGGTAGCCACACACATCTTCTGAAATAACATATGTCCTGGCCCGGTGATTATAAAGAGTGGAGAACATACTCCATGCTCCAACTCATACTCCGTACTCCAATTGGAGCATTTCTTAGTTACAAAAACTGCTGTAATTTCTTTATTACTGAATAGAACCATATGAAATGGGGGTTCATTTTCTTAATTAGCTCATTTGCTACACGTTGGTGTTAGTTTTGATGCAAAATTCTAAAATAATCTGGGTTTTTTTAACTTAGAGCATGGAGTATGGAGTATGATTATGAGTATGAGTATGAGAATGGGAAATGTTTATAATCACCGGGCCAGATCCGATTCACCTGCTACATGAACAACTAAGTTACGGAAGTTTATCTCGGAGAAAGTTTATCTATAGGAATAATAAGTAATATATGGTTTTGTTTGCAGATTGTTTGAATCACAAATATGACGTTGCAGTAGCTACTGCGTTGTCAGAAAGTCTACGAGGAAGCAATGTCGAGGCTCAATTGAAACGGTTAATTGCATATCTTATACAAGAATCGGATGTTGATTCGGGTGATGTCCGCATCGCACTTTCCATGTACACACATGCTGTATTCAACGATTTCTATTTAAACTCGTACACGAAAACGTCTGATATGCTTCACCACGTCGAACAAATTACTGGGCGATATGGAGTGTCAAATACTGGTCTTGCAATTGATAATATTCGTAACCACGTTTTGACGTATGCAAAAGGTGATCGCTTTGACGCTCCAAATATTGTAGTGATCATAACAGATACAACATCATCTGACAACAGTTATACGAGAACACAGGCACACCTGGCAAAATCTGAAGGCATTCGTATAATAGTTGTAGGAATAGGATTAACTGTAACAGAAACATCAGAGTTATTTGATATTGCATCAGAGCCATCGGAGGAAAACGTTATTATTGTTGATGACTTTGCCAAACTATCAACATTAGACCCTCTAATGGAAAGGATTTTATACCAAGAATGCCGTGGTAAGTGACACCACAAATTTAAATATTAGCCGTTCTCTAGGAAAACCTGCTTTTTTATATTATGTAATTTAATACTGTATAAAACAAGGTTTTGAAAAGCTCTAGAACGAACAAAAAGGCATATCTGTTGATTCTATTTTAAGTACTAGTAATTTAAAAATAAAGTTTTATTTAAAAAAATTACTAATTTTATTTGTCTCTTTTCAGCTGTTAAGCTGCTCACCCTTAACTTACCCTGGTCAATGAACTACCTTTGGGAATTTAAGTTCGTGTCTCTTAGCTTTGAATTTCCTCATGAATTATGTCGACATTACATACTTCGTTGCCATAGTTACCAGTTTCGGAAAAGTATTTCGACTGAGAAACAACTGAGAATAAGCTGTTAAAAACAGTTATAGCTGTTCTCTATATGCAACATGATTATAATTCTAAACTTTGATACTATTTTGAACTATTTATGCCATAAATGGATCATATGGTGTAATTAAGAAAACAATCTTAAAGTTACGCCAAACAACTTTCGAATGGCGTTTGCATAAGGACCTTCAAGTGCACCGTACAAAAACATATGTAAACTTTAAAACAAATCCCTATGTTGGTCAAAACAGCAGGTTTTTCTGGAGTACAATAAGCTAATAGTATTTATATATGATTTATGAAAAGCAATATGATCGATATATCTTATGATTTGATGCTTTATTCCATTGATATAAACAAATTGATTATTTGGTTAAATACTAGTTATAACATAAACTGCACGATTGTGTGCGTTTATATATTATAATGATAATATTATTACTGGGCATACTAAACAATGTACCATAATTTTATTTAAATGATCATTAGGCATTGGCTTATGTTTTGACCCGTAAACAATGTTAACGAGGCGTTCCCTATAACGTTGATTGTTTCAATCGATTCAGGAATATTATACATTAAATGAAAATCATTATTGCTTAAACTCCTCAAATCATCAACAAAAAGCTCCCACCAATAACCGAGAAACAATAAAAAAATATATTTCCGTAACGAGCCAAAGTAGTCACGAGTTGTTTCCCGTTGACCACATAATAATAAATCGCTGGAAGCGATTAATTATTATTGGTGATTTACTTATATTTTTGACATTATAGAGACATATAGAGACACACTTTCTTCTGACAAATTATGATAATTTGTAGTGATTTATACATTTAGCTCATTAAATGTGACAGTAGAGAAAAATATGCTAGTTTTAGGGATGCCTCTTTAATGTAACGTATAATAACACAGGCAATAATCGAATTGACACAAATTTGTTATGCATTTTTCAGATGATCCGACCACTGTTCCTAATGGTAATGTATAAGATATACGCATTTATAACTAATTCATTTAGGTCTATCATCTGAATAAAACACAATTGTTATACATATTAAACACAGTCCTTTCATTTAGTTAGTATGATGATGAAATTAACGGATACTCTTGATCGTTTAAGATACAAAAAAATATATGTCTGCAACATCGTTTAGACTTATCTACATGTAGGTATATTTTTCTATGCACTATTAACAACCTACAGCAAAATTGTGATATCTTTTATATTAACATTATTAAGTACATGTTGTTAGATCTTGTTGTTGCAGATAAACTTCTGTTATTTCAAAGACCATACATTTCTTCCATTAGTATACAAAGTCTCATCAAAGCGATACCAACAGACCATACTGTTTAGTGAGATTATCTAAAGTTGTCTATATCAGCTAACGTACATACGCCATTTTTATTTGAACACTAGATTTATCGATTGATTATTCGGATGCTACCAGACTCAAACTAATGTAAGATCAGGCTGACGGACCGAATTATATGTTTTTATGATGAGTACTGCATTCTCTGCCCGATTAGTATTATATTCGTATATTGTTACAGGTCGAACATGTGGTGGTGTCGAATTTGATAGTGACATGTACATATGCTGTAGTGGAAATATTCAGTTTCGTCACAATGGAATGGACACAAAATGCTGCGGCAGAAAATCATATGACTCAAACGTTTTCGTGTGCTGTCAAGGAGGTATTGCTCCGGCCATTGCTGCATTGGAAACGAAATGCTGCGGGAAATGGTCATACAATCCGAGTCGATTTATTTGTTGTGATGGCAAAGTCAAACAACGACAGGCTAGTGGCATGACAAGATGTTGTGGAGTCAATACTTACGATCCAAAGCATAACGTATGTTGCAATGACGAAATACAACCTAGTTACGGGAAGGATTCCGCTTGCTGTGAAAGTGTTAGCTTCGATAGCAGATGTTTCACATGCAATAAAAAAGGCCAAGTCCGATCGAAGTTTAACAGTGACAAGTCCTTATGCTGCTCTGGTCTTATTCTCGATCGAAGGTTCGGTAAGAATTCGTGTTGCTGCGGCAGACGTCAAATCAATTTGCTCACGACAGCTTGTTGTAATGGCAAGCAGAGGGATATTTCCACTGCTTCACCATATGTTTGCTGTGGAGATAAACTATACAACGTTGAGAATCAAGTATGTTGCGAGTCGAGACGTCAAAGGAAAACATACGGAAATGCTACACAATGTTGTGGACAGCACGTGTTCAATTCTAAAACGCATCTATGCTGCGACGGATCAATCAAAGAACGAAAATATTCCAGTGATACGCAATGTTGTGGAAAATTGTCTCTTAACGCCAAAAAGGAGATATGTTGCAAAGGAATCGTAAGCGTATTACCAATCTCAATGGCAGAAAAAGAGGCTATGTGTTGTGGCTCAAGTGTATACAATTCCGCTACACAGATTTGTTGCGGAGACAATGTTTCCATGAGGAATCCTGGCGGAGTGTCCGCGTGCTGTGGTTCATCAAGTGCGTATAATCCAAACGAACATGTTTGTATAAACGGTAATCTGTTTCCAACTGAACAAACTTGTGGAGGTAGTTACATTAACTTAGCAAACCAAATATGTTGCTCGGGTAATACTCAACCCGGGTATGGAGTGTATAGCAGTTGTTGTGGGGATGTAAGTTATGATATTAGATCTCAATCATGTTGCAGTGGAATTCTTCGAAACAAACAATTTAATGTGAAGGGTGGTTGCTGCTTTGGTTACCCTTACTATCCTGGAAAACACTTATGTTGCAATGGGTATAGAGTAACCAAGGAAACGCCTTCTGACGATGCATGTTGTGGTTTAAGGAAAGCTTTCAATAGTAAAGAACAAATTTGCTGTAATGGAAAGGTTGAAAGGAGACTGAAAGGTAAAACATCAGATTGTTGTGGAAAACGAAGTTTTGATCCTACCGAAAATGTGTGTTGTGGTAATACTATTAAGCATAAAACGTTCGGTGAATATACTGCATGTTGTGGAACAGATATTTTCAATCCGCTTGTGGCACGCTGTTGCGACAACACAGTCATACAGCAGGGGAATAAGGCGATTAAACTCATTGATAAGAAAAATCGTCGCAAGAATGTATTACCAATTCCAAGAGGAAAAAGCGAAATAAATCAAAAGGATAACGACTTGATTGCAATAAGAAACTTGAAAAATAAAATAAAGAAGTTAGAGCAAAAATTGGAAGAAGAAAACTCGGAAGAAAACAAAGAGCGTCTACAGAGACTAGATCCTTTACGTTCTAAAATAGATAACATAGATGACAGAGTACGCAAGTTAAAACGACAAATCAAGGAATTAGAGCCAGATAGTGAAAATGGCGAACAATTGGAAAGACTAAGGGCAAAATTAAGGACTCTTCGTGAAAAGCTAGAAAATGTCAAACTAAGTATTGAAGATGCTACTTCAAGCAATAAAGTTGTGGAAAAGGAACGATCAAAACTAAAACGTATATTGAAGAAGTTCTGGAAAATAAGGAAACAGTTTTCTCAAACTGATAATGATACAACTGTGAGGGAAGCTGATAAAGAAATAAACGAAGCACAAATATCGGATACCAACGATGCAAAACAACTACAGAAACGAGTTAAGAAGTGGAAACGCTTGTTCAATAAATTAAAGAAAATGAAAAAGAATGATAACAAACCCGAAGATGACGTGAAATCAGGCGATGAGAACAAAATAAGAAAAGTTAAAAAGAACATCAAACAAATTGACAACAAATTAGCTCGTGCATCACTTAATCCAGCTCAAAGAATTAAATTTGAGAAAAGAAAGCAGGTTTATATGTCGTTACTAAGGAAACTTACGAATAAAGATAACCAGGACGAATCTGCTCTAGGTAAAATACGTCGTCAGAAACAGAAACTGACAGATATAAAAAAATCAGTCTCTACTGCTAAAGACATCGAAAAGCTTAGGAAAATAAAGAAAGAGAAAAAGAAATTAGAAGAGCAGCTTCAAGAATTAAACATTCAGCGAATAGATCAAGAGAGACATGAAAGCCAGGATATTCCCTTAATTGGAGATGATGACGAAACCAAGCCAATCGATGAACGACTTTCAATTCTTAACAGAAAGCTCGATGAATACCGTTCACTCCTAAAGGAGGTGTCTAAAAAGCCACACTATAATGAAATTAAACGGCGGAAGAAGATAGTGGAGAACATGATTGAACGACTGATTGCTTTGGAAAGATCACCAGCAAACGATGGAAAGACGACCGAGAATATCGAAAGGAGACAGAAGACGAATGCGAAACAATCTCCAGATGATGAAATGGTTAACGACGATGAAACAAAACCAACCAAAGAACGATTGAGTTATCTGAAGCAAAAACGGAAAGAAATAGAAGGAAGTTTGTCAGACATTTCTGACCAATCTAAAAAGAAAGATTTAAAAGACCTGAAGAAAAAAGTTGAAACACGGATAGAAAAGCTAAAACAACAGCAATCAACATCTGAGCAGAATGAGACTTTGGCGGAACGTATAGACACGCTTAAAACGAAACTCGCAGCAGTGAAGAAGGTGTTGTCAAACAATCCCGATAAAAAAACCAAGGCAAGTTTGGTACATAAACGGAATGCTTTGAAGGAACGCATTCAGAAATTGCAGGATGAACGTTTACAAGCAATGAACTAATTCACCTTGTAACAATATTTAACATTTTAGTGTATTAAAATGGTGGGTTTAATGTTTGTGGTGTCGGTTTTATTATGCATGATAATACGGGTTATGAATTTTTCTGTGTTCACGTGAGTTAACTACGAGAGTCAGTCAAAATAACGGAGAGTTGGTAAATTAAGCCTTCAAAATACATTTACAATTATATTTTCTACTAATCATCGTCAAATATTATCCATTGCATATATTCTGATGAATTCCGTGATTGGGTATAGGCTTATAAATAAAGTTGCCAAGCTACCAAACAAAATCACTTGGGGTGGGGTATGCGTTCGCGACTGACTATATTTATTTCAAGTTTATATGGCGTACTGAATTACACCTAACATGTGCATCTTGTAGAATCATATGTATCAAATAATAACGAGCGCTTTAACCCACATTTTATCGATTTTCCCGGCGTTGCCATGGTATTTTAAAACTAATCACTGAATTCTCAATTTATCTTCAGCAGGATTAGGAATGAATCTAATGGAGTCGAATAAACGTAATAGGAATAAAATATATTACCTTTGAAAGACATCATGCATTATTTTGGGCAGGGTAAAATTGGGGTGTCAATACCAACAAATAAAGTGACTGTTTATAGTTCGACTTTGTATATGTTCTATATTGGAGGAACAAATCGACTATAATTAAGCATATCTGATAGACTTATGTATAGCCAAATAAATAATAGGTTTGGTAATGTTCGATATAACTTTACGTTTCCATTGCAACGCACACTTTTGTTCAACTGACAGCGTGAACGCATGCATTCGATTTCTCTTCTTCCGTTGCTTGGCAACAAGCATCAAATAATCATAATCGAGATTGGTACATGTATTCACCATAACGTTGATGAGATACCATAATTCACGATAATGTATATAATATACGAACACTTCTTCCCAGAAGCATCATCAAGCAACTCTCAGTTATTTTGACTAACCCTCGTATGTTAGGATTTAATTGTTTCTGTATTGTGTACATTGTACTTGTCGAGTTGGTGGTTTAGTTACATGTATCATCAAGAAATCTAATCATTTATTGATGATTAGATACATGTACATGTAAACAATCGATTTGTAAATGAAAATTAAATCGGTCGGTTTTACATCAAGCATGACCATTATTAGTCTTAAATTCATTGTGTTGCCTATTACTGTGGTTTGAAAACACGTCATGCGTTATTTGAATTATTTATGAGGCTAGTTAATGTTAGGCTCATCTGCAATGGTTTTTGAAGTGTGTTCAAATGCAATAATGCTAGTTTATGGTTTAATTTATTGAGACTTTCGGTTTAATTTTGTTGTGATTGGCATAGCCGTCACTGTCAGTAGTTTAGTGAATGTTTAAAAACATGAGCACTTGTAGATCATATAATGAAATGCAAATAGAAACTGAACTTTGAACTATACTCAGGGATAGAAGAAACGCAAAACATATATAATGGTATTTTTCAAATTTATCATTTTTTCACATTAACTGAAATTTAACACAATCATTGGTGAAATATAAATGAGACATACTTTAAAATTTCATTCATTTCTGTAGTTAAATACTATTTTTACGTAGGTTTTAATCTAGCAGTATTGACATTGCAATAGTCACATATTTGTCACATTCATTATCTGGTGTAAGCAGCACGAACACATTCACGCCTCATCCATGATACAATATAAGTGATGTATAGGTATGGGATAATGTTTCGCTCACGAATAAAGGCTCCCACGTGTTGTGAAGCCTAAGACAAACATAGACGAAGTTTCAAATCTTTGTTAATATAAATTGATTGTTTACCACCTACCAATTGCAAACTGCTAAAATGTAGATGCATGTTTTAATGATTTCGGTTGTTGGAACAATGCACTAGGAAACACGTACACGTACATATGTTCATTATAGATGAATTTAGTCAGTGTTTATGATACTGATGGTATACTATTCAAGAGATGTGACGTTTCTTGGCTAAATATAAACGACTTTGCAGTGTATCGTGATCGTATTTAATGTAAAATGAAATGAAAATGAATCAAAATGAATTTGCGATAATTTGAAAAAGGAACTTTTTTTTTCAAATTTGTTGTCTTTTGCCTACTCATGGGTTTCTATGCATCCTACCAATAATTCTCACTGGTCGGAAGCAGTTCCTGTGATATAAACTTCTTTTATATGTTTTTTTTATTTGATGAGTTTTCATAAATGTTATGGATACCCTGTCATTCGGCAATAGAAATGTTCCGCTTTGCTATTTCGCACGTGCTCCATGTGCGAAAAATAGGGTTTACACTAAACTGGTAAAAACCGGTTAAAACTTATTTAATTATGTCGAAAAATGCTGAGATGTTAAGGTTGTAACCTACGAAAACAATATATCGCACATGTTTAGAAAAGTGTGACCCCCGAAAATGTTTTGCGTTTCTTTTGTCCCTGAGTGTATAAGTAGTGAGCATAATATGCTTTGAACTACATGCACTAGCATTGAGCGGGGGAAACGAACTTGAGATTCCGTAATACTGTGTCTGATACAAACAGTGGTTTAATATTTGATGTATAGAACGGTGCTGTTCTCCAACCATGTTATTAATTACTACGACGGTATATGGTACGGTGTGTCCAACGACTACTACGATGGTATATGGTACGGCGTGGTCCTACGACTATGTTGTTAATTACTACGACAGTATATGGTACGGAGTGGTCCTTCGACTCTGCTGTTAATAACTACGATGGTATATGGTACGGTGTGGTCCTACGACTATGTTGTTAATTACTACGACGGTATTATATACTATATGACACGGTGTAGTCCTTCGACTATGTTGTTTATCACTACGATGTTGTTGTGAGCATGGTTGATATGGTGCGTTGTGGTTAAATGGTAATGGTATTGGTTCCTTGGTGATGACACACTATATAAGCTACGATAGAATGATGGTGAGGGGATATAGTACACCGTGTATGGTACAGCAATGTAATGATTAATGATGCAAACGATGGTATGGTTCAATGGTGACGATATGGTATAAAGCTTGTTCTGGATGATGTGTTACATAAGCATCAGTGGGTCTTGACTACACATAAACAGTAAACATAGTGGCGGCTACATGGTTATGGCACAACGTCAGTGACTATTTCTTGATGCTGTGTTACATAAGCATCAGTGGGTCTTGACTACACATAGACAGTTAACATAGTGGTGACTACATGGTTATGGCACAACGTCAGTGACTATTTCTTGATGCTGTGTTACATAAGCATCAGTGGGTCTTGACTACACATAGACAGTTAACATAGTGGTGGCTACATGGTTATGGCACAACGTCAGTGACTATTTCTTGATGCTGTGTTACATAAGCATCATTGGGTCTTGACTACACATAGACAGTTAACATAGTGGCGGCTACATGGTTATGGCACAACGTCAGTGACTATTTCTTGATGCTGTGTTACATAAGCATCAGTGGGTCTTGACTACACATAGACAGTTAACATAGTGGTGGCTACATGATTATGGCACAACGTCAATGACTGTTTCTGGATGCTGTGTTACATAAGCATCATTGGGTCTTGACTACACATAAACAGTAAACATAGTGGCGGCTACATGGTTATGGCACAACGTCAATGACTGTTTCTGGATGATGTGTTACATAAGCATCATTGGGTCTTGACTACACATAAACAGTAAACATAGTGGCGGCTACATGGTTATGGCACAACGTCAATGACTGTTTCTGGATGATGTGTTACATAAGCATCATTGGGTCTTGACTACACATAAACAGTAAACATAGTGGCGGCTACATGGTTATGGCACAACGTCAATGACTATTTCTGGATGCTGTGTTACATAAGCATCAGTGGGTCTTGACTACACATAGACAGTTAACATAGTGGCGGCTACATGATTATGGCACAACGTCAATGACTATTTCTGGATGCTGTGTTACATAAGCATCAGTGGGTCTTGACTACACATAAACAGTAAACATAGTGGCGGCTACATGATTATGGCACAACGTCAATGACTATTTCTGGATGCTGTGTTACATAAGCATCAGTGGGTCTTGACTAAACCTAAAGAGTCAACATATCAAAATTGGCTGCTACAAGGTCATGGCATATGCTATGACTGGTTCATAATGGCCCATGACATTAGCGGCGTTGAAAGTTGGCATCACTTTACGATGTCCGGGTGTAAAAACTTTTTTAAAAAGTGTTGAGGACTGCATTTTAAACAGTTGTACTCTACTGTATAGGAAATCAGTCAATTTGCCATAAAATTACTGAAATTGATAACTCTTCAAGAGGAGAGTCCTTATTACACCCAGATGTCAACTTAAACGAGGTTATGATTATTGCATATGGTTTATGGTTCCATGTACGGGTTGATGTAGCCATGCATGGCCCCAGATGATGCTTCCTCACATAAAGCATTATAATGATGACAACACGGTACAACAATCAGCATCTGTGGTCGATGAGTATGGTAAGATGAATGGACACTGATCGGGGCATAGTACAACGCGTATCCACAATGTTTTTTTATATTGACAACACGTCTAAAGGTCAATATAAATCACATACTCCTATGCTGTTCCTGGACGATGTCTGACGTCACACTTACGGTCGCCTTGGTCGTGTAGACGTTCCGTTCTAGAGCCAATGATAATGGCAACGTGACAATTGAAATGAATTGTAACTTAATTATTATTATTATTATTATTATTGTTAAAATGAGAGAAGAAAGGGAGCGATACAGATGCACTATTTACTTTATTATTGTTCACAGCTAAAGAAAAGTGATTGTTAGCTTTACGTTTTATTGCACTATTTATAGATGTTAATACTTCGATGGCTTAGAATGAGAAGGTCGTAACTACAAAATATTGAGAAAACAAGACAAATGGTCTGTAATTTACTCTTTACTTATGGTAAAACAAGCTTTTATAGTTTCATCTTGTTCAACATGACAAGTTCCGATTTTCATAAAAAATAGGCTCATTTCAAGCGCCTGGTACTGGAGATTTGAAATATGTATGAGTCTTATAAGGTCGTAAGTAGAAGTTACGACCTTCTCATTCTAAGCCATCGACTTATATCGTGATGACGATACCGAATTGACAGTACGGTTGACCTTTCAAATCGTGTGTCATATCAATGAGCACTACACATCGCCTCTTCGGTGTATCAATATGTAGTTAGTCCATCTTACATATTTGATTTTTTAGTTAAGAGAATAGTTAGGGAGAAGGCAGCCATATGCTAGAAAGTTAGAATTATCTGCGAGCGTTATGGTTTGTGTTGTTGCTAATTGGTATAAAACAATTCTCAATTAAGCGTCTCTTGATTAAAATTACAGTAAAAACTCTCTAATCCGAACTCCCTTCGGACCGGCCAAAAAGTTCGGATTAGAGAGGATTTCGGATTGGAGAGGTTTTACCTTTGTAGTGTTTATAGGGAAAATTTATATCGTCTGGTGTACACTATTGTTGGTACAGTATTTCTGTATTCTAAAGTCCATTTTACATTAGGGTTTCCGCTGCTATTAAACATTTCCGCTCTTGGTGGAAATTTTTTTAGATTGGCGAAAAAAAAAATTCAAAGCTTAGAGTTTTTTTTTTCAAACCTATTTTTTTATTTTGGTGTAAAGATCTGTATACCGGAAAGACCTGTAGACACAAATAAACAACTGACTACTGGTAATTGCCTCTGGCTACACTGCAAACAGGCAGATAATCCCCCTGTCAGACAATTAACAGATTAAAAGGTGTGATAACGATCTCCATTTCTGCTCTTCGTATAGGGTCGTGTTTAAAATCAACCTGTGTACGGTCCTTCGTGTCTAAAACCAAGTGCAAAACCGTTTGATTTAACCTCATTCCGACTATACGTCGATAAAAAAAAACTGTCAATAGTAAGGGTAATTACGAATCAAATCTTTGTTTATGTGAGCCACAATACATTTTAATGTACGAATGTATTTGTTTTTAACAAATAAAATTTTTCTCCATGGTGAGTTATTTACAAAATGACGAATTATCAACAAATTACCCCGTGCCCTACTATACGGAAACACTCGGGTTGATGCTAAAAGCAATTTCACGAGTAACGGAACATTAGCCGATCAAATAAACCGTTTGATATATTTTGTATAAAATCACAATAATTCCGGATCAAGCGTTAAATTCCGGATTGGGGAGTTTAAATAACACTGTATATTTGCATTCCGGACCGTAAAAGTAGTCCGGTCTACGGAGTACGGAGGTTCCGGATTGGGGAAGTTTTTTGCACATACCTTTTAGAAGGAACGAATCGGGACCGTGAAAAAATTTCGGATTGAGGGGGATTCCGGATTAGAGAGGTTCCGGATTGGGGAGTTTCTACTGTATATCACTTTTATAATAATTACTGATTGATGTAATAATGTTTTGAATTGTACTATTTTGGTAAATTGTTTCATTCATAGAATTTAGCTATACACGTTACTTTGATAAAACGCTGGCTTAGAATGAGAAGGTCGTAAGTACAAACTCGAAATTTTGCGAGAACAAGAAAAAAACTGTCCAAACGTATATTTATTAATGGTAAAACAAGCTGTTTCCACTTAATGGTCTACATGACAAGCTCTGATTTTCATGAACATAGGGTCTCACGTGCTGACTGTAAGTCTCCTTCTAAGACAGTGAAATTATCATACATTTGGATCCAGAGGGGTTTGCTGAATATTCTAAAATAAACATGGTTGTGGTTGATTAAAATGTGTTGAACTAAGCTGATACTTTCTTTTTTATTTTAAATTTCATAACACATAAAGCACTCACGTAATATATATTACTTTCACTACATACAGTTTGCTCCTCTTGTTCCTCCAGAGATGGACGGGGATTAAACATTTGGTTGTCATAACCCCCGCCATTCCCCCTGCGGTATTTAACGTATATGTTAAGCGTTAAAAACCGAGGGATCGTCCCAAATGAATTTGGATATGATATAAAGCAGACGAAACCAACGTGGGGTCCAGGGTACTGTTTTTTCAAAGGACTTACGGAAATCGTAAACTTACGTTCAAATTTAAATTCTGTATATTTTATTAACAACCGCAAATTGAGGACAGATATTGTTTGTAGACGTTCATTAACTGAATATTGATTAGTATTACAGCTTAATTTACCAGATTTTATAGTTGTAAAAGTACTACAAATAATTTGAATATGATCGTAAGTTTAAGATCGCCGTCCGTAAATGTTTTGATAAAACAGTACCCAGTACACGAAAAGCGATAAAACCCGAGGGATGGTCTCAAAAGAATGTTGATATAACATAATGAAGTTTAATAAATTTATTTCACAGCGTAATTCACTCCTACAAGTGCTGGAAGATACAAAATGTAACATGTTGGTTTCTTGTTATACATGGGGTGATAAAAAAGGAATGAGAAAAACGCTCTAAAATGGTCATTCTTCGTATTGATCAATAAAATAAGTATTTATTTAAAATAAAAAATATCCCCTTTCCGCCTGCAGAGTTTCATGAATTTTTATCCATTACTTGCAGAGATACCCATTAGTTTGCAACCTTGGGTACAACGACTCGCCGCAAATTAACAACGTCAATGACGTCATGTACGTAAACTGTTAACTATTCGAACGTCTCATTGCTCCGAAATAGCTTATTCATGCTGACTGTTTGTATGTTCCCACTAACTTGGTGCCCTATCATTTGGCCCAACGTCCCACATGTTCCAAGGACTATAGATCCCTTCTACTTAGTTTAGTAGGACCCCGTCTACTGGGTTAAGTTGAGCCCCGCCTACTGTGATGAATAGATCCCTTCTACTATGTTTAGTAGGGCCCGTCTACTGGGTTAAGTAGACGCCCGTCTACTGGGTTAAGTAGAGCCCCGTTTCAAAGTGTGGTAATGTCTTGAAAAAAGGAGGATATTTCTTCGACCTTTATGGAAAGGTCTTGAAAGTACGAGTATGTTATTTCTTCGACCTTTGTAACTCATATGACAATAGTAACTTTATGTCATTTGTGAGTCATCTCCCTTTTAAAGGAAGTATCACTATTCCTAAGGACATGTGGTAATGGTACTTGACGTTATCGTTGTCCTTGTTGAGGTTCACTTTCAGTTAATACCCCTACAGATAATCAAATCGTGTCATGACGAAACACCACTTTTGTGAAACTCGCGCTACGAGAAACGGAACTTGTTGTCAAAAAGCGGGTTATTCATCTTACGCACATAGTGCATGTTGTTGGCTTAACATAAAGTTATTGCACGTTTTCAATAATTTTGAGCGTCGATTTTCCGTTTTTACAAACAATCAGCAGCACATGCAATGATACCATGGAGAACACATCAAACTGGACAAAATTCATATCGTGCCTATGTATTATATGCGCTATTTACAAAATCAAGTGTAAATTTACACTTCGGTCCTATTCGTGGATTCTGTCCTCACTAATCCCTAGTTAGGAATAACTGAATTGTACCATTTGACAGATGTACCGCCTAATTATAACATACTGATGTTACTATACTACACGCACGATGTCGCGAGAAATGTCGAGAAGAGATGAGTAGCACACGCATAAAATGTAGTAGTGCGCTTTTTGTTGAGAATACTTAAATAAATATCATATCAAACTATTCAGAAAAGAAAATGAAATCAATTTAATGCGTCTAAAAATGATTAATTAATGAAACTACCCGTACATGTAATTAGTATAATGACGTCGCGTCACAAGTTGGAGCTAGTTTGCGTAACGTCAAACGCCGTTATTTTAGATAAATATTGTCGGCGTTAATTTACCGTATTATTGTCATTATATAGAGGATATTTGTATTTTTCCGTGTATGATCGGCTAATAATTCACCGAGTGAGCAGCTGATGTAATATTTTCACGAGTGGCGTAGCCACGAGTGAAAATATAAGTCAGCTGCTCACGAGGTGAATTATCAAACGATCATACACGGTAAAATACTAATATTCTATTTATTTCATGCTTTAAATAGCTTAAATGATGGAAATACTCCACTATATACCTGAAATGTTTTGCGTGACGTCGCTTTCCCGCCATGCACACGTCGAGTTGCAATCAAATAGTTCTTCTGCAATGGCTTCAATTTCGTCCATTTGTTTTACATTGATGTACATTTAATGTTGTGTTATTTGTTAAAGATTAAGAGAGCAAGTGAAAATGCTTCTTATTTTATTTTTGACGGCGAGGAAATTTGATTTTTAAAAAATAGCCCGTTTGCCGTGAAATTATGAACTGTGAAATTATGAACAGTGAAATTATCTGGAAATAATCCACCGTTATTCCGCCGTAAACCACCGGTAAGCATGAAATAAAATTAAATCCCGGACGCACAATTACATCAAGGTTAGCACACTATTTGAGTTCTAATGTGTATTGGTGGCACATCCCAAGAATGGCAGAAATTAACTATGGAAAAATAAATGACAATTTACAACAAAGAAGCAATAATTTAGCGACAAAAATGGTTGATTGTAAATAACCACAACGCCTTTGTTGTTGTGCTACACTAACCTATCTCTATATATACATGTACATATCCAGTAAAAGGTATGGTTGTAAATATAATATTTTCCATTTAAACCTCTCCTTTCAGCATATTCATCAAATGAATGATATTTTATAAAAGGGTTACGCATATAACTAATCAATGACATGCAAAAAGAAGTTTTACTTGTAGAATACACGAAACGTTTTAAGTAGACATTAACGTCAGCGTCGCCTAAAACGTGCCGTGGGACATTTCTGTGGACATGGGTTATTACGTACCATTTTTTAATCCTTGGAGTAATTAACATCATATTACGTGTATAGATTCAGAAGAAAAACAATATTTTATTTTTTCAGTCGTTTTCTTGCAATTCACAAAGCACAAAACATAAAGAAGAAACGAAAATTACGGTTTACATAACGAACGTATTTTTGACGCAAGTGGGACATTTCTGTGGACATAGAAAAACAAGGAAAAATCATTGTTTATGTCATTCTATCACTTGAGTTTTCACATATTTTTATCTAGGAAAAAACAATATTTGAGTATTCTAATATTTAAAACGGGCGTTGAAAATGATAGGCGTAATTCACATTTTAAATTCTTACTTGTAGTCGAAACGGTATTTTTTTTCGAAATCTCTACATCAATATTTTTCTTCAAACCATGTTTATTTTTCAATTTCCGGTTCCGTTAAGCGAATCTACGGAACTAATATCTGAAGCACATGGTTTAAATTCTTGTCACGCAAAATTTTAACGCTTTTTGGCGTAAAAGTATTTACGAAAATTAGGTTTTACTGCAACTGCTCGACAAAATGTGTTACATCTCTACAACGTGTATTTTGTAGCTTTTTAGTATTTCAAACAAACTGACGTCTTAATCATTTATCATTTTTAAAGAAAAACTAAACATTTGTGTAAAACATTTGTTTTTCTTTAAAATGGTGTATAACATTATATAGTTACGCGACGGGTGAACAACAGAATCACTTAACAAGAAATAAAATCGCCACAAAAGTAAAATAGCTCCAACTTGTGACGCGACGTCTATGCTTTAATTGACCCGCGGGTGCTCATATACAATGTCCCAACGTAACATGATTCCTCCGCGCAATACACAAAACATGATACAACTTTTTTATTCTTTAACCAATTCAACCAAATTCTCGCCATCATATTCACAGGAAATGAAGTTATACGTATTGGAGGCAGAAGTGGCGAAGCATCCAGCATGTTACGGATATATACATTTGTTTGATGACGGACAAAATGTCCCATTTGATATTTTCATAAGAAAATTTGTCGACTGGTTAATCAAGAAGTGGTTTCAGAAAGAAGTCATGGCAGGGAAATGTAATATATTATGTATGTAATGAAATCTCATTTAATAACGATTACGTTAGTATCCTTTTCCTAAGAAATATTAAATTTAATCCTAGCGATTTATTTGATGGAAAAAGTCTAGCCACGGCAGCATTTTTTAATATTTGTCATCGTTACCTACAAATATGCACATTTTAAAAGCAAATAAAATGAAAATGATATGTACGACTCATTTAACAAAGTTTCTTTTGCAGTAATTATTGTTGTGATACATGCAAAACTATAAAAGTTTAAGGTTTGAGCTGGGTCTAGTCACCTCGCAAAACTGACAAAAAAACGCGACGTGGACGTTATAATTTGTAAATGATCATATTTATATCTCACAAATCGTACTTATATTATTTTTAGAGGAAATGTATTAGAAATAATATTGGTAACGGAATAAATATGAAACATTTACAATGTTTCTTTACATTATTAATAAATGGTTTCTGTTATGTATTTGCAACAATATAACGCTATAAAAAAGTAAATGCAGTCATTTAAAAGTAGGACTATCAAATGCAGACAAAAAGAAGAATATCGTGAAAGAACAATGGGGTACGTCGTTTTATTTCTCGAGGTTCACGTGTGAACTTATCATGAAAGTTGCAGGATAAAAAGATCGAATAGTTCTGTCACCTGTGACGAATATGGTTTAAATTGTGTGATCTATGACAAACCGGGACATATCTAAGTTAGAATCTCGACAACAAACAAACTATTGTTGCAGTATGTAATGCTAATACCAATACACAGTATACAATACAATACAAAGTTTATTCGGGCATAAGATAGCATTTCGGGTATTTATAGCCAACATACACTTAGCGGCACTTCTAACGCTACCGTTGATATATTCCTTTTTTCTTTAAAACTCCTTGATGAATTCTTATGAAATTTGGCACACGTATACAGCAATATTTGACACAAGTTCTGGCTAGTTTTCCGCTCGATCTGACAATAGACTATTGCACGACACGTCTTCAACTTACGGAATACTTATATTGAAAGTCGCATTTTATCACGCGATACCGGTCATCTGATTGTTATGTATGCGTGTACATGTCCCTTTTCCCTATAATGGTTGTGCATATCAACATTTTATTCGCTCATGGGTTTTGATAGTTATTAGCAATATTTACCAACATGCTATTAAACGAAAATTGTTGTTTTTGCTGCAAAATATAATGTTTTCCGTCCACATAGCGTGTATGTTGAGAAAATACGATTCCTACGAGTAGCGCTGGGTGCACTCAGCTTGTAATTTAAATTAAGGGTGACCCATTACTACATCAAACTGAGAAAATTCAACTCTACTCCGTTCTATTAACATTTGTTATTCAGAAGAAATGTGAATTTTACCATTAAAGTAGCCTTATTTGAGGTTAAACGTTTATTTTAAACGCATCGGTTTTATATTCAGACTTTGAGCTGATTTTGAGGCGGTCTAAGCTTACCAACTGCTATTTCGTTACCTAAGATATTTCTTTTAAATCTACAGTATGTTGATAATCTATTTGAGTTATTTATATTATGGTGCCAGTTTTGGTAGTATGTGTCAATTATTGAGCACTTTATTATTATTGAGCAATTATTCCGAAATTTACGTATAATTCATGTTGCTGTATCCATAAATCTGACATTCCTATTTCATCTAGAATACGTTTTATCTGACTAGCCCAATTTAGCGTATTGTATGTGCTTCAGTTTTCTATGTTCCTTTTTAAAACAGTATACATCAATTTTATCAATGAGTCGTTCTTAGATTTTAATATTTTTATCGAAAATTTTATCATTAGGAGTTTTCTATGTATATATATAATGGGTATCTACCCAATTCCCCGTATAAACCATCAAGGTTTGTACTCTTTTGTACACACAATACTTTCCTTAGGAATTTACAATGTATAGTTTCAATGTTTTTACATTCGTGATATCCAAATATTTCTGCACCATAGTTTCATATTGGGTTAACTAAGCTGTCGAAGAGTTTACATTTTTCTTTTGTATTTATTTCAATTTGATTAAATATGATGAATAAGTTATGTAAAGCAAATCGTGAATGGTCTGCAATTGTTTTCTGGCGTTCGGTTCCAGTTTCTGTTTTTATAAAGAGTATACACGTACTAAACATGCAAAACGCATGTGTAGAATACAAATCTTGTATAGCTAGTTTGCGATAGAAAAAAACGGTTTTTTAAAGATTTCTAAAAAGAAAATCTATTTATCAGATTTCAGTAAAAAATTACACAGAACTACATTTACTTCCTACCTACTCCCATTTTGACTTTCATAATTTTTAGTCACCAATTAAAATACATTTATTCATTATATTGCAATTTCATGCGTATTTACAGTTTAACGCAGGGAGGTAATCTGGTATTCCATTGATGATTCAATATAAATTATTTAACCGTTACAATCCGTTATCGGCTGGATTGAGATTGCTGTTATAAAGAAAAGTCTTAGGAGGCCCGTGTGATTCGGTTAATTTATAAACAATGTACAGCAATTAAAAGTACTTTGTCATATTCATAGACGGACCTCGTATGTGTTAAAATAAGTAGGTTGCAAATACGCATATATACCGTTATGCGTATCACGTGACCGTAAAATAGGCTGTTGCAAGTATCAAGTCTTCTAACTTGATATTTCATACAAAACTACAAATGTGTTACATAGAACAAAACTTGTTTCACTCAATTCTGATTAAAGGGCAATACAAATAGACGAGTAATATCAGCAAATTTGACCATCAAACGTTAAAAGTACTACATACCTGTACTACCGGATATTTATGGTTTTATTATAATATTTATTACATTCTACAGTTTGTACCTACATGTTTAATCAATAATCTAGATAACAGCTTAAACAACAACACGGAGATTTTAAACTAAAATAAGGTCAACGTCATGTTACAGAAACGTATCGCAATATCATGCGTAACGTCACTTAAAAGATTTTTGCTTCGAGAGTTTGGCATGAAATATTTTCAAATTAATTCCAATTACAAATTTTCAAACATTGCCCGGTCACATTGTAAAGATGGAATTGTCCTAGATACATCAATGAAAAACTTCACACTTGGAAAACATTACACACAAATACTATTTCTACAACACCTTGTCACGACATTTATCTGTTCAGGAGTCTAAACATATGAAAGTTTGCAGCATTATTCCTAGGTCGCACCTGCAGAGATCGCTCGTAACAATGGAATGCTTCATTCGGTAGATTCTCTTGTTCCTTGACTTTTCCAAGAAGATTGAGCGCCGTCTCTTTGTGAAATAAGTTTATTTCATTGTCTATAGCATGTTGTAGTTTCCTTTGAGCGGATAGCTGCAATTCACGATTTCTCAAACGTCCGTATGTTTTGTACTGTAGGAAATACAAGTAGGGGAGAGAATCTATCACTGCAAGGTCCATCCATTCACCACGTATACCTCTACATTGTATCTCTTCTGGTGAAGATCGGGTGTATTCCTGTCTCATTTCCTCCGGTACAATATTGATTTCACAAGGCAAGAATATCACACAATATGATACAATATGTCTAAAATCAGTAACATCTATTTGGTCAGCTACATTCTCAAATTGTTGTTTACATGTAAATCCCAGGTCAGAATGGCATCCACACACAGGTAACACAATATTCCTATCATACTGCTGATCCACACGACGTAATATCGCCTCTGTTACATCCATGTTACCGAAACTGTAACACACAGTTGCAAGTTTCAACAAACTAGACGATACATCAGAGTTCAGTCCAAGCTTCAACCACGTCACCACATCATCTGTCAATGGTTGGTTGATTGTTTTATAGTAAGATGCTAGCAGTGAACCTATTGTAGAGCATAATAGTGGCGCGATACTATCATACGCTTTCTGTTCTAAACAATGTAAATTGTAATACTGTTGGTTACATCTCACGTAACCACGAACGAAATATTGGAGAGAATCTTGAACGTTGTTGTTTATGTTACGCTTCATAAATAAGCGATATTCAACACAAATGCCCGTTGCTGCACGATAACACATTTCACCAGATATTATCTTCCGTATGTCTAAAGCTGAAAGTACATTGTAAAGTACGAGAATTCTGTTTAATTTCATTTGTAATCTTTGACCAACATCGTCTATATTTATTTCAAGGAACACTCTACCATTACTGTTAAGGATTTGTTGAATTACTGCTAACAAGTTGTGTTGTTGCTCCGGTGAAATTCTTCCAGCCATTAGATTATTCCCAGGAATTATAAAATGTGGACAGTTTATTAGACGGATACAATTATAGAGTATATGTAATATATAGTTGATGCAACATAACAAATTGTGTTCTTGCCAGTATGCAGGATCCGCATTTTCTATACAGTGGAATAAAATTGTTTTGCACATATAACTTGATATCACATCCTTGAATACAGGGTACGATTTAAGCAACATTTTCAACAATATGTAGCATCCGAGTTGTGTTATGTTTAAACTGAACATCAGATATCTCTCAGCCAAGGACGTAGAAATTCTCCATTCCAGTTCATCTATCCCACTAATCTTGCTACCTACTGGTACCAGGAAACATCCGGAACGTTCACACTCGGACTTCAGTCGTGCACTAGGCCATCCACTTTCACTTCTTCGATCTAACCAGGGTCTGCCCTCCCTCGGCCATTCTGGACATGGAAATGCAAGAACAAAATCTACCTCTCGTATATTGTCCCCTGCCGGTCTGTTTCCAGCCGGACCATGTCGTTCAATACCAAGGTTCCTAAATATATCATCAAAAACCGAGTTTTTCAGCACTACTCTCCCTTTAGCATCCATATGATACCTATCATCATGAACATAATTTACAGGAAGAGGTGCATCATCCCTTAACCGTTGCAAGAGACAGTACCCAGGAGCTGTATTGTCGTCTTGAACTATTAACGTGTTGGTTACACCGTGCTTCCACTCGGCCCAGTCTGATATCACGTGGTGCGAATCCTTACAAATTAGCCCATCAACATCTGAATTAATGCCCCTAGTTGTGCTGCCCTCTGACTGACTACCAAAGTTGTACACCGGTGTAGACAAAACTCCATCATTCACCAGTGAATTTATGACAACTGTAGATTCTGTAAACAAAGCACATGTTCGTCTCTTCATCACCATCTCATCATTAACACCAACATCATCGAGTACTTCTGATAATCTCAAAGAGAGGGTTTTCATGTTCTCTTGGACACTCGATATCCTGAAATATCCAGAGTACAAAAATAAACACCGTTATATGTCTTAGAACATTACCTAAAGTGAGGTAACTAATTTATATAATTTATAGCTAAATGTTTATGTTATCTTTCATAATAGAAATGATATCTCTATTTACGCTTCTGTTGCATATAATACATTGTAAACACTGAGCAAAATTTCTAATTGATCACTTTTCCACCACTACAAATATTTTTTAAGTAGGATGATACATTTGTATTTCAAGGATATTTTGCACACGGGCATTTTTACAACCGGATATGCAAAATCTTCGATAATCAATATCGCAATATTTCGTGATTTTCAATATGGAGAGTCGACAAAAAATTGTATTCCTAACGCAGCACGTGGCGAAAATGCAAAATTGATTGCATGACTGACCATGCATAATTATTATTTTGATACGTAATTTTGATTTTTTTTATGATTTGGTTGGTAAGACAAAACATACAAAATATTCCCGTGTGCAAAATATCATTAAAAATATTATCCCACTTAAGAATAGTTTTGGGGTTGAAAAGTGACCAATTTGAAGTTTTGCTCAGTGTAATAGAAAATTGGACAGGGAAGGAACCACTCAACTTAAACAGCCAAGTACAGAAAACCGATACAGAACAATGCAAACCGCATAGCAGAACGAGAAAATAAGGACACATGGTCAAGTTGTCAAAAATCTGAATAATAGGTCAAGTTTAATTAAACAATACGTCATTAATTTCATAACTATATACATGTACCCTGGGCCCAATAATACTTGTGTGCTTATAACTACAATGCACACAGGTACCTGTATCATTGAAAACCAAACAAAAAGATATTATATAAACAATTTGTCAATAGTAGCAATAATTTCAAGGTATCAACATTAAGAATTGACTATCGATATCTTCAACCACAACTTAAATTACATTCTTACAAAGCATTGCAAAAACTACTTGTGTGACAAATTCTATCGAACTTGATAAAATATTATTAATTAAAAGGCTATACTATGCAATTTAGATACTGTTTCGAAACCAATCACGTGGTGCATTCAACACAAACCAAAATGACCGCCCTAACAGAGTTTTACAACACCGAAAGTGAACGTAAAAGTTTAAGCAATGGATTTTATAAAAAAAAAATTACCAGATTAAAGTCTTCATCTAAAAAAATGATACTATGTAAATTAGCAAAATATGTACACCTAGCATTTCAAAGACGTAACTCTTACTTAGATAATCAGTAGTATTTTTGTTATCATTAATTGTTCAATAAACATGTATCGTTATATTCTTTGTACATATTGTGACTATTGTTATGTTATTGTGTTCACATTGCTCATTGTATTTTGTACATGCTCCTCTTGTGTTGTTTGCATGCCGCCTATTGTTTGTTTAAGGCGACGAACATAAATATTGTTCTTATGCTAATAAACTGAAACTGAAACTACAATATGAATGTAAATTCAGGCTAACAATCATCGCACATATAGCAATTTTTGTGTAGACCCACATCATTTCATAGATGATTTATATATGAAAGGTCGTTTGGTATGAAAAACAAAATGCACCCCAGTGACCGGTTCGTCAATTTCTGAAAATTTGTATATTTTACAAAAAAAAAATTTTTCATTATCAATGGATCAGTTGCCTGTGCTACGATGTAGCCAATAAAACAATAAAAAGCTATCGATATGTTATCATTAGAGTATAAGTATATGTATAACATCCTTGTTGCGTATTCATAATTATTATAGCCAATATTGATTGTGTATCTTGATTAACTGGATAGGGGATCACTTAACTTACGTTCAGATTTAACTTCCGTATAATGCTTAAACAACTATTTATCAAATATATTGGAATATGAATCGTAAGTCCGCTAACTGAATTATTGTTGATAGTTTAGATACATGTACCTTTACTAACGTTACTGTGGATTCAAAAAGTAATACTAATGAGGGAACTATTCCATTCGAAAAATAGCGGGGTATATAGTTAACTCAGTTACATCAATTTAAACCTAGATAAACATAGTTCATCTGACGGCCGAGCTAATGTTTATAACCGTTATCATTTGACTTTGAACGAACTGTCAGTTTGAGTTTACCATAAGTGCATTGATAAAAGATCGGTCGATAAGACACGTATACTCACGTATACGATCTATGTATATGGGCTGTTCGATAAACACGATTAAAACCCTTTCCAACTCTTGTATGAGATTTAGACTCCCCAAAAGACAAACTTTAATAACAAATGCTTATTTTGTAATTATTTTTTTCATACGTAGAACAAGTTAACAAAGACCAATATATACTGAAGTATACATACAGTTATATGATAATAAACAAGAAAGATTTTTGGGGAAACAAGTCATGCGTGACTTTCGAATACTAACACTGAAATTTTGTTTACGGTAGAGAACGAGCTCTCAAATGTTACAGAAATTTGCAAAACATAAATAAACTACACGTACGGTAAGGAATGTGTTAGTACATTTAAACTTTAAACTGCACATAGCCTATAGTAAAATTCAACATGCTTTAGCCTTGTATAAATATGTCTACACTTAAATAAATTTCTAATTGGCCACTCAATGAAATATTATATTATGCGATATATTCAATCAATATTTCTAAAATGTGGTTATTTTCATTCCATACACTTATCTATCGATTTCAAGAAATAAATTACGCATGCATGTATAAAATCATCTATGCGGAACAGTTAGTGCAAAATGCATTACGTGCACGTGGTTCACGAGCCCGACATGTTTGATTTTTGAAATTAGTTAAAATGTATTCTCTGTCGATTGGCTTAATGAAATGAATTGATACTGCCGAGAATAAATAAAATGGGGCGCGGTGAGGCCGTTAGAATGACGAGTACCAGGACCTAAATCCTGACATGTACGTCAAAACGTCATTTGAAAAAAGCGATATTTATAATAACGTGAGGTTGGGCTCGAATTTCTGCGAGAAACGTATTTTCTATCAATAAAATTGGACAGTATCAGTGTTTCGATTATTTGTATTCTTCTCAGCAATTTTTTAAAAACTAATTTGTAAAAACACGTGGACAATCAGAAATTCGTTCAATGTATGCATGTATCTGACGTCATGAGCGCGTTCCACATGGCTCATTCTCACAAATTATAGTGTTTTAAGAAAAGTCAATCAACAGGGAACAAATTCATACCAAATACGATACTATTCCAGCCTTTGCACGAGGCCAACTTGCAAATAAGCAATTTCGCACCAACCGTTACGCATGGATGATTTTGTACATGAATACGCCATTTTTTCCCGGAAATCGATAGATTAGTGCGTGGAATAAACAAATAGCACAGCCTAAAATTTATTGATATAATATATCAGCTGATATGATATTTTTTAGGGTGGCCAATTAGAAATTCGCTTAAGTGTATATACGAACAGACACTGAATTATTGTAACCATGGTTAATGGTGGTAAATCCCTATAATGGGACAATGACTAGTTTTTTCAAAGTGTACTTTCAATTGCTAGATGCGATGAGCTTGACATACCGCTAAAATGATGACACAAATTTACTCATTTGTTAAATCTAAATATAAATACAATTCAAGAGTCAATAAAACGAATGTATTGAAGCATGCTATATTTTTTTAAGTCCTGGTAATAGGCGTATTCAAATAATATCGAACGTCATGACTGATAGTCACAGTCCTCTTGGTATTTTATCAATACTATAGCTTGACCAGATTTAGTAGGCACTCCGGACATATTCCGTGCATATTTTCGGACAAAGTCGGTGCAAAAATAAACAAATATTTCCGATAAGTACCGACTACGCTTACGGAAAATAATACACGCTTCCGAAGTTTAATGAGTGCCTACTAAATCTGATCAAGCTATATCAAATATTTTCTGAGGTTATTTATCTGTAATTTTGGTGTAAACTGATTGCTTGTTGTTGGGTCAATGTTCCGTTAGCTATTATCAGGGTGGACATACCGCCTAGTCACGTGGTTCGTTCACCCTATCCACAGATGCATCGACTGAATTTGGACTTGCTGAGATATCAAGTTAATCCAAAATCATTGTTGGAACTGATCACCTAATAGCTAATGAAATGCGGTCTGTCACACGCATTACGTAAAGCTTCCAGTGAGATTTATCAATGTTCATTACCAAAGCGGGGTACTATGTAAAAATACAGGAAGTTGTTGCAAAATAATTGCTGTTACTGTGCATTTTTGTTAAACCCCTTATTTACTATGCGCCTTCTTCTAGAGTTCGGCTCATTGCTGCTTTGTTCACCCACAAAGGACATGAGTTTGTTTTGTGACTGTTGTGTTGCGTTTTGACAAATAGCCAGTTCGCCCATCCTTGGTCATACTCCTTTAATTACCAAACATTGTATGAAAACGTCAAACACATTCATGCAACACAGGCCTTGTTTTGGTTCTGATACATAAATTTTTAAACAAAGGTGAAAAGGGCCAAGTTGAATTGTTAAATTTTCCGGGGTCTTTTTCAATTCTTCAAACTGGAGTATTTTATGACATTTCAATTGGCTCGGTTTCAAATGGGATAAATGCCAAAATATAATTTTGTATACTTCATTGTGTAGCCTAACAATTGATACTATTTACTTATTCACGGGATATCTCGGCAGTATAATATCCCAAACAGTAATATAAATTTAAACATTCAAATACAGTCCTTTCAAAATTAAATGAGAACGGTTGTAAACATCGAATCGTCTGTCAGATAAATTATGTTTATCTAGGTTTAAGGGCACGGGGTATAACCTTTTTAGTGAGATTATGCATGTTTATTAAAAATCATTTTATTCTTTAGTTGGAACTTTGTTGGATACAAAAAGAACACTATTATATTGTACTACATTTAACCTTGAAGTTAAACAAAAATAAATATAAATAAAGCGTATTATTGAAGCATGACAGCAATTCCATACCTAATCTGGCTGATTCACAAAAAAAATATATATTTAATGATGTTTGCTACAGTGTATGTCATTCTTACAATATAACTCCAGAAAACAAACTCTTAATTCGTTCATGCACGTGGAGCCAGAGTCACACGGTGTTGGATGAATTACAAGAAAAAAATGGTGTCAAAATAATCTCTTGCAAATTCCACTGCAGTGTGAAACGGCCCGCCTACAGCCTGGGTCTTAATCCATGTGTTTTTTTTTCTTTTGTGCTATCCGAAATCGGGTATGTATATTCAAATGCGAAACGGGAAACATGAGGCAGACAGAAATTGTGAAAACGTCGTAAATTACGTCAAAATGACGTCACGGTCAAAATAAGATATTTTGTTAAAATTGACATATTAAAAAAAATGTTTCAGTTACCATTTTCAAACCGGTACAAGAAAAAACTTACATATTTTGTCTAACCATGTACAAAATTTCTTTGCGATAGCAGAACATTAAGAATTGATAAAAATACCCCGAAACTGTATACTTTCTTTCTGGACACCCTGTATGATTTATAATCATTTCTTATACTATTTTATACAATTGACTAAGTCCCCGAAAACAAACTTGGACTTTTAATGTCATGTTGACTTTTATTGTGAACGAGAAATATTTGCAATGAAATTGTTGTCATGCTTCAACAAATTTGCTTTTTTAAATTTTATTTGTGTCTCACCTCAAGTGCAAACGTAATATGATCATAATGTAATGCCTATTTTATCCGACAAAATAAATTTGAAAAAAAAAACGCTTTTTTGAAAGAAAATTGCACTAGATCTATTTCACTATAGATTACAATCTATTACCTTAACTAAACAGTATTCGCCGCTATTCTTTCGGATGGCATAGTTATGGAAGCCCTGGAGGGACATTTATTATTTAACAATTATAAACAATTATTATCTATCACTTAAAACTTATTACCTATTATCTATAGTTTATAATTTATTACTGAATACTACTGTATCTGGCGCGAAATTAAAATACGACTCGCGTAGATTAGTCAAAAGGATATACACAACGTAACACAAGTACACTTATGTGAAAGGCGTTCTACTCATATCCATTGCAAAGTTGAAAAGGCATTGGAGTGGAAGAACTGTACTTTTCCCAAAAGTTTTGAAGTCTTACAGGAGATGTGGTGCCTCGATATCTGTCATCGGTGAATTAAAATACTGACTTAACCTGGTGATGGAATACCTTTACGCTGGTTTTAAGCCATTTGCAATTGTTCTTCTACTGTTTTGTGAACATAACGTTATTGAGAATGCGGCATTTGAAGTAAATACTTTACATCGTTGTGGATATTTACTCTTACGTCGCAAAAAAACGCCAGCGACTTGATAGAGAGAAAAAAACAACTCAGTAGAGAATGTATCTGTTTTAGAAGACTTTAGTTTGTGCTGTCGCCGAAAGAAAGGTTCGAATGCCACATAGAAAAAGAAACTGTACAAAAGGTTAAAGTGATATTTGGCACATTGGTGGATACGACAAAATAAACAATTTGATTTATGCATTCATGCAGAAATAGAGATTATAAATAATCGGGCATAGCCTTACAATGTATGTTGTTAAATGTTTGATGAGCAAGTATCATCAATTCTCAATGTACAGTTAATTCTGATATTGAATCAACAAAAACCTTGAAGCGTGTTCCTTATAATTTCTGTGGCACTACAAACACACATTTTAGTTTTTACAACCCTTATTTTGACAGAGCCACTGCGAACCAACAAATTTAAGCCTGGTGGGGCTACCCCCAGCCATAACTTCTATAATTGTCTTTCATATTATCCATGTATCATCACTTAATGGACTTCTAAATCAATTGCTGAAATTATGATCCCGTAATCATATTGACACTGCCTCAATGCTTACTAGTCTTAATACAAGTCTATCGCCTGTGGTGGTGTCAAAATGACCCGGTGCCATTATTTGAGCTATTTATATTAGAAGGCCGCATTAGGTGATGTTATATAAAAATCAAGTAATGTAGGAGAATATTCTTGAATGTTTTCTCATATCTATGGGAACTAATGTATCATCAAGACAAAAACAATAAAGCAAATACTGTTAACTATTTTATTTAACTTTTGAAACAACAAATAACACCATACTTGGACATATAAACACTTTAACACAATATGTCGTAAACGCAAGTCGTATGGTCAATGCTCTAAATAACCTCGTTAAAGTATAATGTTTTCCTCATTCACAACAATTTCCAATATTTCTCAATACTTCTCCCGAAAGGCCGCTAGCGTATGTGCACCTTGTATTCTGATTTACTTCCCCACCATCGACCCCTTCTTTCATACGAACCAATGCTCTGAAAATAATCCAGAATAATTTATTTAAAATATATGAGACTATACTTATTTGTTATTATTATTTATTTAATATTCAAACGTTATTACTTAAAATTTATTATTTAAAAGTTATTACTTAAAACTTATTCTTTAAAAGTTATTACTTATAATTTAAAATATATCAGATTCTACTTAAAACTTATTATTTAAAATATATATCTTAAAACTTGCTGACTTTTTTTGGTTGATTGGTTTAAATGGCAATTTCAGAGGGGCAGATTCCCTGACTATCTTTCCTGGGAAAGCTCAGTACCAGACCCCATTCTCCCTGCCAAATTATTTACATAAACTTTTGCTTATTAACGTTTGCATCCTCATAGTCTGAGAGAGCTCCAGAACCCATCAACGATGTTTTAAAATTAAACGTTTCTTGGGAGCATTCATTGGACCCCATGCACTGCATAGGATTCATGTGGATAAAGCTGTGAATGGCAGCGCAGTTTTAACGGTGATACAAAATAGTTGCAAAGTAAAAACAAATCCAGTGGAGCATGTCAACGGACACCCTAAACAAGACTTTGTGTTCTCCCCAAATTTCGAGCCAGGATTTACAAATTCGATTCTATATCAATTACTAACAACAATAGTATGATTTAATATACTAGTAGATACAAATAACCAGATTTTCATATCTCCTGTAACTCATGTCCGTCTTCAAATCCCTTTGGCTCATCGTGTCTGTTTGCCGCAAAATATGGCGCGTGTCAATAACTTATAAATAATAGGTTATAAGTATTAGGTAATAAACAGCAAGTAATAAGTAATAATTGTTTTATAATTGTTAACATATAAATGTCCCTCCAGGGCTTCCGTATATAGTTCCTTCATTAGTACTACTTTTTGAATCGACTTAACTTGTTAACTCCAAAACCGACATTAAAAATGTACGAGGCTCTCATAACAAAACATGTGTATAAAGACCAAGCTTAAAGTGTATATAGAGCTATATTTTAATAGTCCTTCAATGTCAAAATAATTACTTGCATCGTTTTAAGTATGATACTAGACTACCTTAATTGCAAATTAAAACTTTGGATGGGTTCCGTGTTCTTTGCTTCGCTCGTTGAAAAATAGACGACTCTTATAACTTCATAGGGTGTTCTAGAACACTTTCGTATGAAAATGGACAGTTCGCATGTCCAATAAATCACAGAGAGATTTTCTGTTTAAACTGAAGCGAAAAATGATCTAATGGATATGAAAAAATAATTACTGTAAAACTTTTTAAAAAATCTATCGTCCGATATACGCTCTAGACACAATGACCACTACAATATATATTTCCCATGGATGTTTTTATAGACAGATTAGCCGGTTGTATTCAAGTTCAAACTTAAAATGCCTGCATACATATTCCGAACTTCAAATTATAAACGAGATTTACGCAAGGCGTAAATTTATAGAACAAACGTATTACTAGTATAATAAGATTCAAGTTTGACTTTAAAAAAAAGAAGAAATTCTCAAACCTGAACTTGAAACGATTCCACTGTAGCAATAAAATCTATGAAATCATGTTTTCTTCCTATGGAAATTTTCTTCAATATGGCTGATCAAAATGACATCAGCTGGAAAAAACCTAAAAATTTTGATTTTTACTTCCGCTTTTAAAACATTTTTAAAATGAGAGATAACTCAAATATTGTTATATCTATATAGTAATCAGTGATGACGGGGTTATCTTTCTTTATAAATAATAAGGAATACACGTTGAATTATATTTTACGATAATAAGTCATACAGTGATCAGATTTTACTTACATGTGCTTTCAATAGCAATAAATGATACAATTTTATTTTTAAGGTAATCCGATAAGTCATACATGTATAGTGGTTTGGTTCACAAAAATGTATACGCTGTGAAGATGTATCATAATCAGTGCCCTTGACTATCAGTGATTAGGTTAAACCATCAATGCCTATGACAGCGAGTGAATTACGGTTTGCTACTTAAACTAAGCACAGTCACAGGTAACTGATCGTTGAAAACGAAAAAAAAATATTTTTTTTTGAAAATTTATATTTTTCTTCTTTTTGTTTTCGTTTTCAACGATACAGTTACCTGTGATCACAGCTCAAGGAAGGCCAATGCGTCTGAAGTTAGAAAAAAACTATTTCCCAGCACATGCCCATGCAATTAAATAAATGAATATCATGTAGATACTAATTTAAAGTACCCACACACTCTAATAAAAAATAATTATGAAGGTATGTAACTGTCCTAACCATGGACTTAAGTTTCAAAGTTGGTTTAGAGAACATATTTCCGTAAGAATAGCTCGTGTGTACTTTCGTTTTGAACAAAGTATTTCAGCCCTTCCTAATTCGAATTTCAAGCGAGCGAAACAATTTAGATATCAAATAATTAAAAATGCCAAATCCCCCTGAGTGCCCCCCCCCCCCCCGGCGGGCAAAATATTGACCCGTGCATTAATACTGTTTGTATGCAGACAAGTTTGTTGTTATTTTTCTTCTTTTGATTTGACATTACGCAGTAATTCTGATTGCAATGATAAACTGCGTAGCATACTTATGGTCATCCAAATCATTATGTAACTTATGTGAAATATCGTCTCAGTAGACTATTTATGTTGAACTTGTCGTATGTTAGTCAGTGTACCGAATTTCATGAAACTTATTGCATATAATTATCTTCTTCATCTTCTTCTACCATGCAATTTGCAGGGCCCACTCTGGGGCAAATGTAAGAGACAGATGTGAGATACAAGGTGCGATACCCTAACTCGTTCCGAAAAGATTCCTTGGTTCTTTTACGTGCCCGGTGTAAAGCACCGATACACGCGAGACTAGCCCTGGGTTACCAACCAGGATCATCTCTAATATGTGACTTGCCAAACCCACTGCAAGGTCAATGTCACATTTGAAGGTCATGGGAAGACCTCTGCAGCTTACATTTCTCGATGTCCGCTATATGACTTTTTTAACGCCAGGACCAAATTATATGAACTTACAGCAAATGTGTAACTGATGACGTCATCTACAGAGCCCATGTTTCGACCATACGGGATGTAGGTAATGCCACTAGGTCAATGTCAATGTCACTACAGCTCTGACAATAAAAAAGTAGTTCCAATGATCTGATCACAAAAAGTAGTTCCAACAGATGTGTTGAAAATAAAACTTTGACACGACACAATAGTTGGAATAGTTAAGTTTTATTTTTCAACCATAAGTTAGGAAATTACAAATCGCTGGCTTAGAATGACAAGGTTGTAAGTACAAAATCGATATTTTGGAAAAATCAATGAAAACCCGTCTGAAAATTATATTATAATCTTTACTTATGGTAAAACAAGCTGTTTCAACTTCAGTTTGGTCAACATGACATGTTCCCATTTTCATGAAAATATGCTCATACGAAGCTATTTGTGGTGTTGATTTTCAATATGTTGTACTTAATACAACCTTCTCATTTTAAGCCAGCGAAATGTTTACCTCCTGATGTACACTCCAAGATGGAAAAAGACATTTTAATACTGACAAGTTTGGCAAATAAAGTGCGTAGATATACATTATACAGGGCAACCCCTGCTGAGCGGCCATCCATAGAGCAATAACCTCTCGTAAACAAGCAACATTATCAGAGTGTTCAATAAGTAACAATTTTCTATGATTTCTAGCTCTTCGGAGCAAACACAAAACTACCATATAGAACAAAGGTTATGCTAGTACTAGTACTTGGGGATGTTAAAACATTTGAAGGGAAAACTAAGACTTTTCTAAAACTCTTTTAAAAAAATCTTCAGTGTATCACATAAACAGACATATAAACAAAAAATCCGTAATTTTCTGACATTGTTTTAAAGCATTATTTTAGCTACAAAAAGCATTAAGAAAACATGGGTCACTTTAGGTTTGTCGCAGCCAATGTCGCAAGACCACATAACCAGGTCTTACTTTCAGTGGTGTCAATCTTCCTGATTAATCCGGATGTCTTCATTTTAATATCCAGGAAGAGCTAAGATAAAAATTATTTGATGAAAATATCTTCAGAAATGGCAAACTTATGGTCAATTTAGTCTGTTTTGAAGGAATTTCAAAAGTGATTGAAATATGGAAACAATGTGATTGAAGTTCTCTTGTTTCTGATTTCAAATTTGGTTCAGTTGACACCTATGCACTTTACAGTCGAGTTTTTTTTTATTAACCATCATCACTATGCCTGTCACACATTGTTGAGACGTCACTATGATCATCATTGTCCGCTTTGTTTCTTCACCAATCAGCATGTTAAAAGCAAACTAAAAGATGAATTAACTCTCTATTCCTTTTCTGTCTTGTTCATAAAGTTGCCGGCTAAGAAGAACCCTCCACAGATCCATGCAAACAACCATGCAAATATGTTAAGATAGAAGGCTGCGTGGTAATCCAAGGCATCTTGTTTAAGCTTCTCAACGTATATTGCCATTGCTAGCATGTAGAAAAATCCTGTTAACAGTAAATAAAACATTATATTAGTTTAATCATGATATATCAAGCTCAAAATTGTTTTATTATTAACCTGGCCAATATGTTCATACGTATAGAAAAATAACATATTTTACACACAGGTAACAGTATCGTTGAAAAATAAATTTAAAAAAATAAATTGAAAACAAAATGTTTTCTCGAAATTTAGGTATACAAATGTATCCGTTTTTATCAATTGAATCAGCCTCAGCCTCAGCCTCAGCCTCAGCCTCAAATACAATAACTTCCTTTTTTATCAACCAAATGCTCTGCAGGTTTTCAACCTGGTATTTGAAAGGTACTCTGTTAAAATTACTAAACTTGACAAATACTTTCAAAAGAAATCAACAATATATTTGAGCTTGAGTCAAGGTCTAAAATCTAATTCCTTGTGACATCGGGGCCTGTGAATTGGTGTTAAGGGAATAAAGTACCATCGGATAGACTAGACTGGTTCCCTGTCCTAAATCTTACAGTGGTTTAATGTAATGAAAGATATAGGTACCGGGAACCAGACTACGGATAGACGGACGCTTAAACAGAAGCTTAATTTATATTTGGTACTTTTTGCGCAGGGTGCGTGAGCACACTGTTCTAGATTAGCGTAAAACTAAAATGGGATTTTGATGCTAAAAATAGATAAAAATGGTCATTCACTGGGATGACTTCGGGCTTTATCGCCTTGTTAGTAAACCTACCAGCCGCTATTGCCAGCCCTCCTGCGGGTAATAATAGCACCCTCATGTCTCGTTTACACGAATACACCGTGCCAAGAATACACGTAGCACCCATAAACAAACATCCCAGTATCATCATCGCTCTAACAGCTTTAAAACTCCTTTGAACTTCATCGGTAACTGAAAAAATACCAAAGTTAAACATTGTCGTTTGTAGCAAAACCACTCTGAACTCAAATTCGACCTGGCGGTCTTTTTCAAGAGCTATGATACACTTTCTATTTTTGTATGGTATGTAGACAAATAGAAGGTAATAAATATGTAGAAAAACTAGAAAGTGCATCATAGCTCTTGAAAAAGAGTAGTTTTGCTACAAACGATATTGTGATCCCCTGTTAGGGATATAATTATACTAGATTAAAACCGTTCGAAGTCTTTGCATTGTTATAGGCATTTGACTTCCTAGTCACCGTTAGTCCCAAATCGTAATGACTCGGGCATTTCCGCAACTGAGAAATACGGTTTCGTTAGTTAAACGCCAAGGAGTTCCGATTGCAATAGTCTCTTTACGTACCCTAAAGAAGTCTTCGCTTTAGGGTATGTAGGGACTATCTGTGACTAAAAAAAATCCTTTATTCATACGCCGTTGAAATCAAAATCAACTACACAACGTTAACAAACAAACCACTGTATGACTTATTGTGATAGTATGTAATTTGCAAAATGTATGACTTATTACGAGGAAAGAAATTAATAACTTTCAATCACACATACATATGACTTGTTGGGTGTTATACAAATTCAACATGCATTTCTAATTACAATAATCGGAGCTTGACTCGTTCATTCACAGTGAATAATAAAGTAGTCAATGTCAGTCATAGACTTAAAAAATAGATTTAAACAAAAAAATGAAAAACAGATTTTTTTTCACTATTTACCATTATTATAATCTACGCAGATGTACATAGTAAAAAGTGAAAAAAAATATGTTTTTTATTTTTTTTTAAGTTTATTTTTTAAGTCAATGACTGATACAGCCACGTGTGGGAAAATGTATCAGAAATAAAATTGTTTAAAAACTTACAGTCATTGAAATCAAAATCACACGTTTTCTGGTTTAGTGATTTTATTTCGACACATACACTCCAGAGTCCCGTGTGAGTATAAAAGTCCACACCACTTTCAGTCACATCACCGGCAGTCCAATACACGATTCCACAAGCAATCCCTCCAAGGGACAATGTCAGTCCCATCAGGGAGATACCGCCCCTTTCCAGACCCATATTCATTGTTATTTAATATTATTATTCAATTTTATTTTCCTAAAGTTTGTAAGAATTCTTTTTCTTTTTATTATTTTTATTATTTTAAAATTATTTTTTTCCAACTTTTCAGCTCAATGAATAAAACACAACCTTGCTCAGCCAGCGCTTTGACTCTAATACTACTCGGGTGAAACTCTTCTTAAATTTATTCTGTGACCATTTGTTTGATTTAGTTTCATAAGTTAACACACTTGTTCAAAAAAATATAGCTAGGTCAAGCGTGTTCAAACGACTTACTTGGTTACAGGTACTGTATGTCAAAATATTTTCGATAATTCACTGACCGTAGTTTGAATATTGGTCTGTATGACGTCAGAATATACTACATTGTATAGCTTGGCTATTTTGACCTGACCCTAACCTTTATGCAAGAATATATTACAAGGTTCTTGCTTTGAATATAATATTATCAATTTCCGCAAGCAAATCGTGCAATATCGGCGTTTAAGATTTGTGTTTGCATTATAGGATCTCGAGCGTTTTCGTGATACTCCCCCGATTATGAAAACATACAATCGGTCTTGTAAACGTAGACAATATATCGACTGTGAAATTATGGTAATCAATAGGTCAGGCTCATGTATATATGGCCAAGATATACATACAAGTTTGTATAGCTTGGCTATATTGACTTGAGCCTGACCTTTATGCAAGAATATATAACACGGTTCTTGCTGTAAATATATCAATTTCAATTTTGTGTTTGTATTACATCTCGAGCATCTAATATGAAAACATACAATCGGTGTTGTAAACGTAGACAATGTATCGACTGTTAAATTATGGTAATCAATGAGGTCAGGCTCATGTCAATGTGGCCAAGCTATACATACAAGTTTGCTCAATATTATAAATCACGCTGAATGAAATATTTCAAAATTGTAATAGATATTTCTAATTGGCCACTCAATGAAATATAATATTATGCGATATATTTAATCAATATTTCTAAAATTGTGGTTATGTTCATTCCATGCACTTATCTATCGATTTCAAGAAATAAATTACGCATGCATGTATAAAATCATCCATGCGGAACAGTTAGTGCAAAATGGCTTAAGTGCACGTGGTTCACGTGCCCGACATGTTTGATTTTTAAACTAAGTCAAAATGTACTTTGTGTCGATTGGTTTAATGAAAAGCATTGATACTGGCGAGAATAAGTAATATGGGGCGCGCTGAGGCCGTTAGAATGACGAGTACCAGCACCAAAATCCAGACATGTACGTCAAAACGTCCTTTTGAAAAAAGCGACATTTATAATAACGTGGGGTTTAGTTCGAATTACTACGAGAAACATATTTTCTATCAATAAAATTGGACAGTGTCGGGGTTTCGATTATTTGTATTCTTCTAAAAGCATTTTTAAACTAATTTATATAAACACGTGGCCAATCAGAAATTCGTTCAATGTATGCATGTATCTGACGTCATGAGCGCGTTCCACATGGCTCATTCTCACAAATTATGGTGTTTAAAGAAAAGACAATCAACAGGGAACAAATTCATATCAAATACGATTCTATCTCAAGCTGTGCACGAGGACAACGTGCAAAAAAGCAATTTCACACCAACCGTTACGCATGGATGATTTTTTACATGAATACGCCATTTCTTTCCGGAAATCGATAAATTAGTGCATGGAATGAACAAACAACACAGTCTATTATTTATTTATATAATATATCAAATGATATAATATTTTTTCGGGTGGCCAATTAGATTTATTTTATTATAATTGATGTGCGGTAATGTTACTGGAGTTATATAACCTGGTCGCTATAGGTTATACACGTTGAATTGTATGTATTTCAATAAGCCATACACTGATAAGCTTTGTACGCTGTTGTATATATCGCTGGCTTAGAATGAGAAGGTCGTAAGTGCCACTTACTACCATATAAGACTTTAAATACATACTTGAAATCTGCATCATAATGCGCTTCTTATGAGCTTATTGTCATGAAAATCGGAACTTGTAATGTTGACCAATTTAAAGTTGAAAAAGCTTGTATTTCCGTAAGTAAAGAGTAATTGTCAGTCAGTGTTTCTTGTGTTCTCAAAATATTGATTTTGTAGTTACGACCTTCTCCTTCTATATAAATCTTTAAGCTTCTGTATAATGTGCAATAAGTATCATTTTCCGACTCCAGTCCACACAAAACTATTTGTTTCTATGATAAATCGTATGAAAGTTTATGACAAAATTCTACGTAATACCGGGACACCCCTCGTACAATAGGATTTTGTGCATAGCCAAAATAATAGAAAAACGAGCAAATATGCATATAGCCTCTTTATACAAAAAATTATGTGCTCTATAAAATGACCCCCAAAAAATAATGAATATATCAATAGTTATAGCCTACTGTTGGTGTAAATAATGAATGCGGGTCACACCGAGGACAACTTTATTTGCAATTATCTTTTTATTTAACGCAAACAATACACTTCGACTAAGTTTGACATTATTACTGGTTTATCACGTAGAAATAAAAATCAAAGTACTGAAGTACTGAAAGGCTGGCGAACTGCAAAGGGGCAATAGTTTTTCAAGTAATATAACATCAAGTGGTTTTCTAAGTCGAAAGAGAGGTAAGTGCAGGACGAAAAATAAAATTTAAAAAAATATATAATTTTTGGAGCCGCCGTGATTTGATCGCTGGACCTTAGCATCAGAAAATTACTAAGCGAGTTGCTTAACCACTCGGCCACGATCTCGTTAGAGAGTATTGAACTAAGTAATTTAACATAATAAAATCATTGATGCACGCGCTATATCGCGTTCGTAACGCGTAGTAATAATTAGCAACGCCTTAAAACACATTTTCTTTTAATTTCATACAATTTCCTTCCATTACAAAAAGAAACAAATATATGACAATCGAACAGATTAAATGAAACAATGAAAGTTTAATGTTCTAATATTGCAAAACTGATTAACGAGCAGGGACTATTTTCATTGAGTGTATAGATTCTGTGTTGTCAGTTTTGGGAGTAAATACACTGTACATCTCAGTGGAATTCATTTTTGGCTTTGCAATAGGTCTGGCGACATCGCCAGCCTAATTAATGATACGAGGGGGAAATGCGGGAGAAATATTCGAGGGCTGTTCGATATGTATTGTCTTTGCACGTAAGACTCGAGCTTGTTCCGTCCCAAACGGTTTACGGTTTACAAATATCGATAAATCTATTCATTAGCTTTACATTGGTACCAATTTCATATAGTTTTTTTTGTCTTTTATCGCAATTTAAGAGGATGTTAAAAGGTGCTACTCGTAGACACTAGGGATAATCATGGCCGACGAAACCAGATTAAAATAAGCCTAACAATGAGCCTATCTAAAGCGTCGCGCTGTATAACATAACTTGCATAAATTTCAAAACGAAATTGTTAGTGCGTTAATAGATGGTTCATTCTCATATAGAACAGTTTCTAAATAGAAAATAACTTTTTTGAGGATAGGAACAGCCATGAAAATGACCCGAATTCTGGTCAAAAGGCGAATATAGCAATGAGGATATTTCATGTCCGGATGACTTTGTGTGCCTTTTTCATTATCATTAGGGGACAGGCAATACAATTTCCCGGTACCTAAGGGTAGACGGATGACTACCATGCCCTACCGACCGTGACAATGTTTCCAAAAAATACAAGTTACTTTTCTAAATCTGCGAAACGAGTAGTTCGAACTTCACGAATCTGCTTAAAACCACGACTTTCTGCCACTGTGCTGGTAATTGTTACCGAATATTTGAAGACAGAAGGTATGATAATGTTACAAAATCCTCTTAAATCTCCAGAGTGGACACAGTGTCACCTTTTCCATTTCATAAAACTTAAAATAATGTTTGCGGGACGAAATTATGTTATTGAAGAAATTGATGGTTCAGCAATTTCCCAGTGCCCTCAAAACACGCTTTTCAAAAGAAAAAAAGTTCAACAGTTAGGCTGCTCAAGCACCCTTTGACATTTCAACTTCCCCTGGTCATTGGGCTACATATGGAAGCCTACACTCGTGTCTCCCTGGGAAGACTATTTCTCTCCTGTGGTGTGGCAGCCAACATCGATCTACGGCGCCCAGGAATAGTCACAGCCCTCACAGGTACCATTTTACACCATGGTGGAGTGGAGCTGTGGGTCTTGCTCAGAGAAATTAACCAGAGGGGGTCGAACCCGGGACCTCTCGATCCCGAAGCGCGCGCCCTACCTCTAGGCCACCGCTCCCCACAATTTTCACGTATTTCAAATGTGGGTAAGATGGTGAAAATGTGTATATGATCGCAGGGAGAGTAGCTCAAAGAAATGTAATAATAAAATTATAGATATCGGGTTTAGTTTGTTTTTCCAAGCCCAAGTGATAATACATATCGAACAACCCTCGTAGTAGTCCAGGTGAGAGTCACCTAAACCTTGCTATATAGTATGAAGTTTGTTTTATTGCTGCTCTGAGTTGTCAAGGTATTGAAGGTCTCAAAACCGTTTGATGCCCTTCAGGCATCATTGGGGAACTTTTTTATTGGGGGTTAAAGATAACCTCCAAAATGGCGATTTTTAAAAATTAAATACAGACTATAATTTCATATAACATTTGTACTAGGTATTGTTATAGTGTATACGTATTTTTGGATATTGGACTAGTTATACGAAACTGACCTAATCTCTCACCCCAAGTTACAAAATACTCTTACTGCTACCAATAAATAAATTCCACACATGAAAGCAGTAAATATCACAACGTCCTAGCTATTATTCAATATTTAGTTTTATTTACTCAAAGAATTTATTTTGCAAGGTTTAAATAACTGTACGGTTGTTTAATATGTTAGTTTTAACGATGTGTGTAAAACGCCAAGGAGATGACGTAAAACTAGCATTTAACCCCAAGGCACTTTCAAGAGTTTAATAGTTCAAATTTGAAAAAAGTTAATCGCTGGTTAGAAAGGCGACCTGGTTTACATTCTATTCCATTCAATTTAACGTGGAAACGAGATAGCGACCACCCACGCTTTGCTTATTATGAAATCTTGCATTTCAAAATGTCTTACCTTAAATATTTATCTAAATTAGCAACGGATCATTCGTCAATGGTTTACACATTCCTTAGATAGATAGATAGATAGATAGATAGATAGATAGATAGATAGATAGATGGCGCAAAAAAGAGCTACACCTACATGCAGATCTTATTTCCATTGCGGTGATATGTGGAATGATTATATGACATGTAAATATATAGAAAAATAATAACGGATTAGTAATGTACGCGATGTTAACACATTGATAAAAATATGAAGTAAATCCCCTGAGCGTAAAATAATCCAAACATTAATGAAAAAATGAACCTGCTCCCAACAATTTAAATATCAGTCAAAAAGTGATGTTTCAATTTAGTTTTAAAAGTCGATAATGATCCAGAGTCTCTGATACGTTGTGGCAACTTATTCCACAGGGAACATCCTTTATAAGCAAAAGATTTGAGTCCAAAGCCGTTGACCTTTGGAACTGCAAATCTTTTGCTGTCTGACAGGGAAATATATCCTTGACGATGGATCAAAATTTCTCGCACAAGGGGGGGGGGCTTCACAAAACGCTGAAATAACTGGTTGAGAAAGAAGGGTTTTTATTATATTTTGTCTGCTTCACAATTTGCGCCTACTATAATGTTAACTTGAAAGGTAGCATCGCTATACCTTTGGAGATTGTTGAAAGGTCACATCGATATACCTTTGGAGACTGTTGAAAGGTAACATTGCTATACCTTTGGAGATTGTTGAAAGGTAACATTGCTATACCTTTGGAGATTGTTGAAAGGTAACATCGCTATACCTTTGGAGATTGTTGAAAGGTAACATCGCTATACCTTTGGAGATTGTTGAAAGGTCACATCGCTATACCTTTGGAGATTGTTGAAAGGTCACATTGCTATACCTTTGGAGATTGTTGAAAGGTCACATCGCTATACCTTTCCAGATTGTTGAAAGGTAACATTGCTATACCTTTGGAGATTGTTGAAAGGTAACATCGCTATACCTTTGCAGATTGTTGAAAGGTAGCATCGCTATACCTTTGGAGATTGTTGAAAGGCATCGCTATACCTTTGGAGATTGTTGAAAGGTAACATTGCTATACCTTTGGAGATTGTTGAAAGGTAACATCGCTATACCTTTGGAGATTGTTGAAAGGTAGCATCGCTATACCTTTGGAGATTGTTGAAAGGTAACATTGCTATACCTTTGGAGATTGTTGAAAGGTAACATCGCTATACCTTTGGAGATTGATGGTAATCAATAGACAACAGTGATATCGGACGCTGTTATATTATATTTTATTTTCTCCAATGCTTGAATACATGTACATACACTTTACATAATTTCCACATACAATACTACAGAACAAGAGCTGTCACTAGACAGCGCGCTCGACTATTCGCAGCCATTTGTCAGAAAAAATATAAGTTCAAAACAGGCCATTTAAAATTTGTATTATATTGAAACGTGAGTTACGCTACTTAGTTGACTACATGGCAATGAAAGCTAATGTACAATGGTTGTTGAGGCATGGCAATTATCTCAACACTGGACTATTAACAAATATTTGTCAGTGAAAATGATTTTAAGACTTCAAGCGGCACTGTACTCTATTCAAGAAATGTGTATGTATAAGGGAATTGTATACATCCACTGACATAACAAAGTTTCTACAAAATAATCATATGAGTAAGATATGATTTGTTAAAGGAGTCAATTTTTAAACAAAGGTGACAAATTAAAATAATAATGTAGAGGATACAGTCATGTAATAAATCAGTGATGAGTTTAAAGTAGTTTAGTAATTATTTTTAGTATTGAATACAATACCATGCCAAACAACACAAGTTTGATATCCTCGCTGGATAGTCAAAACCTCGTATCTCAGGTTTGTATGAGCGGGGAAACAGGAGACCGTTTTGCTCCTTATGTCAAAATATCGTAGCTCTGCACCAATCATTTTCTTAGATATACGTCATATGACACATTCAAAACCTCGCACCCATTTACTTTTGGTAACAAAATGTGAGATCTCGGCCAGATATGACTATTTGGCATTAATTTGTCAAATTCATCTACAGTTTCGGGTGAGATACAACCTTTTGACACATAGATACAACCTTTAGACACAGAAAAAAGGCAAACACCTATCACTGTCTAAAATTTTTACTACCTAGCAACAATATTCTACTTATCACATAAACATCATATAAACAAAGAACATCACATGTCATTTGCAAAGTATGTAAGCACACTGTGCAATATGATTTTTTTATTGCATAGTAGGAAAGTGTACAGATTTGTGATAAATGTAGGTATTAACAAGTTTTAGATTCAGCCAGAGAACTAAACTGGGAGGATAAATACAATACAAGTTAGCAATAGTGAGCAATACATGTAATACAATATTCTAGTGGTTAACCTAAATATCTATCTTAAGAATTCAAGCCTCAACAAAACAATGTGATATTTTCAGTTTACCATATTAGACAAATAATGTGTGTATTATACGACATCATTAAACTGGCAATCATTTATATGTGAGAATTTGTTACTTTGTACTTGTTCAAAGGGGAAGTTAAACTTGTCAATGCAATATCATTGATAGTAGGTGAGATATGGTTTGAATGTAACTTGCATGCAAAACTTTAACCAAGGAAAGTCTAAGTTAAAAGGGGCATAACTTGAATTAAACTAAAAATGGAGTTATTACAATTGACGAGTACCATTGACTAATGATGATAAACAAGTGTTATAAGTTTCAATGCAATATCATAAATAGTAACTAAGATATGGCGTGAATAGAACTTGCATGTAAAACTTGAACCAATAAACTCCTATGTTAAAAAGGGGCATAACTGAAATAAAAAATAATAGAGTTATTGCCCTTGACTGATACCATTGACTGATTATGGTAAACAAGTGTTGTAAGTTTCAATGCAGTATCATGGATAGTAGCTGAGATATGGTCTGAATGAAACTTGCATGCAAAACTTTAACCAAGAAAATTCTATGTTAAAAAGGGGCATAACTCAAATAATAATCATAATAGAGCTATTACCCATGACCGGTACCATTGCCTTATGATGGTTAGTAAGTGTTGTTAGTTTCAATGCCATAGCACAGATACTATTTGAGATATGGCCTTATTAGTAACTTGCATGCAAAACTTTAACCAAATTTTCTAAGTAAAAAAGGGCCATAATTTGCATTAAATGCATGCAAGAGTTATCTAACATGGTTGATTACATGACAGGGAAAGCCAGTGCAAAGTTTCAATCCAATATATGCACTGGTTATTGAAATATAACCAAGGTTAAAGTTTTGCATGCAAAACTTGAACCATATGCAACGCCAACGCCGACGCCGACGAACAAGTGACTGTAATAGCTCTCATATTCTTCGAATAGTCGAGCTAAAAATGGCAAGCTATGAACCAAACCCTTATTTTATACCCCTAAAATGCTGTTACTAGAACAGCGTCAGATATTTTCGACTATATATATTATGTCATCGCACATTGGGTAGCAGTAGATAATAACAAGAGGTGTTTGGAAAACATGCATGCACTCCATGACAGCCCAAAAGTCAAAAATGGTAATTGTCAAAGTGATGTTTGACCTACTCACATAATAGGGGTCATCTACTGCTGCTGACCAACCTCCATGTAAAGTTTGAAGATCATAGGACAAATATTTCTTGAGTTATTGAACGGAAACCTACCCACCAATATGAAGCCAAAACATTTTTGTCAACAAACCATCTGGATGTTTTATTACATTTTCTTCCATCTTGTTTTCCACATTTGGGAATCAACAAAAGTGCTCTAATTGCATCATTCTGTAGAGAGGTTACCAAGTTATAGCTTATTAAAGTATCAGTTTAAGACTTAATGTGACTTTAAGGAAAGGTATGTTACCATGGCCATGAAACAGTCCAGGAGAAGTGGTTACTATAATAGGTGAATAAGTTGATGTAGACCCTTCATAACAGATACATAACTATGACAGACATTGTTAAATCTGAGTCAACATAAATCTATGTATATAATATGGGGCAAAAAATATTCAAGCTCCATTGAACAGAGACATTAAATTACCATAAAATTCCACCATTTCATGGTAGGGCATAAAAACAATAACCATGTACTTGTTTATTAACTATATTTAAAATACATGTATTAATTCCACTCAAACAAACTTGTTTATTCACTATATTAAACATATTAAATCCACTCAAACAAACACAATTCTTTCAAGTACTACATGTAATACAAAATTAAAATAAAAATATATACCTTTGTTGCGTTACACAAATCATGACACAAAATGAATGCACCTAGGTTGCGGACATTGCCTTGAACCTCCAAAGCAATTGCTTTTATCCATTATTTATTATTTGCTACCAAATTTCTGAGCAACTTTCCATCTATAAAAACAGTCATTGAACTGCAAGCAACCATGACCTTGGCCTTTAACCCTTAAATAATTGCATTATTGTAAGTATGTTAGCCTTGTAACATAAAGACCTCACTCACTCACTCACTCACTCACTCACTCACTCACTCACTCACTCACTCACTCAAATTATAAGGGTCATACAGTTGTGTTAGCCAACACACCAAATATTTAGGGTCCTTCTTTAGTTCATGATAAGTAACCATCAGTTCAACAAACAGACAGATATATGGTGTGTGCATAGTAATATTAACAGGGACATAAGTTGAAACTAGAGATGTTGGATAATCATGTATGTCCCCATGGCAGACACATTAGAAATGGTAAAGTGTTCAGTGACCTTGATCTTTGACCTACTGACCTCAAAATTAATTAACCTCTACTGTTGCTGGTAAACCTCCAGGTAAAGTATGAAGATACTAGTGTTTTTGAGAAATTGAACAGAAACAATTTGGTGTACCAACCCACATGTGTAAAGCAATATAGGGGTATAATAAGGGGTTATAATAACGCTACAGCAATGAAACAATTTTTACAAAATTATTATAATAAGACCAGTCTTATAAAACTGGTTGAAATAGTGAACCGGTTCAAGCATTTAAGCAATGGACCCTCTTGGTTCTAAAAATCAAAAATTTGGGGCATTAAACTTGCAGAAACCTGAATCATTTCAAAATAATTGAAATTATTTTTTTAGCAGAATTTAACAGTCTGGACAAGAAGTTAAAGTATATTTTAAAGTACAACATCTAAATAACACATTTAAACAAGAGATCAATTTTGGCACGTACAAAGCATATATGAAAATATGAAGTTTAACTTCTGAAATCACAGACTAAGTCTAGTATAACAGAGGACCATTACAAAATTATATCCCAACATACAAATGACAACAATTATAATAATATGGTCACATTGATATTGACCTCAAAGAGTTCTCATTATCAATATTATTGTAACAGGTGTAATACGAAGAATTTGACCTGATTCTTTATTCAAATCTCTATTGCTGTCGATTCAATACTAAGTAATACTAATGAGGGAACTATCCTATTCGAAAGAATTGCAGGTACTAACGTTAACTCAGGTATACCCTGAGTTTAACCTAGATAATTTACCTGATCGACGAGCTAATGATTACACCTGCTATCATTTAACTTTGCACAGACTGTAGCATAATTTAACAGCTGATTTATTGTCTGTATTTATAACTCACTTACTCAGGTTGTATGTATTCATAAACGAGACGTATCACAAAGACACCCAGGGTGAAGTGGAAACAATAATCTAAAGGACCGATATTGCATGTCGATATGTTATTGCATGTCGATATTTACGTATACACCACAAGAACCGTGTAATATATAAATGCTTAAATATCAGGATCACATCAAATTCTTCGTACTTTACATAAAGCTAAATTAGGACCGAATCACTTCTTGGCTTAATATACAAATTTATATAAAATATACCAGCAATATCTGATATAAAGCCTAAAACATGTAACTTTAAAATTAATTACACATTAATTCCCCTTTAAGAAACTTCAGATATTCGTACGATATCTCAGATATATTACAACATTTTTAACATTCAACTTTTTTATTTAAACAACATTTTTAACATTTTACTAAAAAACAGATAATGAAACATAGGACAATGTAGGCAGTTTTAAACGGAAAAAGCCAAACAAAAAATGTACAAAAAAGAAAACCACAAAGACAATATGCATACACCTACAATGCCCATAATGATCATATTAACATACACCGGTTTATATGGATTCAGGATTGTCATAATAAAAATAATAATAAAGACTTTACAAGCCTTGACCTCAGCTAATTCCGTGTAAAATGTCTACAGTGCATCCAGGATAATGTGATGTTTATAAACATTGACCGGTTCAGCCTACTGTTGTACAATTGGTGGCTTAGACAAACACATACGGTCAATTTCATACTAAAATAACACTGATAAATCGTGCTCACTCCAGTAATCCACTTTATGGACCATTCCAATGTTTACCGCCTTTCACATTATCCTGGGCACACTATACATGAATGTATATGATACTATATAATAAAGGGAAACACAAACATAACTAGAGCTGTCACCATTTGCCAGACTTATATACACCCTGCTGGCAAAGGGTCATAATTCTAGCAAAAATCATTGCAACACTTATTCTTGCCTTCACGCATATAATTATACATGTTAAGGTTGTTCATGTGTGAAAATTTGAAGGAAATGCTGCAAAATTGTAGGAAGAGCTGCGTCCATACAAACAAATGGACGGACAGACAGACTGAAATCAGTATACCCCCTTTAACAACATACATTGCATAGGGGGTATAAAAATAATAAACACCAATTACCTTTACATAGGACATTCAAAGCATTTTTAGCCAAATTGTTAATTTTGTTATAACATCCCAATATATTATTACTACATAATGTAAAATCGAATAATGTCTTAGTTATAAATTAAAATATAAAGTTATGAAAAATTTGTGGTACAGTAACAACAGAGACGGGGTGTCAAAATATTTATAGACTATGGACAAATACAGTAAACCTTGTAACTTTCGCGAATACTATCTTTCGCGTTTGGCTGTTTGTCCACATATTCACGACTACAAATTTTTGAAGTTTTATGTCTCCTGCAATAACCATATTACTGTTTTGAACACTTTCGCAGCTACTTAATTTCACAAAATTCTACATCTTGTGACCCCGTAATTAAATCGCATGAAATTTCTTGTTTTACAGTGTCTCAATACAGATTATGTACCTGTATACATTTCTATTATAATGGATTCAACATATCATTTGCGCCACAATGGATATCACACATAACAAATTGTGACCTAGAATAGGTTAGTAAAAACATTTTTTCAAATAATTTTCTTTCTATTTTTACATATTTCTAAATCTGACAGTCTGAGAGCTACTTTACTAAGGTAAAGGATATCAAATACATATACTTCATGTATGATGCAGTTGTTTTCACATTTTCTGAATTGTCTCACTAAGTCATAAGATAACAAGTACAACTTTACAATATGAAACCTCATTCCTTGGGTTTTCCATCACTATGAGAGTAAGAGTATCCAAATTCCGTTGTTATTGCCGGACTTTTTACTTTTATCATGACCGAGTATGAGGCAGCCATGTGGTTGAACCCAGGAAACCCTGACCCTACCGCCCACAAAGCAGATGATCTAAAACTAGGCTATTGAGGCGGAGGGTTTCCTAGTAAGTCTTATTATAAAGACCACCATATTAGGAATAAAAAAGTACATTCATGTATGATTGTGCTTTAAGCAAATATACATGAATGCATCAGTATTTCCAAAATTAGGAGTTTCGTCCTAAATTTAGGAAAAATAAGTTCTGAAGTAGGGAAAAATAAGTCTTAAAGTTAAACTTTAAAAAATAAGACCTAAAGTTAGGAAAAATGAGTCCTAAACTTAGGAAAAATAAGTCCTAACTGTGCCTTTGATGTATTTTCCACATTCTGACAGATTGCAGTACTTTACAAATGGCGCGCACGTCTCACATGTGATAAGATGTCCGCATGGTAAAAATACGATACAGACAGAATTTTTTTTGCAGATGCTGCAAATCGACTGCTCCTTAAGAATCGCATTCTCTCTGGCTAGTCTCTTCTGTTCCTGTAGCTGCGATTTTTCTACAATAGAACAAATTAAAATCATGAAATTTTTTTATGTCCTGGGGTGTCAACGGAGCCAAATTTAAAATCAGGCAAATCATATACAGTCAACCATTTCTGCCAAATAAAAGGCCCCAACCACATTGTTTCCATATTTGACTCACTGTTTTTCAAGACATTTCTTCAAAATAGACTAAATTGACCATAACTTTGCCATTTCTCAAGAAATTTTCATCAAATAACTTTTATTTTGGTCAGGAATCACGGCTCTTTCAGAGTATGTAACTCCGGAACTCGAAGATTGACACTCCCGTATACATTCTCAACCTTTACTATAAATTAAACCTCAGTAGAACAACAACCTCTCAACAACGACCAATATTTGTTGTTCCCAAATTATTTTGAATGTTCAATGCATCGGTTGTTAAGAAAATTACTGAAACATATGTGTGCAAAATATCATCAAAAGTATGGTCACAATCAAAGTAGTTTGTGTTTTAAATGCAACCAAATTAATAGCAAAGTGGTTGAATGGAGTAATCAAGAAAAGAACATATAATTGTAAGTATAAAACTTACTGTGCGCCGTGGATGCAGCCCCAGCTGAAGCCCCGGACGTAGCCCCGGATGTAGCCCCAGATATGGCCCCTTCAGACTTCACTTCAGCTCCTTCAGTATTCGATGACGCAGCACTTGATTCGCTGCTCTGATTTTCAATTTCAAAAACCTTTTCAGTCAATGTGACTGCTGTTATAGCAGAGCGGCCTGCAAATTGGAAGTCAAAGTCAGTCCCATTAAAATCAGATCTTAATATTTGCTCCATTTCTTAGCGCTGTTATGGATCTGACAACATTCTGTAAGAGGTCACGTTCAAATGACCTCTAAAAAGCAGGTTTGTTGTGTATATAGAATGTACATTGAAGTCAGTCTAGCTCTCTCACTGTTCCAGTACTTTCATACTAGTGAAAGCTGTAATCTGAGTGGATGATGTGAAGTTCACATGAACATGAACCCATACAGAGAGTGGTCAGATCCTATATCAATGTAAAGTAGTGGAATTTAGTATAAGTATGATCTAAATGAGATTGATTCAAAGTCAGAATATAACAGCTTTATACAATAATACTTTTAATTCATGTAACTATATGGGTCTATTTCACTAATGCCTCAAGTCTGAAAATTGGACACGGGGGGGACCACAGGGTCTGATGCATATTATTTTATGTCATCAAATAGTATATGCCAATGACCTCTGTAAGATATGTTGAAATTCTGTTCTGCTATAGATTCTTTTATTGTCCTAAGATTATTATTAATTTTGCTCTGATAAACATTAACAGTGACTATTGAAATGAAACAGTGGACAAAAATTCAGGTTCATAAAGCAACAAAATGAAGTTTGAAGTCGTTTAAAGTTAAATTGTAGACTTAAAACATTAGTGAATTGAAGGCACCAGTGTAGTATTCTAACTGTAAAGCCAAACAAAAACAAGTGATGTTTATAAAACAATATGCACCCATGACAGCCTTATAGTCAAAAATGGTCAAAGGTCACAGTGACCTTGAATGTTGACCTACTGACCTCAAAATCACAAGGGGTCATCTACTGTTGCTTACCAACCTCCAAGTCAAGTTTGAAGATCCTAGGACAAAGCATGTTTTAAGTAATTATCATTTTTTGAGTTATTGAACAGAAACCATTTTGTTTAGTCTAAAAAGAACCCTACTCGGAATCTTAGGTTTGGTAGTATGATGTAAGTTTGACATGTACATACCTTGATGGTCAAGAACAGCCCGTAGAGCTTGTCTTATGATATCTGTACTATAGCCCATCTCCAGTAAACTCTGTGCAGCACTACCGTGTAATAAACGATCAATCTCACTCGGTGTCTGGTTTGCAGCTAAATAAAAATAGTAATAAAAACATTTTTAACCAAGGTAAAACATAATACAGGGATACAGACTAGCAGGGGGCCCAGTAGCCCACGGCCCCTAGATTTTGGGCTGGGCCCCTAGATTTTTCAAGAAATTCCCTATATACACAATACAATAATCAAAGAAAGTATCATGTTGGGCTACCAAGTTGAAAATGTCAGTCTTTATCCCTTTTGTTATACTTATTCTTATCTACAATTGTAGCCTTGGCTTTAAAATCATTAATTTTTGTTGGAAATAAATTTCGTGGATTTTGTGATTTATCTTCAACCATGAAATCTAATCCCATCAAACAACAACTTTGATCCTTGTATTTATTACCTGGAATGCAAAATCCACAAATTAGCGTCCTATTAACATGGTCATTTTTACCCATACCACAAAATTTTGTCCCATCGAAATTAAAAGATTTTACAGTAGACTCATCAACATTAAGCATTCACAAACAACGACGTCTTCTATGTGTATAGGTTTGAAAATCCCATTCTTAGTTCTAAGGACCATCCTTAAACAGCACTAGTTTTTTTACTATGACAGCATGAAAGGCAATATTGATTTACTCGTTATTATCAGAAATGTTCATTTTTATGTCAGAAGATCCCAAGACCTGCGCAGAAAACATAATAATCACACTTTTCCATATAATCATTTTGTTTGAGAAAATTGTAAGTTCCCGGCTATAGACCCTTTCAATTAAGCGATAATCGTATGTACAGAGTTACCTCCCGTAACCGGATGTGACGTCAAACGAGGGCTCTACAAATTAACGACACTATAAACGCAGTAGCGAAGAGATTATTTAATCGCTTTTTTCGTTAATTGCATGTTTTGTAGCTGTTGTTTTTTCAATAAAGATGTTTATAATGTACTAACAATGTATGTATAGTATGTTACATGTTATGGATGTGGAGGAAACGTGTGATTTCTCGGATTTTTTCTATCAACAATGGTCAATTATCGGGCGTTGATTTCCAAAAAGATCTGTAGTTGTATTAATGTTGTTTTGTAATTCGGTTGATTGTCATGCACATTTCGTACATTAAATTGAGCGTTAGTGCTAAGATACAGTGTATATTTGTACTTTGATAAATGTATATTTTGCCGGGAATATAAAGCGCAAGTATTTTCACCTGGTTCTTTCAATACTACATCATTACCGCCATTAGACCTAGTTAACTCTGGATCATTGCAATGTCTCATTTCTTTTTACCAATACAATTCACAAGTTATGTGTTGTTTATTATGGATTGTAATAAAACAAAGACATAATTATTTAGGCCTTTGAATACACGTATATTAGAGCCACAACGATTTATTGGAATGTCCTATCTGGTTACATACGTGCCATTTCGGCAAATTCGGCTTAAAAAGCTGTATAAATGACGATTATGATAGCAGTTGATTGTTATAAATTAATTTAAAAAATACATTATTTATATACAACTGCTCTTCAAACTTACATCACAATTAACAATATTTTGTTTTTAATATAAGAATTGGGAATCTTAATTCACAAAAAGTGACCTGAACTGCAATTCGAGTGATGGGAAAAACATAACAAATTAAAGTGAGACAGATACTTAAGAAGTTAAGGTGCTAAAACCCTAATGCATAAATAAAATCTTGTCAGATGATGAGGTGCTAAAACCCTAACGCATAAATAAATTCTAGGTGCTGTATAATTATATAATGATTTACAATAAACAGCATAGATCCCCTAATATCAAGATAAGCCACCAAGACCATACACTAAATTAGTTTCACAGCAGGGTACTAATATACAACCAATCAGTACTATGTTGTCACCATCTGTCATCTTAATATACATGTACAGTATATTGATCAGTGTTTTACCTTAAATGATTGACATTGATTGACACTTTTAAATCAACGTTTGGGTTACTTTTATAAAAAAAGTATAAATTATGTTTATCCAAACCACGGAGGTCTCTCTAATTCCGTGTCCGAACAAAAAGTGTAAATTAATGGACATGCACCTGTATGACTTGTGCTACAATGCTCATTTTGATGTTTCAAATATAATTTATTGCAATATTTTTACACGTAGACACCATTTAAAATAAATAAAGCACTTTTCTCATTTACTTGTATATGAATTTCAAATGAACAAAGGTTTCATGATGGAAGAGTAAGATTTGAAACAGACTACATTGTATTTAGTTTTACCTAGATACAACAAAATTTTACATAGAATTGATTCTGATTTTAAGTTATTCGTCGTGTGAACTTTTCCGGTGATTCCTTACTTTCTTTGATTGTAGTAAACAACACATCAATGTACTCGTGTTAACACTAAACAAGTAAGCACATGCGGACATGTAAAATCATGCCGCCCGGATTTTACTACAAACTATATCTAGAAAGAAATTTCCTCCTGTGTAAATTAACGTTTTAATTTCTGGCTGGATAGTCGTACTTTTGAAATGATATAGCTAATATTTTATACTTTTATGATGTGTGATGAATTATTAAAATGCACAATTTCTTTATGCTAGTATAAAATGTCAGTCAGGTTTCAATGAGTGGATTGTGCGCGCGTGATGCATGGTATTTAGGTTCGAAAAGCATGGCTCTCCTTTTAAAACTTTAATAATATCTTTTAATAATATAATTGTTGGAAAGCTTAGTCTACACAGTTCTTAAAACTGCAAATAATAAACATTTTGAGCAAGTTAAATGCCAATTGTTGAGTATTGAATTCAGTTCTTTATTTTTACATTTTCTTGCCCTTGAAATTATTGTTCCGAAAACATGGCTTTTTATGTTTTATTATTGAAAATACATTAACAAAAGTTACATTATTAAAAAGTCTATACGATCTTGTTTTCGTAAGTGTTCGTCTTTTAAAAATCGGTTTAAAGTTGACACATTTTTTATTTCCTTTACACGCTAACGGTAATCGGCTCGTGTATTCGCTTTGAGCCCTCGTTTGACGTCATCAAAGGGAGACAATTTAATTACGGTCTTAATTGAAAGGGTGTATTTGCTCTTTCCCTGTCCGAATAGCCATTGACATTGGACTCAGAGGGAAGTGACTGTTATGTGTTCAACAGATTGAATATGGGCTTGATACAATAGCTCTGTCCAAACAGACTTCTTGGTCCTTTAATTTCTAACATGACCTGTGTACACCGATGTCATACATGAGACGTTAGAAGTAACACCTCTGGGTTTCTAACCAGATAACTCTGTAAAATGTTCCAGGACTGATGAGAGCTTTCAGGTAGGAGTCAGTCAATAAATTAAAAGCAATAAAACTAATGTTCGTAAAATACTTACAAGCACTATTCACGTCTCCATTGCTTGGACTTTCATTGTCCTGAAAAAAAAAACATAAATAAGTATATACATTAATATCTACCTGTTTTTAGCCTTCATGCACAAATAAAATATGAAAATTTTGTTTGTAATAAATAAACTTCTGTCAGAAATCCTGAATAATCTATCCAATTCAATTTTTTTTCATAATTATATCAGTTTGTAATACTGGTACATTACATTACATACATTTTGTCTTTTAAATAAAATACTACGGCTAAATAGAGACCAAAAAATCAAATTTGAAAGAATGCTTATTAATCAACCTTTTAAAGAAGTAAGGCCAACAGTTTTTTTTTATTTAAAGGTGTACATGATTTGTTTGATAAATTTTTCTGCTGCAGTGTGAGAGGGTCCAAGGGGACCGTAGGTGAGGTTCCTTTGACCCTTTCAACCCTCTAGAATCTGACACTTTTGGAAACAAGACTGCGTTCAATAAACGCTTATGCCCCCGTGGAAGCCATGTCCATAAAAAGCTAAATCAATCAGGGGCCATTATTCAGTTAAAATGTTTGATAGTGTTACATGGCTTTGAACTATAAGGGACTTATGATGGTAAACGAATATGCCACATTTGAAAGCAGTGCCTTGATTGACTTCATGTGTGATCTGGTGATATGGTGTTATGGTTCTTTGTCACTGCACTTCTCCAAGTTGCCACCTATTCATATACCAAGTTTGAAGTCAATATTTTAAATACTTTTGAAGATACGCTCCGGACAAACAATTATCATGAAAATACTGAAGGGGAGATAATTCAAAATGTAAGGCAGACAGAGTTATGGTTCTTGGTACATGCACTTCTACAAGCTACCATCTATTTATATATCAAGTTTTAAGGTAATATCTTAAACAATTTTGAAGATACACTCCGGTCAAAATTTTATTCTGAAAATACTCAAGGGGAGATAATTAAATGTTTAAGACAGACAGAGTTATATTGCTTGGTCAATGCACTTCTCCAAGTTACCATCTATTTATATTCCAAGTTTCAAGTCAATATGTTAAATAGTTTTGAAGATATACTCAGAGCAAAATTTGAATATAAAAACACTAAAGGGGAGATAATTCAAAATTTAAGACAGACAGAGTTATGGTTCTTTGTCGATGCACTTCTCCAAGTTGCCATTTATTTATATTTCAAATTTCAAGTCAATATGTTAAATAGTTTTGAAGATAGGCTGCAGACAAAATTTTATTGTGAAAATACTAAAGGGGGATAAGTCTAAGTCCAAAATTAGGTCAAGGTGAAGGTCAAAATGGAGTCAGGTGATACAGGTGTGTGGAGAGTGGTCATATACAACATCCATGCAAGTATGAAAGCTTTGTAGCAAGCCATGTTAATGCTAGAAGAAACGGTCAATTTGGGTTAACCAAGAATTTGGCCTTTCAATAAGTCTAAGTCCAAAATTAGGTCAAGGTGAAGGTCAAAATGGAGTCAGGTGATACAGGCGCGTGGAGAGTGATCATATACAACATCCATGCAAGTTTGAAAACTTTGTAGCAAGCCATATTAATGCTAGACGAAACGGTCAATTTGGGTTAACCAGGGCGGACGGACGAACGGACGGACGGACGCATGAGACGGTATTTGTGGGGTTTTCTTTTGTTCTTTCTTTTGTTTGGTTGCAACCCACAAGTAGCATTTTGCACCCCACAAGTGACGGAATGAATGGAATCTTAAAATAGCCTATTGTTCCACACCCCACAACTACCGGTGCATTCGTACGGACGGACGGACGGACGTACTCATGAGACGGTATTTGTGGGGTTTTCTTTTGTTCTTTCTTTTGTTTGGTTGCAACCCACAAGTAGCATTTTGCACCCCACAAGTGACGGAATGAATGGAATCTTAAAATAGCCTATTGTTCCACACCCCACAACTACCGGTGCATTCGTACGGACAGACGGACGGACGGACGGACAGGTGCATTACTATAAGCCTCCCGATCTATCGATACGGGGGCATAAAAATGAGTCAATCGTAAATAAACTATAAATAAATCGTAATAACTTACACCCTCTAGAATCTGACGCTTTTGGAAAAAATGAGTCAATCGTAAATAAACTATAAATAAATCGTAATAACTTACACCCTCTAGAATCTGACGCATTTGGAAAAAATGAGTCAATCGTAAATAAACTATAAATAAATCGTAATAACTTACACCCTCTAGAATCTGACGCATTTGAAAAAAATGAGTCAATCGTAAATAAACTACAAATAAATCATAATAACTTACATTTTGTGAGACTCTCAAGGCCATGTGTACAAGGTCTATAAACTCCTGCCCTTTCTTTTCTTTCAGAAACTCACAATCTTTCGACCATCTAGCATGTTCTACCCATGGATCATCTTCCTCCCCCCAATGCCTTAACCCTGAATTATATAGAGGATATTTGTATTTTACCGTGTATGATCGTCCGATAATTCATAGTTATTTGTTAAAGATTAAGAGAACAAGTGAAACTGATTCATTTATTCTTTTTTGGCGACGGGGAAGTTTGTTTTAAAAAAGTAGTCTGTATGCGTGAAATTATGAACTGTGAAATTATCGGGGAATAATCCACAGTTATTCTGCCGTAAACCACTGATAAGCAGGAAATAAATAGCAATGATAACATTATATATATGTACAACAATAACATTTACTCCTCACTCAAAATCAACCTTAATAATTTTAGAATTATCAGTGCTATGCTTTTGCCCATTATTTCTCTTCAGCACTGATCTACGAGGGCCCATCAATAATTTCGTGAACTAATTTTATGTTGGGAATGTAAATAGCCTAGCACGCTATTAGACCCTAGTCCTTTTTAAAGGAACACCTCATGCACAGTTTGCATTGATTCCATCGCTCGATCCATAACCGGGTCACGTGCTACATGCTGTCACGTGACATCTCCCGCAAATTTCCGTTTACAACGCACTCAGCTCCTTTCGGGGCTTGTACTTCTAACCATGCTGCCTTTTTTTAGTTTTTGGAAATGGCCAGAAGTTGCTAATGTCCTATTCTATGTTATATGATGGGTGCGGTAACAGTTATATATCCAGGTCCTAGATTGTGTCCGAAACAACGCTGATGCTGTGGTTTGGCGAATTATCATGGTATAACAGAATCTGATACATTTGAAGTTGTGTTCGCGTTCTTTTCATAACCGATAGCAACTGAAATTTAATTATTGCTTCAAAAGTTTCTAATAACAGTTGGCTTTTGAAGCAACACATTAATTACAAGTTATTCCATGTATGCCGCAAAATATTATGGTCAATACACTTTACCGACCGCCAATTGTAATGGAAAATGGCCGGCGAATATGCCTATCATATTTGTATGCTCCTCAATTGCCTTTAAAGCAATTCTTCAACAATGAAAATGCACTATTCGACTGCCAAGACTCCCCATAAACTGCATGCAAATTTTCTTGAATGTAGAAGATATATTTCCTGAGTAATATAAGAATCATTGACACCAAACGTTACTCGGCCCTACTACGCGACGCCATTTTTTATTACGAACGCCCATGACATGAAGTTCGAGTGTAGCTATGACGTCATAAATCGTGATGTCAGCAATAATTTTTTCATGCTGAATTAATTGGTGAATAAATTATCTTTGACCATGCAAACTTTCAATAAGCTATGTCAAAGTGTTATGAAACTGTGGAATTAGTTCACGAAATTATTGATGGGCCCACGTATTTGCTCTTTTTTGCTCCTTTTTGCTCTGTTTTGCTCTTTTTGCTCCTTTTTGCTCTTTTTGCTCATTTTTGCACTAGTTTGCCATTGTTTCCATCAAACTATAGAAAAATAATCTCGCTAAGGTAAGCAAAGTGGTGTTTTTTCTGTAAGGAGCAGATTTTAATGAGATTGCGCTGGTTTGCTTTTTTTGTTATTTTTTGAGATATCGAAGCTTTTGAAAAAAAAATTAAAATTGAATCAATGGTTAAACAGAAATAGTGCCAACAAAAATTGAAAAAAAAATATTTAAGGGCAATATAACTCAGCTTAAATGAATCCAAGGCTATATGCAGGGGTCAAAATAATTGTTTCATCGGATTTGATTTCCTGGTTGAAGATGAACCAAAAAATCCATAAAATTTTATCCCCTATGAAAAAGTAATAATTTTACAGTATTGTACCTATTCCACAAGAGTGGCATCTACAGCAATCACCATATCCAGTAAAGAACAAACCAGCCTCCACAAGACTTGATACAGGAAGGATGAGGTCACAATCTTCAAATGTTGCAGTTCTCTTAGATGCTTCAACATACTTAGGGAATTTAACCTTCTTGGCCTTCTGATTCATGTCTGAAAAAATACAGAATTTAAATAATGTCGCTGACTTAGAATGAAAAGGTCTTAAGTATAAAATTGATATTTCAAGAAAACAACAAATAACTGTCTGAAAATTACTCTTTACTTATGGTAAAACAAGCTGTTTCTTCTAAACTTTGGTCAACATGACAAGGTCTGATTTTCATGAAAATATGCTCATAAGAAGCCTTATGATGCAAATTTTAAATATGTTTCATTCTTACAAGGGTGGTAGTAGTAGTTACGACCTTCTCATTTTAACCAGCAATATGTTTAAGAGACAAACAAAGATTGTCTAATGGTATTGCTAAAATAATTTTGCCACACAATACAATAATGCTCCGTACCACAAAGATGTAAATTTTGGGGGAAAAAAATATCCCAAAAATAGTAGTAATAGTTTGATCAAAGACCTAAATTACACAGATTAGACACCCCACTGAAAATTTAGAGAAACCGCAAAATAACAGGCAACAGAGTTAGTTTTTCTGCGTAAAACTTTTTTTAGTCATCCGATTTTAATGGACAGTGTATCATGTTGAAGAGCTAAGTTTCTTCTACTACATGAAGTGACTAAGTTTTGTCTACCTCTTATAAAATACAGAAAATTAGGATTTGAATGAGGCAAATAAGGCATTTTCTGATAAACTTTGAATGTATGTATTATTTTGATGAAAATGAGAGTAGGTCTGGCTCTTCGGGGTCTACTGTTTTATTCCTTGATTGATTTCAATAAATGAGGTATCATTTTAAAGCTGAATAATAATTCTATTGCATTAACTTATTTGTTATTTCGTAAGTATATTAGAACAGAAAATATAAGGTATTAAAAACGGACGAGATTTCGCGAGACTGCAGAAGACCTGGCACAAGATTTAGTGAGATTTGGTACAGGTTTCTAATCTGTGTAATTTAGGTCTTTGGTTTGATCAATAGGTTTTTATACACAATTTACAAGCGTACTGAAAAGTTAGTTTTCAGGGGTATTTAAACATTTATATGAAATTCAATGATCCATTTTGACATTGCTGAAACCATGAAACAATTTAATAAGCACCAGGTGGCTACAAAACGGTGCAATACTACAAATCAATGTCATACCAATGGCATGACTGCAATAAAAAACTCTAGCTTCTGATTGGCTGCTCATATTTAAACTTTGACCAATGAAAAGGCTGTATTCACTTAACTCTCCAATTAATTATCCAATTTCTTTTCAAATTATACAATTAACCAATGGCAACAGCTACACAATTTGTCAGGTTCATTTTGTTTAGTCAGATTCAAATTTGACATAATAAGACAAGTTACAATTGTAGAACTGACTCCAACTCAAGTTTTCAAGTTAAAGTGTATAGAGCTATATCGGAAGATATTTTTTAAAAAAGTTTCAAAAACTGAAAATGAATTATGCTTTCATATATCCATAAGATCATTTTTCACTTCAGTTTTAACAGAAACTCTGTGATTTATTGGACATTTGAACAGTCCATTTTCATACGAAAGTGTTCTAAAACACCCTATAAAACTATAAGAATTGTCTATTTTTCGCAATTGAATCTAAGTACACGGAACCCATCCAAAGTTTTAATTTGCAATTAAGGTAGTCTAGTATCATACTAAAAATGATGCAAGTAGTTATTTTGACATTAAATGACTGTTAGAATATAGCTCTATACACTTTAAGAAATTGACTAAATTTATAATACTAAATAACTTACTGGTTGTTCGATTTGCTGTAGCACCAGGACTGCTTGCTGTTGGGGCAGGGTTAGTAGTCTTTTGTTGTGTGCCCTCAGCTGATGAATGTCTAGTTTCTTGTGTTTGCATAACAAATCCACCGTGAGACCTTGACGCATCCCTTTGTACTCTAGTTGTACTGGGTGTCGTTGATTCTGCGCCATTACCACTACTACAGGGTTGACTAGTAGTGGTAGCTGAATTACTAGACCCAATTTCTGCATTGTCTGAACTCGGTCGTGCAATTTCTGCATTGTCTGAACTTGTTTGCGCGATTTCAGCATGGTCTGAATTTGGTCGTGCGATTTCTGCATTGTCTGAACACGGTCGTGCAATTTCTGCATTGTCTGAACTCGATCGTGCGATTTCTGCATTGTCTGAATTCGGTTGTGCGATTTCTGCATTGTCTGAACTTGTTCGTGCGATTTCTGCATTGTCTGAATTCGGTCGGGTGATTTCTGCATTGTCCGAATTCGGTCCTGAAGAGCTTACAATGTTGTTTGATCCAGTAAGACTGGTTACACGTGAACAGCTTGCATTCTCCACAGATACGTGACCATTAGTACTTGCAGCATGGATCTTAACGTTCACTTCATCATTTCTAAGTAGGAAACTACATCGTGGATTCAATCTTTGATGAACAGCCATAGGATTATCCGTTTCTTCCCAATAATTTCTACGCTTTCCACAGCAATAGCAAACCACCTCGTCACCGTTGTTAGCGTAGTAGAACCCTGCCTGCGCTAGTCTTATAATGTATGGCTTGTTTTCCCTAGGGAAGGAGTGAAGCGTGTATAGACGCAACATTTCATATCTCATTGTCTCCTGCGGTGGAAGATCTTCACCGATGGAAAGTTTGTGCAAGACAGAACTTAATGGTTCAAACCGTGGTGTCTCACTCTGGGTAGACTGAGCTGTTTCAGTCGGTTGATCTGATGTGGGTTGAGCAATGTTAGTTTGTTGAACTTGCCCATCCAATGCTTCTTTTGTCTCTTCGATAGACGTTTGGTGTCCATTTGACTCGAATCCGCTAGCTCCGTTTGGTTCGCTAGAGCTTTGTTCAACTACTGTAGCACTGCTTAGAGAATGGCCATCAGTATCCGGTTGAAGTCCATCAGAGCCTTGTTGAACTCCGATACCTCGACATGCATTCACTGGTAGAGATGATGAAGCGGATTTCTCTGAAACTGTCATATTCTGAGAGAGGCTCGATGGGCTGGAGATCAACACATCAGAATGAACAGATGAAGGACCGCCATCAAGTGCAATACTTTGATCACTATGATATTGACTTGCTGGAGCAGAGATATTCGACAGAGTACTATTCTGAGGAGACCTCGCTCTAGCACCTGCGGCAGAGTCCCGGACGACATCAGAATTTCTGGTCCTATTAGTACTAGTAGCACTGTCTCTTCGAACTTCCAATTCCTTTGCATCTTCTTTCTGGTTAGGTTCAAATGCTGGAGCAACTGTAAAGGTCTCAGGTTCCTGTGGCATAGGTTCTAATGGTGTTGTATACCTTCTGATAGAATCCTTGACAGAACGACGATCTTCATCTTCTTCTTCAGTTTTACTTGCAGTTGGCGTTAACTGACTCTTGGTGACCACAGAACATTGGAGAGGTTTTTTATCACAAGTAGATACTTCATTTCTTGTCGCTCCAGGATCAGATTCATAACTTGTCTGATCAACATGCAGTTGCAGACTAAAATCACTCTCAGTGACCACAGAACATTTAGGGTTCATTTTTGTATCACAAACAGATGTTTCGTTAATTTTTTCTGTCCTATCAGCATTTTTTTTCGTCGCCTGATCGTTAAGGAATGGAACAGAGAATTGAGGGGTATCATCACTATCATCACTACCTATGATAGTGACTGATCTTGAGTATGAGGCTTTATTGTCAAAACTTATTTCTGACTCTGACTCCCCTGTAGGGAGTTCATGACTCGCTTTCAAACTTGAGGTCAAACTTGAAGCAGGATGTTCACTAATTTCATCAGCTTCAGAATTTGGAAACGTTGAAATTGAAAGTTCACTTTCTTCTCTCATATCACAGCTACCATTATTTACATTTATGTCTGACTTCAAATATGTCTCAGTGCATTCAGTTATGTCATGCGTTTCACATTCAGCAACAATAGAATTATCACTACTTTCTGATCCTGTGTCAGATTTTGTACAATTTATTGTTACAGGACTTTCTGTTTCATCAATTCTGTCCGAGTCTGAATCATCATCATGAGAACCATTTATTACTTCTGAACCAATTCCAATACAGTTTTCAATAGGTACCATATTATCACCAGCATAATGATATTTGCAAAATTTGAAATTCAAATATTTGTTTCCAAAATTTGAATCAAACCAAAGGTCAAGGTCATATCTACATTCATCAATATCACAGATTACATTGTTAACTTGAACTTCGGGGGTACAGCAGACAGTATCATGGACAGTTTTGGTAATCACCACACAGTCTGTATTACGGACGTCCGACTGATTCTTAAAGTCACTGTCAACAGTTTCAGGACACTTTACCTCAAAGGCTGTATTTTTAGCGTCAGACTCATTTTTAAAGTCACAGTCAACAGTTCTAGAACACCTTTCTTTCCAATATTTGCAAACACAGATGAGAATAGTCAAATGAGTTGCAAAGTTAGTCACTGGATCGATGAAACAGGCATAAAAAAGTCGAAAAGTATGCACAGCTTGCTGTGTCTCGGAAAATATTTTCCAGGGTTGTGGAATTTTATCTGAAATAAAATTACAATCATGAAGACTTGATAGTTTATCAATACAGTTTAACCTTTCTAGAGCGGCCCACTATAGAGGACCAACCTCCATATAACAATACATTCAAAATTCGGCTTTACTGGTATTTTCTAAAAAATTATCCTCTGTGGAGCAACAACCTCTATACAACAACCAATATTTGCAGCTAATAATGAGCGTTACTCTACAAGGGTTGTACTGTGTAAGAGACCATGCCAGCTAGGGTAAACCTTTTCATTAATAGCCAACTGAACATACCCTGCAGCAGGTCATATCTTGTAGATCTATGAAAGTTTGACAACAATTAATATTTTCGACCACTTATCACAGAGAAATTTACTGGATTCCCAATGGAAGGGTAAGTTGTATAGTTAGTTCAGGAAAAGTGGTTAGCAGCTTTGGGCCATCATTTGGCCACCGTCAATTGTTGTCAAAAAGTGAAAAACCATTCTCGTACAACCAGCATACTTTCATCCGAAATATAGTCTAGGGATTTGACTGACCACTGATTTATGAGACTGCAAAAAATTGAAGAATCCAAATGAACTTACAAACAAATTTTCTTCTATTCTCTATGTGACGGACACACACATAATTTATACATGAATGAGACTTTTGGCTCCGCCCACCATGGAACGTCCCAATCCTGGATCGGTACAACTGTACATCAATTCCCATTCTGATGATTATAACATCTGAAAGAAAACAAATCAGTAAAAACAAGTTTAAACAAGACTGCGTTCAATAAACGCTTATGCCCCCGTGGAAGCCATGTCCATAAAAAGCTAAGTCAATCAGGGGCCATTATTCAGTTAAAATGTTTGATAGTGTTACATGACTTTGAACTATAAGGGGCTTATGATGGTAAACGAATAATGCCACATTTGAAAGCAGTGCCTTGATCGACTTTATGTGTGATCTGGTGATACAGATGTTATGGTTCTTTGTCACTGCACTTCTCCAAGTTGCCATCTATTCATATACCAAGTTTCAAGTCAATATCTTAAACACTTTTGAAGATACACTCCTGTCAAAATTTGATTCTGAAAATACTAAAGGGGAGATATTTCAAAATTTAAGACAGACAGAGTTATGGTTCTTGGTCATTGCACTTCTCCAAGTTGCCATCTATTTATATTCCAAGTTTCAAGTCAATATGTTTAATAGTTTTGAAGATATACTCAGAGCAAAATTTGACTATAAAAAAACACTAAAGGGGAGATATTTCAAAATTTAAGACAGACAGAGTTATGGTTCTTTGTCAATGCACTTCTCCAAGTTGCCATCTATTTATATTTCAAGTTTAAAGTCAATACGTTAAATAGTTTTGAAGATACGCTCCTGTCAAAATTTGATTCTGAAAATACTTAAGGGGAGATAATTCAGAATTTAAGACAGACAGAGTTATGGTTCTTGGTCATTGCACTTCTCCAAGTTGCCATCTATTTATATTCCAAGTTTCAAGTCAATATGTTTAATAGTTTTGAAGATATACTCAGAGCAAAATTTGACTATAAAAAAACACTAAAGGGGAGATAATTCAAAATTTAAGACAGACAGAGTTATGGTTCTTTGTCAATGCACTTCTCCAAGTTGCCATCTATTTATATTTCAAGTTTCAAGTCAATACGTTAAATAGTTTTGAAGATACGCTCCTGTCAAAATTTGATTCTGAAAATACTTAAGGGGAGATAATTCAAAATTTAAGACAGACAGAGTTATGGTTCTTGGTCATTGCACTTCTCCAAGTTGCCATCTATTTATATTCCAAGTTTCAAGTCAATATGTTAAATAGTTTTGAAGATATACTCAGAGCAAAATTTGACTATAAAAAAACACTAAAGGGGAGATAATTCAAAATTTAAGACAGACAGAGTTATGGTTCTTTGTCAATGCACTTCTCCAAGTTGCCATCTATTTATATTTCAAGTTTCAAGTCAATACGTTAAATAGTTTTGAAGATACGCTCCAGACAAAATTTTATTGTAAAAATACTAAAGGGGAGATAAGTCTAAGTCCAAAATTAGGTCAAGGTGAAGGTCAAAATGGAGTCGGGTGATACAGGCGTGTGGAGAGTGGTCATATACAACATCCATGCAAGTATGAAAGCTTTGTAACAAGCCATTTTAATGCTAGAAGAAACGGTCAATTTGGGTTAACCAAGAATTTTACCTTTCAATAAGTCTAAGTCCAAAATTAGGTCAAGGTGAAGGTCAAAATGGAGTCAGGTGATACAGGCGCGTGGAGAGTGGTCATATACAACATCCATGCAAGTTTGAAAACTTTGTAGCAAGCCATTTTAATGCTAGACGAAACGGTCAATTTGGGTTAACCTGGCCGGACGGACGAACGGACGGACGGACGGACAGACGGACGGACGGACGGACAGACGGACGGACGGACAGGTGAATTACTATATGCCTCCCGATCTATCGATACGGGGGCATAAAAAGATGATTACTTTAAACATACAAGTTACTGTACAGAGTATTGATTTTTTACTGTACCGGGTATTGCCAGGTATCTTGTTTGTGCACATATACATATTTGTTTTATTTTCCCTTTTTTATATAAAAAAGGGTGGTGTAATCCTGACGGGTCAACAACTCTGACTCAGTGACTGTAAATCAAGTTTCTCTTACGGAAACTAGCATTTTACGTACGCTGTAACCCTGTTCTACAAAACAAAGTACAGAACATTACGTAACTGCACAAAAGGTGGCACAAAAGTTTGTACCACAACACATGAGTGCGCAGGAAAATTGAAGATTTGGAGTTGTTCAAAACAGTTATACATGTTACATGATGTGCCCACATATTTTTCAAAATTTTATAATGGACCTGACTGCAAACTAAATAGGGCCGTAGGGACTTGGGCACTGTTTTTCACCAAGGACTTACGATAATTTTAAACTTACGCTCAAATTTAAATTCCTTATAATGCATTTACATCTGCAAATGAGAGAAATATATTGTTTAAAATCATTTAACTGAATTTATTAACTGATGATTTTACCTATCGCTTTACGTGAATTTGAAGCAGTTACATAATTATAAAGGTTTCAAATTTGAACGTAAGTTTACGATTACCGTAAATGCTTTGATAAAACAGTGCCTTGATGAATACATGTATGATATATCATGTTGTGGTGATTGTGGGCACTTTCCGCTACTGGAACCAGTCTGTAAATACTGGTTGGCGATTAAGTCTGTGTCAGTCAGACACTTGGAAGTCATAACCGTGACATCATTTATAGGTTATGGTATCATAGAGCATGGCAGCCTGTCGGCGGTTGGTAAGTATAGTTTACCTTATGCATTGTACATTGTTACACAGGACCAATACGGCGACAGGCCTAAATTTGAACTCCAGATGTTAACATTTGTTTACACTCTCTTACAAATTAAATGGCAGTGGCTAGAAATACGGAAGTTCCGTAATCCTAGCAAGTCCTAGCTATAGGGCTGTCTAGAATTACGCGAAATATTAAGTACAGTGTAGGGTTAACGCATGCTTTTTGTGCTATTACATCTGGAGAGTCCCGAGAGATGGTTGGTGCCCAAGCCTGTTCGGGCGAGGGTACCAACACTCCCGAGGGACTCTGCAGATGTATTAATGCGAAAAGGCTTGCGTAAAGTAAACGCTATTATAGCATAAAAACAACACTTTATTAGTATGTTTTTCAAAATGATGACATTTTGGCGGGACATTTTGGGCGACGTCAGGAAAACAAACGCGACATTGCTTAGCAAACGTTACGTCACATACAAGTTTTTGTAACGAGCGTCGACTTCCGGTATCGCAAATACCAAGAAAACAGTGACACGGGGGTTCGTTTTTGTTCATTATTTTACTATTATAGAAAACTGATAAATTAGTAGTTACAATTAAAATGTGAATTACAGTTCATAATATCATATAACACTGTAAATCATTTATTTTCGTCAGCTGGGTCCTGAAATGAGCATACTTAAAACTGAACACCAACAGCGTGTGCGCGCGAGAATCTTTACAATATGAATAACAAATTAACATACCTTTCTTTTCCCGTTTAAGTATGAGCAAAATCACCGTTTTTAAGTTAAAGCTATAATATAGTTTCAAATGAGACTGGTGCAGCACCTATACCAATATTTAAAAGAAACCCTTTTTGCCAGATTAAAATTAGACAAAGTTTATTACCAATCTACTGGCAAAGGAGAAGGTTCCGGACAGAAATCGCATAAAAAGCTTCCCCTGGAGTTAAAAATAGATTTTTTCTCAGATTTTTTTGTGTTTACAAATACCTTGGTTCAGGATCTTTGCTAAAAATAGGTTTCCCGAAAAATGACGTCACGTGAACAGCAAAATATTGGGGCCTGAAAAGGGGCACTTTTGTGCTATTTTCAACGATATAACCGTAGATATACCGGACAGTCTGCTTCGAATATTCCGCGACGAATATTTAGAAACATATTACCAGGAAATATTTAGAACAGGGTTCCTCCTTCACAATCATGCAAAAATATGTCAATATTTACTACATGACAACACGTGACGCACATGTTTTCAACCCAGGGGGCGCTCGTGACAGGTTAAATTCCAATCCATACCGTATCTTGTTTACCGGCCGAAAATCGAAGCAAAATGTGAAAAAAGTTTTTCAGATTTATTGACAAGATATCCAAAAAAAATTCTCAACAGATAATGAGGACAAATTTCCGTCTATTGTGCTAAAGTAAATGATGGAAGAAAAAATAAATAAAAAAAAATTTTTTTTTGGCGCCGCCGTGATTCGATCGCTGGACCTTAACATCAGATAATTACTAATCGAGCTGCTTAACCACTCGGCCACGATCTCGTTACAGAATTTTGAACTAAATAATAGAACAAAATAAAATCATTGTCGCTCGCTGCTGTGCACGCGCTATATTGCACATGCGCACTAAATTTGTTTACCCCCCCCCCCCCCCCCCCCCCGGCGGTGCTGATGTCAAAATCACAACAGCAGACGATATTTTCGGTATATGAGTAATCATTTGTTGATTTTGATTTTTTTTTCTTCCAGATTTCCTTTAAATACGCACCTGAGTGATTTGATACCAATATCAATGAATTATTTAACTAAATAAACCGTCTACGACCGTTTGTCCGGAACTTCTCCTGTCCGGAATCATCCCCCTTGGCAGTACTTAGATAAATTACTGTACTGGCAAAGGAGTGATTACCGGACACAATTGGCCTAAAATACGTCGTATGAACTTAAAAATCGACTTTTCCTCAAAAAAATTTGTGTTGACACATACCTGTGTTCAAGGTCGTTGCTAAAAATAGATTACCCAAAAATATGACGTCACGTGAACTACCAAATTCGGGGCCGAAACATGTGTACTTTTGCCGCCTTTTTCAACGATGTACAGAAGTAATTACCGGACAGTCTGTTACGAATATTTCTCGATTAATATTTTGAAAAATATGGCCAGGAATGTTTAGAACAGTGTCCTTATTTCGCATGCATGCAAAAATATTCATGATTTACGATATAACAACACGTGACACACAATGTTTTCCTGATAGGGGGCGTTCTGAGACAGGCTAAAATCAATAATATACCGTACCGTGTTTATTGACCAAAAAATCGAGAAAAATATTTTCAAACGACTTGAAAGTCTTCAAAATGTATGGACATGATATTAAAATGTTTAATTTTCCGATATCCGAGAACACATTTTATTAATTGCGGTAAATTTAGTGTTGGATTGAAATTTAAAAAAAAAATAAAAATAAATCAGCCGCCGAGGAGATTCGAACCCGTGCCTTCAAAGTGAAAATTTGGAAAATATTTCCTACGTCGTTAACCACTCGGCCACGGTCTCAACATAAAATGTTTAATTTAATAATTTGACTATAGAAAATTATTGGCGCACGCGCTCTTTCGCGCATGCGCACACACAAATTATTTTCCCCGGCGCTGCTAATGTCAACATCGCAGCAGCGGACGATATTTTTGATAAATAAGTAATGCTTTGTTGATTTTGATAAATTTTTTTCTACTCGAATCCTTTTAAACATGATTCTGAGTGTTATTATACAAAAATATACGATTTATTATACTAAACAAAGCGAGGAGACCGTTTGTCCGGTAATTGCTAGCGGCCGGTCATCACTACTTTGCCAGTATCAATATTTCAGTACTTTGATTTATAAACCAAAACAATGAAAATGACTTACCTCACAATATTTAGAATGAAATTTATTGTTAAATAATCAATAACACATTTAGAAATGATATTCTTGATCAGTTGATATTATGGTATTCACTGTTGTCCTAAAAACGAATCTTACGAAACGATACTTCGTCATATTTAGAACGTTACTATTTTTAGAATCTGGAATTCCCAAATGCTTCTTAAAATAGATACAGTTCAGGCTGGAAAACCAGTTTTTTTTAATCTCTAAAAAATAACACTTTGACAAGAAGCGTACTGTATTTACGATTGTCGGGACAGAAACTTTAATAAACATGTTAAAGTGAAAATGCAGGACGATGCTTTCGTAAGCAGCTCCAGTTTCGTACAAAAGTAAACAGACAAACTTTCAAAGGAAGAAGAAGTTATCTAATTTCGCGACCTAGTGTAGTCACCTACAATAAATAACTAGGCAGTGTTAACATTCGAAAAGAATAGCAATATGAATGTATTAGATCTACCTCATCGAGTGTGTTTCCAACTATATGTTTACAAAAACTAGGTGTGTTACGTGGCAATTTCGTAATAATCAAAAAATCTTCTGGAATCCCATTGACGAATAAAGG